>CM033643.1:32539207-32957443 GCA_019512145.1 Engystomops pustulosus | reverse complement strand
TCACTTGAGCTTCCCTTGACAGCCTCCTAAACAGGAAGATTCAGGGGTCGCACAGGAGGGGCTCCAATGATAACCTGACCACACCTCCTCTCTCTTCCTGCAGCCTCGGGTATACCAGGATGCTCCACATTAAAATAATGCTAAACATGGCAAGTCCTGAGACTGCAGGAGGATCCCTGTCTGGTGTACTCTGCCATGGGGCAACAGCCTGAGTGCCCACTGAGAGGGCTCTGAGTGCCACCTCTGGCACCCGTGCCATAGGTTCGCCACCACTTCCCTATAATGTGGATAGATGGTAACATGCACACTTGGTACAACCATTTTAAAGAGGACCTCCCACCATCTCCATCAACTCCAACTCTTGCAGCTCTTTGCAATGTTCTCTTTAACCCTCCCAATTCCCCAGCAATCAGCACCTTTAGTTTTAATTACCAATTTTCTAATTATGTTCTATCTGCTTCAGACCAGGACCACCCATCTGACTGTAGAGAACTTATTTAGCATATTATGTTCTAAAAGAGATGCAACCGATACTTCCCAAACTGTTTTGACTAGAGAAATGCCCTAAAATTCTGAAGCTTTCAATGGTTCAAAAATGAATGTTCAGTGAAGGTTGTGAAAGGTAATAGCATATTGTTAGAAAAATCATAAATAGTTGGATTTCTTTATTAAAAGTGCACATTATTGTTACCATACATGTTTTGATCACATTGCAATACAAAATTGCAGATTTTTTTCTGTCCTTCTAGGTAAACACAGGAATACTTTATCCATTGCTGGTTACTGTGAATAAAAAAATTGATCATTGTAATATTCTATATTAGATGTTATATCTACTCATAGATATGCTGACCGTGCCAAACAAATCAGATGCAATGCTGTTATCAATGAAGATCCAAATAACCGTCTGATCCGTGAACTGAAGGATGAGGTGGCACGTCTGAGAGAACTGCTGGGAGCACAGGGACTGTCTGACATCATTGACAGTGAGTGGTCCATCACCATTATCACTCACTCCAGTGTTCTTCACATTCATTGTCTGTTCACATTTGATGTTCCGACATTAGAAGAATTAACAAAAACACAATAAAAATGTATATTTCTTTACTTTACACCCTAGGTACATGCCATGATACATGCACACTCAAGCTTCTTGATGGATCTGTTTGTAGGGTCTTATTTTTGTAGGAAAGATGTATTTTCTGGCTATCATTTAGGTTGTTTACAGTTAGAATACACAATTGAGTAAAGACACAAATCATGACTATGATTTACTGTAGCTGTGGGAAGATGTACCGATCAGTATTAGTAGTACATATGATACGGTAGCTACATATAGTAACAGAACAATCATACAGCACTAGTCAGATCTACACGTTTACCATCCTTATTTCAAATGTAATTTTGAGATACAAATATAATATGATACATTGTATGCCCGGGTTGGGGCGTGTGATGTATCACATGATATATTATATTTGTGGTTCCTTGTCTCCTCTCATGTGATGTATCTACAACATCCAAACAAAGATTTTTCTCTTGCTTCTCTGCTTGTCCTGAATCCTTCCTGTCCACTTTTATAAACTTTCCTAAACCTCACTTTTATCCTGCATCTTCTTTTTTATTATTTCTACTTTCTCCCATTCCATGGATTTATTACAATGCACTTTTTGACTTGGTTTTATTTTTTGCTGCACTTCTCTCTGTCATACAATGCGATCACTTCTGTGTTAACATTGACCTTTCTTTTCTTTAACTCTCCCATGTCCTTTTTACCTGCTTTTGGTTTTGTTCACCTCTTGTCTCACATCCATATATCTTATCACTTCCACTGGTTTGTACATTACATTGCACCATTTGTGTCCCATCTTGTCCGCACCTTCCCCGTGTCCTTCTTGTTTGGTGCCCCCCCTCTCTCCGGCTTCTGCTCTTTATAGATGTGTGTCCTGTGGACAACGCCAATGTCCTACACACTCGTCATGCTCCTGACAATCTCTTCACAGCGGTGAATGCCCTGACGGGTATGAGTCCTTCATCCTCTATGTCTGGATTATCCAGTCGAGCTGCATCCGTCTGCAGCCTACATGAGCGTCTTGCATTTACACCTGGAAGTGAAGAAGCTATCGAAAGGCTTAAGGTACACTTCAATATTAAAGTCTAGAAGTAGCTGACAGTTATTATCGGATCCCCTTTATTGCATCTAAATATGTAAATTATTGAATCTGTAAATACATTATTGCAGTGCAAATCCTTAATGTGAATAACCATTACTGTCATATCTATGTAACAGGAAACAGAGAAAATCATTGCTGAGCTTAATGAGACTTGGGAGGAGAAACTACGCCGCACAGAAGCTATACGTATGGACAGGTAATTGCCAAGTTATTGGTACAATAGTGACCATGAAAGCAGTAATGCATATTCATGAAAATTTGCATAAATCAATAGTGAACACAATGAAGGTCATTTACTAAGGGCCCGATTCGCGTTTTCCCGACGTGTTACCCCAATATTTCCGATTTGCGCCGATTTTCTCTGAATTGCCCCGGGATTTTGGCGCACGCGATCGGATTGTGGCGCATCGGCGCTGGCATGCATGCGAAGGAAATCGGGGGGCGTGGCCGAACGGTAACCCGATGGATTCGGAAAAAACGCCGCATTTAAAAAAAAAAAAAAATTGGTCGCACGTGCCATACTCACATGCACCACGATGAAGACGATGAACTCCGGGGCACCTCGGCGGACTTCGGCGCAGCAGTGACACCTGGTGGACATCGGGCGCAGGACCTTCATGAATCTCCGGAAGACCCGAACGCTCGTCAGAGAAGCCGCCGCTGGAACGCGAATGGACCAGGTAAGTAAATGTGCCCCAATGGGGGTCATTTACTAAGGGCCCGATTCGCGTTTTCCTGACGTGTTACCCGAATATTTCCGATTTGCGCCGATTTCCCCTGAATTGCCCCGGGATTTTGGCGCACGCGATCGGATTGTGGCGCATCGGCACTGGCATGCACGCGACGGAAATCGGGGGACGTAGCCCAACGAAAACCCGACGGATTAGGAAAAAACGCCGCATTTAAAACAAAAAATCTGTCGCGGAGCTTGCACTTACCTTCACTCAGCCCGGCTCGGTGAACTCCAGCTCGTTCCGATGCTCTTCAGCGCAGCAGCGCCACCTGGTGGACAGCGGAGGAACTACTTTAATGAATCCCGGCCGGACCCAAATCCAGCGCAGAGAACGCGCCGCTGGATCGCGAATGGACCGGGTAAGTAAATCTGCTTTGTAATATATCTTACCAGAGCAAATTGCACCATTCTCCACCTGTTCTTATATATATATATATATACACATACATGCTGAATTCTGTCAGTAATTGGACAGTCAATAATTGTAAGCAGTAACCTAAGTATGTGGCTTGTCGATTCTCATTGTTTAATATTACATTTGTCTTTTTATGGATACAGAGAGGCTTTACTGGCAGAGATGGGGGTGGCCATGAGAGAAGATGGTGGAACGCTTGGAGTATTTTCACCTAAAAAGGTACTTTTAGAACTTTTTCTAACACTTATTGGAGCCTTAATTTTCTATTTTAGTTTATGTAATATATATATTAACAAACAACCTCACCATGGATAAAGAACAATTTGTAATAAGAAAATATGGCAAAGGGGTCATACACAGTAATCTCGATTTTGTTGGGTTAAAGTTAAAAAGATATGATCATATTAGATAATTATCTGATTGTCTCTAATGTGTAAGGTTTTTCTGGGCATTAGATAAACGGTAACATTCCCAGAAAGACAATTCCCTCTCTGCCTGACATCAGTGAACATAAAAACCTATGACTGGGAATCAGAACTGGCAGAACTTTTGCCATGGAAACATATAGGCCGTCATAGAGGATGTAGAAACACAACAATGGAACAAACCTAATATATAGAGTCATACATTTCACATTTCAGATTGATTGGGACAATAATAATGAATGGTCATGTTGTCATTATCTTATTTATGTTGTCTTATGTCCCACTCACTCACATTATCATACCATGGGATTATCAGATCAACACAGCACCTCTGGAAATGTACTCCGAACTTGTTGGGGTTTATTCCCCAAAAGAGGTTGGTGAAGGTTTGGTGTGCTCTTCTACCTTCCAGCCTCTTCTCTTCTCCACTTGCATGTATTGTATGGTGAATGACAAAATGTCATATAAATCTTAAGTACCTTGGCTTTAACAGATTTTTCCTTGTACAGTCTGAAATACCATGAAAATCATTATTTTAAGATTACTAAACGTAAAATAAAATACATTAAATGGGGCATTGTAACAGTGTCAGAAGCCATGGCCTTTTCCACACTGTACCATGGAAATCTTGCTGGGTTCCTCCATAATAGTGGGAGATATCTGCATCTTTCTATGCTCCAGGTTTCTAGGTTCTCCAAATATATAATCTAGACGTCAGCAGATATTTTGTTGCTGTTTCATGCTTTTGTAATCTTCTATTATATCTACTATTCAATGACAGTAGCTATTGTATCTTATTGAAGTCTATGCCTCACTTGCCCTTTTTATGTTCATCAGACTCCTCACCTTGTCAATCTCAATGAAGATCCTCTAATGTCAGAATGTCTATTATACTACATCAAAGATGGCATCACAAGGTCAGAACTGACTTATGACAATAGTTTTCTGTATACAATACTATCAGTTATTGGCAACTTCTCCTAACAAAGACTTAAGCCACATATTTCTTTCACAACAGATGATCTGATGCTATAAATTTATGCTTTTTTTATTACTAATTCTTTTTGCAAACATTCAGGTTCTATGGACATAGAGATCATTTAGCAAAATAGTTTATACATAGAGTGGTTTACTTTCAAGATATCTCAATTTACTAGAATCAATTCTGCACAAATGTCTATGTTTATCAATGGATTTGAGAATAAGAGAACCACCTTAGTTGTCAAAGACCTAATTTTACATTTTTTTTTCTTTTGCTTTTATGACTTCCCCTTACTGGTTGGTTAACATCCAAGTCCTGTAAAGTTAACATTTATACCTTTTATTATAACTGATGTAAGATCTTTTCACAACATCAGTTGCCCTAAATCTTAGAAGGACTGATAATCTCTTTGATTTGTCCAGTAACTTCCCATTTTATATGTTTATTGTCAAGAGAAGGAAGAGGTGCAGGCCATAAACTCACTCACAACCTCTGTCCATGCCCACTTGCCAAGCCCTGTGCTAATCTGCAGGAAGCAACTGGTCAACGGTTCCTACACTGAGTATGTGCTCAGAGGAGATGACAAGCAAACAGTGAGATATAGAGATAAATAGTAAGGGTCCACAAAGTATCAGGAGACCAGTATGATCATCCCTGACTGGAGCCAGGAGTGGGTATATATGGAATTCCTAAAGCTATACTGGCCACTGATAGATTCGGCTGTCTATCTCTCAAACAAAAAGCCCTTGGCAGAGTAAAAGCTAGGTGTGAACTAGTCATGAAAAGTATTATGGAGTGCAGCGGATCTGAAATGTAAACTCAAAAATATACAACCACGGACGTATACACAGATCCACAGCTTTGTAATGTAAGTCAGCTGGTAGCAGCTGAAACAGGAAAAGAAGCTATGGATAGTTGGGGAAAAATTACCTAATAATAATAGGGGAGGATGCACAGGATGGATTTCTATTTTGTAATATTAAGAATGATGGTTTTAGATGTGTTGTTTTTCTGTAAATGGTACAAGTGTTGTATACATGACAAACACTGTTCTTTTATATTTTCTGTGGCAGAGTTGGACGTGAGGACATAGAGAGGAGACAGGACATTGTCCTCAGTGGCCATTTTATCCGTGATGAGCATTGTATTTTCCGGAGTGATATCATGCCCTGTGGGTCAGGTAATACGATAATAATTTGTACTTTGAAATTGTCTGTGAGCAGAAACAAATAGTAGAAACATGTTTTTTTACTCTTTCAGTTGCAGTGACACTTGAGCCTTGTGAAGGAGCTGATACATACGTAAATGGGAAAAAAGTGACAGAACCGTGCGTGTTGAGATCTGGTAAGAATGTGTCCCTTGTATTAAAGCCATACAATAAGTAAGAAATATATAAATGTTACCTGGCCTGTTTTTGTTACCAGTATATAAGGAAATCAACCATTGTCCCAGATCAGAAGGAGAACACAATACATTAATCACTGATGAGACACATAGGAGTAAGACAGTATCTGCATTGTCATGCCACTAATCCTAGTCAATGATTGAAATACTAAACTTGGATATATCAGAAACACCACATGAGCAGGTAGAGTGTAACATAAGTCATCATCTACTCCTAAGCCCCCATGCACTCGACCGCCGGGGGGACGTATGTATGGGCTGTATGTATTGTCTATACGTCCCCCATAGACAGCTATGGCGCACAGCAGGGGCGTTGCTAGGGTTGTAAAAGATCCGGGGCACGGGCCCCAATACATATGTAGTGCTCTTTTAGTAATGCCCCCTCCTGTACATAACCCCTGACATAACAACTTTACTGACAGTGTATACAGCTACAGAAACACCAGAGAAATCCCTCCAGTGACTGCAGGTGACGTCTCCTCCATCTTCTCCATTAGGCATCACCACATCTTATGTTCCTCATTGTCCCTACATCTTGGTTCCCGGGCAGTGTTATCCTGCTGCCGCCCCTAACAATCTCCCCCAAATACTGTAAGGCAGCGCTCACACTTTGTCTTGCATTTAAACAAAACCAGGTGCGTGTTACCCATCATGCCCCAACAGTAAGTAATGTCCCCACACAGCCCCCCAGTAATGTGCCCACACAGCCCCCCAGTAAGTAATGTGCCCCACACAGCCCCCCAGTAAGAAAAGTGCCCCACACAAGCCCCCAGTAAATGTCCCCACACAGCCCTCCAGTAATGTCCCCACATAGCCCCCCAGTAATGTCCCCACACAGCCCTCCAGTAATGTCCCCACACAGCCCTCCAGTATGTCACACTCCCCATACCTCCACACAGCCCCTCCATATGTCCCCACACAGCCCTCAGTAAGGTCCCCACCACACGCCCGCCGTATGTCCCCCACAAGCCCCCAGTAAATGTCCCCACAAGCACCCCAGTAAGTCCCCCCAGCTCCAGATGTCCCCCCACTCCCTCAGTATTCCCCCACCAGCCCATAAATGTCTGCCCCCCTATGTCCAAGCGCCTCCCATAATTCCCCACACAGCCCCCAGTAATGTCCCCACACAGCCCCCAGTAATGTCTCCACACAGCCCCCAGTAATGTCCCCACACAGCCCTCCAGTAATGTCCCCACCCCCCCCCAGTAATGTCCCCACACAGCCCTCCGTCCCCACACACGCCCTCCAGTAATGTCCCCCACAGCCCCCGCAGATGCCCCCACAGAGCCCCCCCAGTAATCCCACCCCTAGTCCCCACACATCCCTCCATAAATGTCCCCACACAGCCCCCAGTAAGTTCCCCATGCCAATGCCCCACACAGCCCTCCAGTGTCCCACTGTATCCCCCCCAGCCCTGCAGTAATGTCCCCACAAGCCGAATGCCCCACATAGCCCCCCGAATGTCCCCACAACAGCCCCCCCAGTGAGAAAGTCCCCACACACCCCCAGTAAGCAATGTGCCTCACACAGCCCCCCAGTAAGTAGTGCCTCACACCAGCCCCCAGTAAGTAATGGGGCCTCACACAACACGCCCCCACCCATAAGTAATGTGCCTCACCACCCCCACTATAATGTGCCTCACACAGCCCCCCACTAACGTAATGTGCCCCCCCGCCCCCCAGTACAGTAATGGTGCCTCACACACGCCCCCACCAGCTAAAGTATGTGCCTCACACAAGCCCCCCACAATATGCCCCACCCATAAGTATGTCCTCCATCACGCCCCCCCACTAAGTAATGTCCTCACATACGCCCCCCCCACTAATAATGTCCTCACACAACAGCCCCCCTAAGTACTTGCCTCACACACAGCCCCCCAGTAGTAACATGTGCCTACACACCCCCCACTAGTAATGTCCTCAACACAGGCCCCCCTACGTATGTGCTATGCCCCCCACTAATTGCCCACACAGCCCCCAGTAAGTAAATGGTGCCTCACACACGCCCCCAGTAAGTAATGTGCCTCACACAGCCCCCCGTAAGTTAATGGGCCTCCCACGCCCCCCAGTAATACTGTGCCTCACACACGCCCCCCGTAAGTAATGTTGCTCACACACCCCCCCGTAAGTAAAGTGTGCCCACACAGCCCCTCACGTAATAAGTGCCTCACACAGCCCCACCAGTAAGTAATGTGCCTCACACAGCCCCCCATGTAGTATGTGGCCGTCACACACAGCCCGCCCATAAGTAATTGTGCCTCACACACCCCCAGTAGTATGTGCCTCACACATCAGCCCCCACCAAAGTAATGTGGCTCACACGCCCCCCCCTAAGTAATGTGGGCCTCACACGCCCCCCCATATAATTGCCCCACACAGCCCCCCAGTAGTAATGCCTGCACACACGCCCCCACCACTAAGTATGTGCCTCACACAGCCGTGCCTCACACACCCCACTAATATGTGCCCCCCGACACATCCCCCCTAAGTTATGTCCTCTCATATAGACGCCCCCCCACTAGTAATGTGCCTCACACAGCCCCCACAAGTAATGTCCTCACACACCCCCCCAGTAAGTATGCCAACCCCTAAGTATGCCTCACACAGCCCCCCCCATTAGTATGTGCCTCACCACTCCCCCCACTAAGTAATGTGCCCCGGACACGCCCCCATAGTAATGTGCCTCACACAGCCCCCCAGATAAGTAATGTGCCTCACACCAGCCCCCCAGTAAGTATGTCCTCACACATAGCCCCCCAGTAAGTAATTTGGGTGCCTCACACACGCCCCCCAGCCCCGTAAGTAATGTGCCCACCCACAAGCCACCCCAGTAAGTAATGCTACTCCACAGCCCCCTCAGTAAGTTAATTCCTCACAACAGCCCTCCCAATAATCTGTGCCTCACACAGCCCCCCATTAAGTATGTGCTCACAGCCCCATGAGCCTACCAGCCCCCCATAAGTAATGTGCTCACACACCCAGGAACAGGCCCCCAGCCCAGTAAAGTATGTGCCTCACACAGCCCCCAGTAAGTATGTGCCTCACACAGCCCCCAGTAGTAATCCCACACACCCCACGTAAGTCAATGTGCTCACACTAAACCCCCCTTATTCTCATCCCCCCTTCCCTATCATTCTCCCTTACCCGCTCCCCTTTACCTCACAGAGTGCATGCAGCTCTCTCCTCCTCGCTCTCTCTCACATTTTGCACTGTCCGTTCCCCGGCAGGTCCGCGACCATGACATCATCACGGTCCTTCCTGTGACTATTTATCACCGGAGGCTAGCTGCTGGGAAAGCATGACAGCAAACGTCTCTCATCACGATCCGTGCAGACCCGGATCGTGTTGAGAGAGGGTAGATGCCCCAGGGAGATCCGGGGCACAATCCTAGCACGCCCCTGTCGCACAGACTTGTACGTGAGCACACAAGCGCTCAACGTTCCGACGTCAGCCGCACAAGATAGAGCCATTCATGAATGTACAATAAATATAATTTTCACTTAAGGAAATTGTCTCCAAAATCCAGTAACTAAGTTCTTGAATCAGATTACCGTAATTACAAACACTCGCTTCATTTTACCACATAGGTAATCGAATTATCATGGGGAAGAGCCATGTATTTCGTTTCAACCATCCCGAACAAGCACGACAGGAGAGGGGAACGTACTCCGTGTGCAGAGACTCCGTGTAAAACCGTGGACTGGGCATTGCTCAGCGGAGTTATTGGAAAGCAAGGTATTGACATGAAGCAGGAGATGGAGCAAAGGTGAGTCTTGTAAGGGGTTGATTATTGGCATTTTATTTTAAGATCAGAAAATTCCATAAGAATAATTTCAACACATAAATAAGAAGCAAGAACATCACCAATATGCCTAAACAGGTTACTTGTACTTTGTGAAAGACCAAATCCAACACAAATTTAATGGTACCCAGAAAGGAACACTTAGCATTGGGACAATCATTTGTCTACATATGGCATTAATCTCGTGCTACATCCTCTGCCCATAACTTACTCCTGCTATTCTAGAAATGCTCACTTACGGGGAATCTAGCCCAACACGTTAGAGCGTATCACAGGATAGGTTGATCAGTGGAGGTCTAAGTGGAGGAACCCTGTGGACACAAGAGAACGGGGTCATTTATATCCCTTTGTGCCCTGAATGAACAGAGCAGTGGTTTGCTCTATTCATCTCTATGGCGCTGCCGGAGATAGCCGTACTCAGCATCTCCTTCAGTTTCATATTATTATACACATTGAATGGAAAAGCAGCATCATGTCCCATCTGCCACTCCACCCATAATCCAAACCAACTTTCAATGTTTGGTACATGGGGTCCCACCACTTAACCCCTGTGAATCAGCAAGTTACCCCTTCCGATGAAAGTGGATAACTTTTTGTGTCTAGACAACCCTTTGAGCTCCTGACATTTGACGCATATCAGCAAAACCTTCTTTCTACTGAATGTTTTTTCACTTTAACTATATGAATGAGCAAAATAATCTTGGTTCTTCCACAAGCTTTGTCCACACCTTTAATATGTACCAGTATTGTACAATAATGAGACACTATTAGAGTTATTTTTAATCATGAGTTCTTGAAACTTTTGAAACAATGAAGAAGTTCGCACAAAACTTGCAAATTCTTCTGCAAACCAACTTTAACCTTTGTCCTATGTCTGTTTGGGACTAGAGTTTTATTGCAAACCAAAATTGCCATTTTACTGTGATTTGCACGAAATTGCATCTGGATTTTAAATATTAACAGGCGGCAACCATGAATAAATTCTTGTGTATCTTTTTATTACAACGTCGAAAAACTGTAAAAGAAAAATAAATAAAAATAAGGATGGCGAACCTTTTAGAGAGCGAGTGCCCAACGTCAGCAAAGGCCCATTTTATAAGCAAGTTAACTTATTGCTTACTGCTTTGTCAAAGCGTTCAATGTATTTCGTCCTGACACAATACACTAGAAAGAGGAAAATTCAGATATTAATAAGCGTCCCTACAGGGTCCCTTTACAGGAGGATGCAGGGCCCATGGCAGAGCTCGAAATTATAATCCACAACTTCTCATCTATCTCCGAAAGATCTGCAGCACCTGATAGAAGACACAGCTCCCTGCGCCTGGCTCCATCATTACAGTGGCAGAAACCATTTTCCATACTGCACTTAGGAATGGCTTTCCCGCCCGAAACGCGTCTACTTTTTACTTGGAATAATAAACCAAAACCTACAGAAGACCTCTCTCCTACATAAGCGCCGTGCGCTTTCTTTCCGGTTTTCCAAAACCCTACGCTGTGCATGACAATTACGGTATAGCTACCTGACGGCACATACTGGCAACGCTTGATGGGCACTGTTGATGTAATTTTAAGTGCGTGATCTAAGCGCACTAAGTGAGCGCAAAATTTAGGGGGGGGGGGGGTGCTACATACACCCATTCCCCCCCAGCGACTATTTCTGACGTTCTTTTGATAACTCTCCAACCCCACAATAATACACGAGGCGCCGTCCTCTCGTTCTGCATTCTCTTCCCCCCTTTTTGTCCTCTTCTCTCAGTATTTCTCACTCCTCCGGCAGTCCTAGGCAGTCAAGCATGTTTTTGCTTTAAATAGTGCTCAAGTTCTTGTTGGCCTGGGACTGCAGGAGGAGGCCTGGGTCCTGTCTTATGAACTCTATGCTGAGGACCTGGGTGCCTACAGAGAGGGCTCTGAGTCCATAGGTTCACCACCACTGGTCTAAGATAATTACCCCATGTATGTCTAGGTTGTCACTAACTCTCTTTTATATCTTCCAATGTAGAATTAAACAAAGTCTCAAAATTTTCTCCTTCAGACTCAGGAGCTAGAAGATCAGTACAGAAAAACGAGAGGAAGCAATTACCTTCTGGAGCAGCAGACTGGTGAGATGTGCTTGTCTAATATGTGGATATTGGTGACTAGGCTAGGGTGCCGACTGGTACAGATGCCCTTAGAAAAAACGTGTACTCTGAACAAAACTAAAGACATGGATAGATTTATTGATTTATAGAAAATGCAAATTATTAGAAACCTTGTATTGATTAAAAAAAAATTAAAGTCTCTGATCTGGATGGTGAATATCATCTGTCGAAAATGTCAAGCATGTACCGTGTTTTATTCATCACTATACCGGATGATCATTTGAATCATCTTCTCAGTCTATTTAAAGTGAACCTGTTATCAGAAAGCCTCTGAGTCATTTGGCGTCTCACATCCTCAGCCAACGCAATCTTGCGCTTCCACAATCTTCTTTGTGCTAAAGAAATGCGAGTGAGTAATGGAGTCTGCGGCAAGCGCATATGCTTAGGTGAAATGGATTCTTCAAGATTTCCTTGGGAAGATGACCACAAGAAGGAAGGGAAGGAAAGGATGTGCATGACACCAGGACTCGGAGGCCTGAGTAAGATACCAGGTGACTCAGGGTGCTTTCTCTGGCAAATGCTAGGTTGATTTGAAACCTATTAAATAGAACTATGATTTTTTTATTAAGACTTAAAAACGGCACCTGCCATTGGTTAAATGTCAAAAACCTGATGGAGGTCCCATTTAACATAGAATTGGGATTACATGAATGAGGAACTTTCAACAAGTCCACTCTTTGTATCGTTTCTAGGTGTTACAACCCTGAGTGTAATTTTACGATATCTTCACCAAAAAAGGTTGCATTCACACATATGTGGCACATATACTTCTAAAAGAAACCTTACCACTTGTATGGCAGTTTCTGATAGAATACCGGCACCAGCTCAGGGTGAGCTGGGTGCCGGAGCTTATTTTCGTTAGTGTTTTAAACGCGGTAATCGAGTTTTAAACCTTTTTTAAACGTATGTATAGCTGGCGGCAGGCAGTACAACATAAGTCATCATCTACTCCTAAGCCCCCATGCACTTGACCGCCGGGGGGACGTATGTATGGGCTGTATGTATTGTCTATATGTCCCCCATAGACAGCTATGGCGCACAGACTTGGTACGACAAGCGCTCAACGTTCCGAGCAGTAGCCACAAAAAGATAGAGCCATTCATGAATGTACAATAAATATATATTTTCACTTTAAAGGAAATTGTCTCCCAAAATCCAGTAACTGTAAGTTCTTGAATCAGATTACCGTAATTACAAACACAATCTGCTTCATTTTACCACATAGGTAATCGAATTATCATGGGGAAGAGCCATGTATTTCGTTTCAACCATCCCGAACAAGCACGACAGGAGAGGGAACGTACTCCGTGTGCAGAGACTCCTGTAGAACCTGTGGACTGGGCATTTGCTCAGCGGGAGTTATTGGAGAAGCAAGGTATTGACATGAAGCAGGAGATGGAGCAAAGGTGAGTCTGTGTGTAAAAGGGAGAGAGGTTCTGGAAAGTTATTGGCATTTTATTTTTAAGAATCAGAAGAATTCCATAAGAATAATTTCAACCATAGTATAGAAGCAAGAACATCAACCAATAATGCCAGTAAACAGGTTACTTGTAACTTTGTGAAAGACCACAAATTCAACACAAATTTAATGGTACTCCGAGAAGGAACACCTTAGCATTGGGACAATCATTTGTCTACATATGGCATTAATCTCGTTGCTACATCCTCTGCCCATAACTTACTCCAGGTCTATTTCTAGAAATGCTCACTTCCAGGGGATATCTAGCCACAACACGTTAGAGCGTATCCACAGGATAGGTTGATCAGTGGAGGTCTAAGTGGTAGGAACCCTGTGGAACAAGAGAACGGGGGTCATTTATATCCCTTTTGTGCCCTGAATGAACAGAGCAGTGGGTTGCTCTATTCATCTCTATGGCGCTGCCGGAGATAGCCGTACTCAGCGATCTCCTTCAGTTTCATATTATTATTACACAGTGAATGGAAAAGCAGCACGTATGTCCCATCTGCCACTCCAACCCATAATCCAACCAACTTTCAATGTTTTGGTACATGGGGTCCCACCACTTATACCCCTGTGAATCAGCAAGTTAGCCCCTATCCGAATGAAAGTGGATAACTTTTTGTGTCTAGACAACCCTTTGAGCTCCTGACATTTGACGCATTACAGCAAACACTTCTTTCTACTGAATAGTTTTTTCACTTTATGACTATATGAATGAGCAAAATAATCTTGGTTCTACCACAAGCTTTGTCAACACTTTAATATGTAAACCAGTATTGTACATGACAGGAGACTATATTAGAGTTATTTTTATCATGAGTTCTTGAAACTTTTTGAAACAATGGAAGAAGTCGCACAAAACTTGCAAATTCTTCTGCAACCAACTTGTAAACTTTTGCCTACGTCTGTTTGGGACTAGAGTTTTATTAGCACCAAAATTGTGCCATTTTACTGTGATTTGCACCGAAATTGCATCTGGATTATAAAGATTAAACAGGCGCAACATGAATGAATTCTTGTGTATCTAACTTTGCCAGGTGAGCAGAATAGTTGCAAACTAGTCGAAACTGTAAAAGAAAATAAATAAATAAAAAATAAGTGATGGCGAACCTTTTAGAGAGCGAGTGCCCAAAAGCAGTCAGCTAAAGCCCACTTATTTATTTCTCAAAGTGCCATCATGGCAATTTAAGCAATTACTTATTGCTTACTGCTTTGTCAAAGCGTTCAATCGTATTGTCGTCCTGAGGACATCAATACACTAGAAAGAGGAGAAATTCTGATTATTAATGAAGCGTCCCTACAGGGTCCCTTGTACAGGAGGAATGCAGGGCCCATGGCAGGAGCTCGAAATTATAATCCACATCTTCTCACTCCTCCGGCAGTCCTAGGCAGTCAAGCATGTGTTGCTTTAAAATAGTGCTCAATGTCTTGTGTGGCCTGGGACTGCAGGAGGAGGCCGTGGGTCCTGTCTTATGAACTCTATGCTGAGGACCTGGGTGCCTACAGAGAGGGCTCTGAGTCCCATAGGTTCACCACCACTGGTCTAAGATAAATGACCCCCTGTATGTCTAGGTTGTCACTTAACTCTCTTATTAATCTTCCAATGTAGAATTAAACAAAGTCTCAAAATTTTCTCCTTCAGACTACAGGAGCTAGAAGATCAGTACAGGAAAGAACGAGAGGAAGCAAATTACCTTCTGGAGCAGCAGAGACTGGTGAGATGTGCTTGTCCTAATATGTGGATAGGTTGGTGACTAGGCTAGGGTGCCGAACTGGTACAGCATGCCCTTGTTAGAAAATAACTGTGTACTCTTGAACAATAAACTAAAGACAGGATAGATTTTAATTGATTTGAATAGAAAATTGATAAATTGATAGAAACCTTTGTATTTGATTTAAAACAACATTACAGTCTCTGATCTGGATGGTGAGATCATCTTGTCGAAAATGGTCAAGCTGTACCGTGTTTTATTCATCATAATAGCCGGATGATCATTTGAATCATCTTCTCAGTCTCATTTTAAAGTGAACCTGTTATCAGAGAAGCCTCTGAGTCATATTGGCGTCTCACATCCTCGCCAACGCAATCTTGCGCTTCCACAATCTTCTTTGTGCTAAAGAAATGCGCAGTGAGTAATGGAGTCTGCGGCAAAGCGCATATGCTTAAGGTGAAATGGATGTCCAAGATTTCCTTGGAGAAGATGACCACAAGAAGGAAGGGGGCAAGGAGAAGGATTGTAGTGCATGACACCAGGACTCGGAGGCCTGAGTAAGATACCAGGTGACTCAGGGGCTTTCTCTGGCAAGATGCTAGGTTGATTTGAAAACGTATTTAAATAGAACTATAGATTTTTTAATTAAGTACTTAAAAAGCACCTGCCATTTGGTGTAAATGTCAAAACCTGATGGCAGGTCCCATTTAACACTAGAATTGGGATTTACATGAATGAGGAACTTTCAACAAGTCCAACTCTTTGTATCTTTTTCTAGGTGTTACAACCCTGAGTTGTAATTTTACATATCTTCACCATAAAAAGGTTGCATTCGACACATATGTGGCACAGATACTTCTTAAATACTGGTGCAAGCAGCTTGCACTAGAAAGAACATGCAAAGTCCGAGAGAAAACTGGCCCTTAGTAAATGTTCCCCATGGTGTTGGACACATTCGAGGAATTTATTAATGCTTCAGGGCCACAAAACCCCCACTTTTTAGACCCACATGCCTTTTTTTTGGTCTCTCAATTTGGGTGTGGCTTCTGTTTCCGACACTTTTCCTGTACTACTAGCTTCCTGACACCTATTTTTGGCACAACTTTTGGCACACATTTAGACCAAAAAAAAAGCAAAAAAGCAAGTCAACCAACTTCTTAACCCCTTCCTGAATGTGGAGTGTCATTTCTTACAGTGCCCCAAATACATTAAGGTGGTACTCTACAATGTAAAATCATAGTGTAAAAAACTGGTATAGTCTGGCGCCAGAAAAGAGTCCTAGCACCACAAATTAATACATTGTCCCCAATTACGATTTATGTACAATACTACATTTTTATTGACTTTTATGGCAAGTTCTACAGTGTTTCTCAGAAATTAGTATTGATCATGGGAGGGGAAAACACATTGCCCCTTATTTATCAATAGTTGTGCAAATGTTTGCCTCACTAATGAGCAGAGTGCGTCAGATTATTGAATACTAAAGCAAGGTCTTCAGTAAGCTGTCTCATCCTTAAACTGAGTACACCAGTTTTTGTTTGTGCATTCGGTTTAATGGGCATTTGTCACATTTCTGTCGAGTCGCAGTAATAATTGTGTGTCGCACAGTCTGACTGCTCCAGAACGCCCCTTTATGTGCAGAATTTTGTGGCGCAGCGGAGACAAAGTGGCGCAGACACTTCATAAATGCATGTGCAAGCAGTTTGCACGTTTATCCTAGTGCAAAGTCAGATATTCAACTGGGGCAGCCCATTTAGTGCATAATCCCATAAACATGGTGCAAGACACAAAAACTTCCAAATAATGATAGAATTATTATATGCAAAGATAAAGAAAAAATGAAATTCAAATTTGACAATTTATCTAATACATTAAAACAAAAATACTTGTCACTGAGCCACCATCGCCCACATACAGCTGCGGCACCATATATTTATTGTATGGTGTATTTCTTCTATATTTCTTGGCAGCAAAGGTAATTTTTTTCCCTACTCCACAGGATTATGAAAGTCGTTTGGAAGCGCTACAAAGACAGATGGATTCTAAATATTTTATGGAGGTCAATGAGGAGGAGGAAGAACCAGAGGATGATGGTAAATATGTACATAGTATTTAAGCTGCATTTATAATACCAACCACTACACAAAAAATGTTCCACAGTAAATGTAGACAGAACTTTTCCTTTTTTATCTGACTCATAAACCTCTTCTTACATCATTGTCATCATCTGTCTCAGAAAAACTTCTGGATGAGATCCAGGCTTATATTAAAGATGTATGTGGTTACATTTTAGTTCAGTGGACGGATCAGGAGTATGATCTGGCTCTGTGGGCTTTTCGAAAATGGAAATGGTACCAATTCACGTCCCTGCGGGACCAGCTCTGGGGCAATGCCATCTTTTTGAAGGAGGCCAACGCTATCAGTGTGGAACTGAAAAAGAAGGTAATACAAGACATTTATATCAATCCACCACCTAGAAGCCAATATATGACCATGTGTTAGACATGTATAGTCAATATACCTGGTGCACTCCATTCTTCTAATGGTGCCTCTGCTGCACTCTAATTTTCCGGCCTTCAATCCCTGAAATAATCATAATTCTTGGCTTATTGAAGAATTTTTACCCCACATGGGCGTGAAGGGGGCTGAGCCGTGGGTATAGGATTTCTCAAAACCTTCTGTCCCTTTATGTTATCCCAGGTAGACTCATTGGCGTTGCTTCTATGGGGGTCATATCATAATTTTGAGGACTCATTGAGGGAAGTAATTAATGTTATACTAATAATAATGGTAATAATACTGTAATTCCTTTATTTATATAGCTCACACAGATTACACAGCACTGCACAGAGCTTGCCAAATCAGTCCTTGACCCCAATGGGGCTCACAATCTAATCAACCTAACCAACCTAAGCAATCACGGGGAGACATACAAACTCTTTGCAGATGTTGACCCTGGGACCTGAACCCAGGTCCCCAGCGCTGCAAGGCTGTAATGTATGGCCGGCCTGACGGTGTACAGCTTGACTACACTAGTCTACTACAGCTCCTGGTTCCTCATTGTGATGATGAATTCTGGTGCCCTTTAAGACTGGCAGGTTCTATTTTAGACATATTTTTAGCTGGCCTGTGCGCTGCAAAGTGCTGCATCCTCATAAATTTGTTTTGCCACACAGACTATTTTCCACCTGATCACCCCCTTTTCCATAGGCCACATTCCTGGAAAAATCGAATGGTCTAAAAGCCTTGATAAATGTGTCAAAAGGCGTTTTACACAGCTTTTTAGCGCAAATCCACCAGAAATCTGGCACATGTGGATTAATGAGTTGCCCCTATTGTTCTTCTTTCTCCCTTTTTGCATTAGCTGCATATTTGAGGTTGTTGTCTTGCCTTTTTCTATTTGAGACTTACAAATGTACACTAGGGCCATTATTACAGAAATGTTTTGGAAGTGTTGGTACAAATCCAAGCAAATACATGGAGAACACAAAGTAAAAATGACTGCAGTAACTTTAAAAAATAAAAATTGTTAATAGATTATAAAGAATACATTTAAAATGTATTAAAGTATTAATGGATGACTGCATTGATGTATTAGACCACTATGTCATTTTTTTCACATTCTCATTCCAGGTTCAGTTCCAGTTTGTGCTGCTGACAGATACTCTGTATTCCCCGCTGCCACCTGACCTGCTGCCTCCTGATGCCCACTCAGAACGGGAAAAACGCCCCTTTCCAAGAACCATCGTGGCTGTAGAAGTACAAGACCAGAAGAATGGTGCAACTCATTACTGGACACTGGAAAAACTCAGGTATTTTTTTCTTGTGACATTCATTGTTATTAACTAGGTATTATTTATAGTATGCCTTATTGTTGGAAAGTTATTCTACAAGATTTAGTTTATGTGTTTAAGTGACTTAAATGTGAATATGAAAATCATAGAGAAGTAATATCTGCCCTTGAACTCCCATGATAGAGCAAAATGTACATGTGTATAAATGGCTATTCTCTCATAGGCAACGCTTGGACATGATGAGAGAGATGTATGACCGCGCAGCTGAACTCCCATCTGGTCTGACTGAAGACTGTGATAACGTAGTGACTGGAGGAGATCCATTCTATGACCGGTTCCCATGGTTCCGTTTGGTGGGGAGGTAAATTGCATTTTTAATCCAACAATGTACATTGCATATTCTTCTAGGCTTGGATGTAATGCACACACAGACGATAAGCATGTGCGCTGTACATCAATGATGCCAGCCAATGTTATCTCATTAAGGATTAATGTACTAAGCTTGATTTTAGTCCATAATATAAATCCTCTGTCTGTGATGGATACTGATATTCATTTGTTTTGATTCTTCTTTGGAACCATATAGAAACAACCAATAATATAAAACTGTTATGTTATCAATGTATTTATTAGGGGAAGGTTCTCTTCTCCTCTTAACCTTCTTATCCATTCTAACCTGTTCCACAACTTTTCTCTGTCCATTGGTTTGTAGCTTTTCATTCATAATTCTCGATTTTTTTGTGTACCCCTACCATTTTTTTTACGTCACCAATTTAAATTTCCAAGCAATTTTCCTAGTTCCCTTGGGTTTTCCAGCCCCGGTGTAGATTAACCAATTCTGTCTTGTTCTAACTTCCCCCTACCCTTTCTGATCTCAGCTCTCCCTTATTCACCACATGCATGAGCGACAGCATGGCCGAAATAACCCCCTCCCCTACCCTCTCAAGCCCTGGCTCCGAAGGCCCTGAGCCAGCCTCTCAGCTTGAAGAGGATGAGGGTTTGGAGTATGAGGAGGAAGAGGAAGACGGATCCAAGGAGCATCTCTGCAGTGCTGTCAGATCCGACCCGTTTCACGACCGCTCCCCTCTGTTCAGTGTAGTGGGAAGGTTCGTCAGGTCTGCCCAGAGCATGCTGGGAAGCAACCAGCTCTTTCAGGGTGATATTCTTCCCCACAACAGCACTGGTCTTACACCATCACATAGACCTGCAATGCACAGTAACATAATACCATAAGTCCTTTTTTGTAATAAGTTCATTTGGTCCATAGTGATATTTACACTTATAAGTAAAAAATCACTATGAAAACACTAATATCAAACTATGAAGAGCTCTTGGACCAGTAATGTTGCAGAAGAATGTGGTCATAAAAATTGGATAAGCTCATTGCTGAAGAAGTCAATATGTGATCATTCACCAGAGGGGTGCATTGTAACAACACAGAAAGTTACATTAGCTCTTTTAGTAGAACACTTACAACTTTTAGGCCTCTCGCACATGACTTTAAGTTTGTGCCGTGGGCTAGCCATACAAATCGAGGCTAGCTTACAGAACCCATTGGGGAGAAGTCATTAAAGGGGTTTTCCGACAAAGGAAAGTTAGGCCCTATTCAAGGGATAGGACCTAACTTGCTAATACCGTAAGTGGGGGTCTCAGTGCTGAGAACCCCGCAGATCGCAAAAAACGAGGGGTCCGTCGCTCCTCAGACTAAAGGAGCAGATGGCAGGGCATGACTCCATTAATCTCCATGGAGCTGATGGAAATTACCGACCTTTAAGAAGTTTTCGGCTACTTAATAAATATGGGCGCGTACTCCACCACTTCAGACTTGTAGACCAGATCTGAACCAGAGTTTTTTGCTATAGTCCCCCTACTCTGACATTCACGCCTCTGCCTGCCCTCCGTCCATTCCAAAGTGGCGTGCGGGTTGGGGAAACAGAAAAACTGACAGGGAGGGGGAGATTAATATGCCTTTTCCACCAGAAAACTATTGCTATATAGTAAACTATATAATAAACTATATAATGAATCTCCACCATTGACTTTTATGTGTACGGACGTGGTGCATGCATTGGTTTCCACCACACTGTAAAGGTGCCGAGTGGCCAGTCATTTTCAAAGGGCATCTGCATCCATAGCTTGCATCTTGGAAAATGCATACATCCGGGTTCATGAAGCCTTATGCCAACATAATATTTTTGTGTAGTAGTGTGTTGTATGGGAGTTTCAACCAGTCTATATAATCAACAATCAAATACATTGTATTCTTCCCCACAAACATATACTGGTGTATATATTATTATATATATATATATATATATATATATATATAACTTAGCTGATTATGTTCCTAGATAGGTTACTACTGCATATTCGATGTCACAGGTTCTCTTTAACATTTTGATGCATAGTAATTCTTAACTTATTAAAGAATCATACTTTAGATACCTGAATCAAAGATTGGTATCATGCTGGTCCCAGTTCTCCTATACAAGTGTTTTCATTATGTGAGGCGTGCTATCACGGACAAATGCATTGCAGGCCATTTAGAATGAGATAATAATGTTTTTTTCCCCTAAATAAAGCTTTTAAAGTTGTGAATATTTATCTTACAATGTCCCATTTCAACTAAACCAAGCAACTCAGTATCCTGCAAGGGGTTGTCTACTTCCTTACGGAAGAAAGATACCGTACTTATGAAATCTTACGATCACTTATCTTACACGCATCCCTTCACCAAGTTTGCAGTGGCCGTGCAGTGCCAGTACATGGCAAAGGAATCTCTGTTATGTTCACATTAAGGTCAATACAGGTCATCTGTGTGTGTAAGGCAAGGGCGTGCCAAGTCCAACAGAGACATTGGGGCGCATTTACTTACCGAGTCCTGTCGCGATCCCCGATCTGGACAGTCCGATGAGGATGAAGTCCGGCGCGATTCACCAAGATTGTGCGCCCGATATCCTGAATGTGTCACTTCCCCGCTGAGGTCTGCCGGAGTTCACCTTCTTCTTCCCGGTGTATGTAAGTGCATGTCTTGTGATACAATTTGAATTTTAAATACCGCGCTTAGTCCAAATCAGTCGGGTTCTCCGACAGCCACACCCCCTATTTGTGGCGCGATTGCAGCAAAATCCGATCACGTGCGCCAAAAAACCCTGTTAATTGCGGCACAAATTGGAAATAGTCTGGAAACCCGACGGAAATGTGGTCCGCGGACCTTTAGTAAATGTGCCCCATTGTGGAAGATTTTCAACCAAGCTGGAAATTTAGGTAAACACTGTCCCATAAACTAGTGCATCAGCTTTATTATATGTTTTAGACACTTTTTCATGCAGCTGTTATGTATGGAGATGGGCCGTAAATTCACATGAAACAGGGTGATGTAAAATGCTCTGTTAAAGCTCAAAGTTGGACAATGGGTGGGTGGTTTTAATGTGTACCATTTTAATCACCCAGTGACAGGCACTGGGATTATCTGGGACATATTTGAAAAGTGTTTCTATGAAATCATTTGAATATATTGTAACACAAAGGCTAGTCCTAAAATCACCCCCCCCCCTCCTGCTGGCGGTCTAGCGCTTGTATCCACTAAGACGCCTCTTGGTGGAAACAAGTGAAAACTCTGCCAGTTCCGCCAGTGGAGAGGATAGTGAACGTGGCAGGCCCAGGTGTTCAAGCCCTTGACTGCCTTCCAGACTTGGAAAAGATGATTAAAATAAAGCCAATTGTAGCACCCACCTGTATATTCCCATTGCATTTTGTATGATAAAAGTAAAATCATACACCTCATTCACCATTTGCTCTTATAATAGTAATTTTTTTTTGTGATTTGAGTCCATTGACATTTCATCATAGAATAAAGCAATCTGAAGTGATGAAAGTAAATTAATATGCAATCATTTTAGCTATATTTTCAAAAAGGTCTGAATGAGTAGGTAGTGGAAGCCATATTTTTGCTGCAGGAGGTTGGCAACGGCTTGGACAACCTCCTGGTCTTGGGCCTTTGTTAGCACAAACTACCAGGAAATTCTGATTTGTGCCATCTCTTGTTGGTTTCTTTATTGGTTTTAGTTTTTTAAGTGATGTAGATATCCTGAGGCAATATAATATCCTTAGCATGTCTTCTTAGATGCAGGATCAGAGGTATACAGTATCTCAAAATGGTTTAACTTCCTATAAAATCAAACTAAAGGACAGCCACACTTTATGGTGGGATTTAAAAGGACAACCTTCACCACCAACATAAGGAAAGAGCTGGCTCCTTCTCATTGATCTCTGTTTCTTTTTGCTTTGTTCTATTTTCATTTGATTTGTTTCGGGTTTTTGCCGGCACACCCATACACGTTATGCTCTGCTGCTGGCCTTTCCCTCACACCGAACACCAGGGTCTAGTTGGCCCTCCTCACTGCCTCCAACCCTCCCTCTCCTTCACGGTTCCTCCCCATGTTTATCAGTGTTTACCTCCCAGTTCATCTAACCGTCCCATTTCCCTTATTTTCTGCTGTGGCTGACCCACTTACCCCCTAGCTGCTAGTGGCTGCCCACGTCACATGTTTTTTTTAAGCTTGGCAGCTCTTGTTGTGGTGTGAGCTGTATCCCTCCAGCTAAACGATTGCCGTGTGTATCCTGACCTCTTCTTTCTTGTTTTTCTTCACCCTTATCATCCCTTTCTTTCTCTTCCTTCACTGATGATTCTCACTCATTCTCTTCCATCTCACTTGTACCTGGTCTCATCACAATCCATCAACTCTGTGCTCATCATTTCATCAATTTCCATATCCTACTTTTTCCCTTTCCTTCGCCTACTTCTGCTGCTTTTCTACCCTTTCTATCCCCCGGTAAACCTATGTCCCACTCTGCAGGGCCTTTGTCTACTTGAGCAACTTGCTGTACTCTGTGCCCCTGGTTCATCGAGTCGCTATCGTCAGTGAGAAAGGAGAAGTCAAAGGATTCCTTCGAGTTGCTGTTCAGGCCATTTCAGGTACGGATTTTTTGCTGTAAGTGCATCATTTGCACCTCTACAACACATGTGACAATATAGGTACAAAAATTCCTGTTAAAGTTGAACATTTTTAAGAAGAATCAAGTAGGCTACCACTTTATCATATCAAATGTATCACAAGTATTTCTCTTACAAAGATGTGGAAGAATGTCCAAGGAAATCTTTCTGCAGATAGTGTTAGTTATAGACCCTGGAGACCCTTTGTGTACAGGACCGCCATCAGGGGGGATTTAGTATTAGGAACAGTGAGGAGAAGAGGCCCCAAAAAGAAAACCCTTAATCCTTACAAGGTGCAGGGAACTTATTGGGGCACATTTACTTACCCGGTCCTGTCCTGATCCCAGATCCAGACTGTCCAATGAGGATGAAGTCTGGCGCGATTCACTAAGATCGTGCGCCGGTATCCTGCATGTGTCGCTTCCCCGCTCAGGTCCACCGGAGTTGACCTTATTCTTCCCGGTGTATGTGACTGCATGTCTTGCGACACAATTTGATTTTTAAATCCAGCGCTGAGTCTGGTTGTCCGACGGCCACGCCCCCGATTTGTGTCGCATGAAAGTCGCGATTGCGCCATAATCTGATCGAGTGCGCCCTAAACTTCCTAGTGGCGGTTCTCTTTGTGTATGTTATTAGTAGGTACAGGAATGTGAAAAGTGACTTTATAATCCAGCTCTGCTGCACTTGTAAGGCCTCCGAGTGGGTCTTTCAGCCTGAAGAGCTTTCTGCTCTCTGTAGTGTGCTGCTCCACAGCTCCTACCCTCTGCAACCAGTAAAAGATGTACCAGGATACTTACAAAACAGTCACTCATAGCAGAGGGGAGGAGCTGTATAAAAGTTCATTGAGCAGAAATATCTTGAGGCTCAAAGTCCCACCCAGAGCACTTAAAGGAACTGTAAACAGGCATAACAACAGCACTTTTCACAGTCCTGCTAATACTTACACAAACACATAGTTACACAATTCTCCAGGGCCTGTCTGCATTTTATTATGGTCAAAACTGATGACTAAGTAAATATAATAAGTGAATATAAAGTTTTGGAATTTTCTATACAAACTGATATGAATGTAGTCTGATTTAGATTTGCATTTGTGTTTTGAATTTTTCCATCAGATACCTGATGACATGTTTGATTTGTTTTCAGCGGATGAGGAAGCTCCTGACTATGGCTCTGGAGTGCGGCAATCCGGGACAGCCAAAATCTCATTTGATGATCAACATTTCCAAAAGGTGCGAAATGTTAAAATTTTACAGTGGTCATTGAAAAAGGCAGAAAAATAGTAAACAAAT
The DNA here is from genome assembly GCA_019512145.1 of Engystomops pustulosus. NCBI lineage: Eukaryota > Metazoa > Chordata > Amphibia > Anura > Leptodactylidae > Engystomops > Engystomops pustulosus. The sequence goes on along the minus strand of CM033643.1, from coordinate 32,932,115 downwards.
ACAATTACAATTTTCTGTATCTTACTCTTTTCTCTACTACTTTGAGTAGTTTCAGGCTGAGTCCTGTGCTGGCATGACCCGCTCAGGCACATCTCAAGAGGAACTGCGAATAGTTGAAGGGGGACAAGGACAAAACCCAGATTCTGGTCCAAGTGCAGATGAGGTCAACAACAACACGTGTGCTGGTAAGAAGAATCTGGAAGTCAGGACTGTTATATTTCTGTTTTAATATAGCTTTAAAGGGGACCTGTAATCAGAAATGTAACTACAGTAATACACCACAACCAGTATGTTAGACCCTGTAAAACCCAGTGTGGTGGCATCATCTAGAAAATCTACTTTGAAGTGAGATAAGTTGGTTGCATAAAGTCATGGAGGTGGAGAGCTCAGCACTGAAGTCAAGCTCTCCCCACCTCCTCCCCTGTGATTGACATCATACATATGGACTTCAGGAGATCTGGTTAGTGATGTGACTGTGTGCAGGGCCATCAATTACAGTATAGAAGGCTTTCTGAGGTGAAAAGAGCTTGACTTCAGTGTTAAACTCTCCGTCTCCTTGACTTTATACAGCTAAATTACATTGCACTTTAAAGTTGATTTTTCTGGATGATGCCACCACACTGGGGCATGGAATAAACATGATCTAGAAGGTTTTGAGCTGCTTGATGACATTATGGTAGTGGTTTATTAGGTAAAATTCTGCTGACAGGTTCCCTTTAATATTGATTTGATTATACTCTTCTGTTTTTGTAGCTTCTCAGCAGGCCGCTCTCCTTGACAGCCCAATAAAAGCACTTGACCTCACAGATGGCGGCGGGCACCCACTTAAACTGGGCTCAATCTTTACATTCAGAGTGACTGTCCTGCAAGCGTCTAGCATCCCTCCGGAATATGCGGACATATTTTGCCAGTTTAAGTAAGTGTCTTGATGAATCATGAAATCTCACACCAATTCTCATCTTCTTGATTTTTTTTCTCAAATTCACAAATTAACAGGAAATTATGTGTGAATATGTATTGTGAGTAAAAATATATATCTTATGTCTTCTAGTTTTATACACCGCCATGATGAGGCATTTTCAACTGAACCCTTGAAAAACACTGGCCGTGGACCACCACTTGGTTTCTACCATGTTCAAAATGTAAGTCAATTAGGATTGACAAGGGCCCAAATATATTAAAACTGGAGCACTGTGCATCAGATTTCTTTGCACTTGCTTTGTGCTGGTTGCGACACATTGTTATAATATTAATTATTTAATAGTGTTGCATTCTCTTTATTAATCCGGTCAGTTTTCAGGATGTGACACAGTTGCACCTATTTTTTCTTGGTGAACTTTGCTTCAAGCTGTTTCAACAGAATTGTGTCACAAACTTGGAACACACACTATTGCGTTCCTTTTAGGTGCACACTATTAAAAAATGTCAGACAAAATGCAACCACAACACAATAGTGGTAAACAGACATAATAATAAATACCGTAACTAGTGTAAGCTCGAAACATGGGCAAAAACTGGTGCAGACACAATAATATATCTGGGCCTATGTGTTTAAACTAAAACATAGTGACAACCCTACTTTTTCTTCTTTTTGTTATAATATTGTATATATTTGTTCAGTAATGACATTCTTCTTGTATTAGATTGCTGTGGAGGTTACGCAGTCCTTTGTGGAATATGTGAAGACACAGCCTATTGTATTTGAGGTGTTTGGACATTACCAGCAGCACCCATTTCCCCCACTGTGTAAAGATGTACTGAGGTAACCTTTCTAAATTTTTAAGACCATGCACTTAGTGTAAAAAGGCACATTTAAGGCAACACTGATATACTCTGTAAGGGCTCATTCACCCGAACATATCTGCATATTGGTCCCTATTGACATCTATGTTGCCCGGTTACGGTGCACGGGGAGCACACATTTGGGCACATTTACTAATGGTCCTTCGCGTTTCCGGAGTTTTTTCTGTTTTGCGCTGAATTGCCCCGGGTTTTTGGCGCACGCGATCGGATTGTGGTGCATCGGCGCCGGCTTTCATGCAACACAAATCCGGATTCGGACAAACCGTGGAATTTAAAAATGAAATTGTGTCGCAAGATCAGCAATTAAATGCATCGGGAAGAAGAGGGTGAACTGCAACAGACATCAGCAGGGAAGCAACACATGCAGGAAATTGGACACACGATCTTAGTGTATCGCGGCAGACCCGAATCCTCGTCGGACATTCGGGATCGGCAGCGTCAATGGGGCGGTGAGTAAATGTGCCCCATTGTCTCATCGCATCATGACTCCGCACGGTGAAATATAGGACATGTCCTATATATCGTTGTTTTCCGGGATTGGCCGCTTGCTTCTTTATGGAGAGGGGAGGTGTGAATGTACCCTTATACTGAGCGTTGTATCTGAGTATGGGATACTTGGCAGAAGGAGTCCACTCAAAATCGTTGCACATCACTGATCCATAGGAATTAGTAATTATTACTTTAGCCATGATAAGTGCAAGTAGTCCTCTGCTCCTGCCTGGGACCAGCAACTTGAGAGACTAAGTAATATATTGAGTGATGAAACCAATGGCAAGAGCCTTACAGTATAAGCCTATTTAGGCAATTCAGGCCACTTCTTTACGGTGTTGAAGTTTGTTTGGATTACTCTATGTTCTTCCTTAATAATCTAGTTATATGTGTTTCACAGCCCCCTGCGTTCCTCCAGACGTCTCCTTCCCAGGGTGATGCCCTTGTCCAAACCAGGTAACTTGAAAAGCTGCTCCTTTGTGTGCCCAAAGAGTTGGTAGTAATAGTTGACATTCATAACTGAGTCACAAGGCATCTTCTACATCTACAGGAGAGGCAGTTCTAACATCGCCATTGACAGGGGGCATCCACCACACCTAGAGGAGAGGCTACGCCTAGAGGAGAGAAGGTTCTACCATCACCACAGAAAGGGGGCATCCTCTACACCTAGAGGAGAGGAGGTTCTACCATCACCATAGACAGGGGTATCCTCTACACCTAGAGGAGAGACAGTTCTACCATCACCATAGACAGGGGGCGTCCTCTACACCTAGAGGAGAGGAGGTTCTATACCATCCACCATAGACAGGGGGATCCTTACACTAGAGGAGAGGAGGTTCTACCATCACCATAGACAGGGGGATTCCTCTACACCTAGAGAGGGAGGTTCTACCATCCCATAGACAGGGGCATCCTCTACACCTAAGGAGAGATGGGTTCTACTCACCACCATAGACAGGGGGCATCCCTACACCTAGAGGAGAGGAAAGGGGTTCTACCATCACCATAGACAGGGGGGATCCTCTACCACTAGAGGAGAGGTGGTTCTACCATCACCATAGACAGGGGGGCATCCTCTACACCTAGAGGAAAGGTGGTTCTACCATCACCATAGACAGGGGGACATCCTCTACACCTAGAGGAGAGGAGGTCTTCTCCTCACCATAGACAGGGGACATCTCTACACCTGAGGAGAGGGGTTCTACCATCACCATAGACAGGGGGCATCCTTTACACCTGAGAAAGGAGTTTCTACCATCACCATAGACAGAGGGCATCTCTACACCTAGAGGAGAGGTGGCTTACCATCACCATAGACAGGGGGCTCCTCTACACCTAGAGGAGAGCGGTTCTACCCATCACCATAGACAGGGGGAATCCTCTACCCCTACAGGAGAGGGAGTTTCTACCATCACAATAGACAGGAGGCATCCTCCACACCTTAGAGCAGTGATGGCAAACCTTTTAGAGACCAGAGTGCCAAATTACAACCAAAATCACTTATCTACCATGAGTGCCAACATGGCATTTCAAGCAGTAACTTATGTCTACCTGTTCTTAAACATCATTCACTTGTATTGGCTCTCCTAAGGCCCCAATGAGTGAAAGAAGGTGGGCAAATTCAGACCATCATAGTAGCTTCTCTCGGAGAAATGGTGGGTTTCAGCAGGATGACCTCCAAAGACAATGCAGTTCAGTCAAACACCTTCTCACTTTTCCTACAGTTTCAAACAGCCAGCCAACGTGTCGCTTTAAAATAGCACAGAGAGCAGCATCCTTAAGATGCCTGGGACTGCATGTGATCCTGTTTGGTGAAATTGGGGGGATGGCCTGAGTGCCCACAGAAAGGGCTCCGAGTGCCACCTCTGGCACCCGTGCCATAGGTTTGCCACCACTGACCTAGAGGAAAGGCGGTTCTACCATCACCATAGACAGGAGACATCCTCTACACCTAGAGGAGAAGTGGTTCTACCATCACCATAGACAGGGGGCATCCTCCACACCTAGAGGAGAGGTGGTTCTACCATCACCATAGACAGGGGGCATCCTCTACACCTAGAAGAGAGGAGGTTCTACCATCACCATACACAGGGGGCATCCTCTACACCTAGAGGGAGAGGAGTGTTCTACCAACACCATAGAACAGGGGACATCCTCTACACCTAGAGGAGAGGAGTTTCTACCATCACCATAGACAGGGGCATCCTCTACGCTTAAGGAGAGGAGTTTCTACCATCACCATAGACAGGGGGCATCCTCTACGCTTAAAGGAGAGGAGTTTCTACCATCACCATAGACAGGGGGCATCCTCTACGCTTAAAGGAGAGGAGTTTCTACCATCACCATAGACAGGGGGCATCCTGAGAAGGGGCTCTACTATTGCCATAGACAAAGGTTCTTTACTGTAAGAACATTGAAACTGTGGAACCATCTGTTGCAGAAGTTCAAGAGGGTCCTGGATGCCTTTCTGGAGACCAAAAATATGAAATGTTAAGGGAACAAAACATTTTGTTAATTTGATGTTGATCCAGGGAATTATTCTGACTGCTGGGGTCAGGAAGAATTTTTTTACTAATTTGGGCCTATCGGCAACTGCCTTGTATACATTTTTTTGCCTTCCTCTGAATCAACACTGTAGGATTTGCAGGTTGGCCTTGATGGACATGCATCTTTTCCCTATGTTAACTACTAATAAACTATGAAATAATGTTATAGGGCCATTTATCTCCATCACCTATCCTATGTCATCAATATTACAAAGCTTGAAGTCCAACTCCTGGAACTCTTTCTCATCAACTAATTAAAGAGATTGTGACCTTGAGTCACCTTAAACTACTATTTTGCCATGAAATATTAAATGACTAGTCTCACTAACTCCTTCATATGTCCTATAATGGCAATATGTGAATAAATATAAGAGTGAGTTTCTCTTTGATGGATCTGGCCCAACTATATATTACCCGGTCTACCAAGTTAATTGCAATCAGGTATGCAAAATCCAGAAAATAAATTTAGAGGATAAAAATGACAAAGTAAATGACAAGTATATGTTAAATTCCGATATATTTTCACTAACCCACACATTCTATTTTTGCCTTTTTTACTTATCTAATTACAATCTGCAACCTTTATCTATGGCTCCTTTCAATGCAACCCTATTGGGCACTCTGACTAGGGCTGCACACCCCATTTCTTCCTCCTTCACTGCACTCTACTTTCCATATGCTCAGTTCACTGGTCCCTATACTATCTGCAGAGGAGGAAAACCTAAGCAGCTGTTTTCTAAGGTCAGATAAGGGGCCAGCACAACATGAGCCTTCAGTGCTAAGGATGACTGGCCCTGTGATGAAGGCACAGAAACATGGTGCGTGTGGATCCTTTTAAGGTCATTGACTCTGTGTGCTTTATACTTTGGTCTCTCTTTAGCATGTGAGGTGTGCTTTCACCACTATACAGTACTATATATGCGTGGAATATCAATACAAATATATGAATACAAATATCAACATTCAGCTAAATGACTCATTGAATTTATGCATTGACACCCCTATACTTATTATGCTTAGCAGTCCACAGGGTGGTCCTAGCAGCTTTCCTTGTATGCCGATATAGCTGTCAATCACTGATTAGAACCACCCTTTGGGCTACTAAGACATAGCAGATATTTGATTGGCTCCCGCTCCTCCTTATCCTTGCTGTTAGATTAGACTGCATTTCCAACATAATATCTAATTTTTCATTTTCTTTGTAATTTTCACATATTGGCCACATTTATTAAAGGGTTTGCGCCAGTTTTCTGTCTGACTTTGCCCTGAAAAGAATGTGCAAATTGCTTGCACGTGTATTAATGAAGTGCCTGCGCCAGTTTGCAGTGCCTGCTGCCCTGTGTCCACCGCGCCACAAAATTCTGCACCCGGAAGGGGCGTTCCGATGCTGAGTCGGACCGTGTGACACATTTATTACTGCAACTCAACAGAATTGTGTTGCACGGTAAATGTTGAGGTGCACCAAAAAAAGTTGGTGCACACTTCCTGAGCAGTGCAAGGGGCGCCAGATTCATGAAGACCGTCTGCCACTTTTGATGAATCTGGCGCCCCCTGCATACTCCACAAGCAAATTGCACCTAGTACACACTGCACTACTTTTGATAAATGTGGCCCATTGTTCTGATTGTGATTCTAGGTCCATTTTTCATTCTGTTGCCTACTTGCATAGTATTGCATGTACCTTTCAAATTTGTTCATTTCACTTTTGGGTACAAAATTCCCTGTTGTAATGAAAATCATTCAATATAATAGGTGTTTTGAACCAAGATAATTTTGCCAGTGCATGGAAAATATGTATTTCACAAATAATATGAAATATTCACACTCCAAACCAATCAATTTAAGTTAGTTTTTCATTTTTTTAACCATTTTTTCTCAATGAATATTTATTGCTTACTTCCTAGTTCCTGCCACCAAGTTAACAAGACAGCGTGTTCCCAGCACTGGTCAATGCCATTGCAAGTATGACTTGATGGCATTCTTCCAAATTTGTGAGCTGGAAGCAAATGGAGAGTGAGTATTCATAGAGTCGTTTTTTTAATTTTTTTTATCGTAGATTAGTAAATCTACAATCATCTCTTTTTCCTCTTTCCTATTATAAAAAGAAGAGTACAAACACATCCATCACTCTTTCTAGAGGCCTCTCCAATTTTAAGATCAATTACCAAATGCCTGCGGCATTCAATTTTTATTGTTTAGTGGTCTCAGACCTACCAAAAAACTTTATGTTCCACTGATCCAGAGATACATTGAAATGTTTAGGTATCATTGTCACTAAGGACCTTCTAGGAACTGGCCAATACCCTGCTTGTACACCTTTCACTACCCGTCTACATCCCACTATAGGTCATCTTAATGCTCTTTCACATGTCCAAAAAGCCCACCCATATCAAATAGAGTGACCTAGACAAGGGTATATCCATTAAGATGATTTAGGTTTTGTATGATTTCTAAATCGCAATGATCCACTTGTCCTTCCCACAAGCCATGGCTAGAATTGTCAGTCTTCCTTTATGACTCTTCCATCATTTATAGTAATTCACCTTATGTGTGATTTATATTCTCTCTTACAGTTATATACCTGTGGCAGTAGATCATGGAAGTGGTTTACCTTGTCATGGGACCTTCCTTCTCCACCAGGTAATCCTTCCTTCTCTCTTTTGTCCATTTGGGTTACCAGTGGTTTGTATTAAATCTGTCTAATCAACTCCCTTACCTCACAACAGGGTATTCAAAGACGCATATCTGTGACTCTTGTCCATGAAGAAGGGGCTGAATTGAAATGGCTGGAGGTGCGGGAACTAGTAGTGGGTAAGTATTTTCTTTCTCATCAAAAGTGAAGACTCGACTTTTACTAGTGACAATTTATCTCATTGAAATATTTTCTAGAACAGAACTAATATCTAATTTTGTCCCTTCAGGGAGGATCCGGAATACACCAGAGGCTGACGAGTCTCTAATTGATCCCAACATCTTGTCCTTGAATATTCTATCTGCAGGCTATCGTCCTCCAGAAGGGGGTGACCGGTAAGTGTTTAGGACCACATTAGCGTGTCTATTTTTAATTGGCACAGGGGCTTAATGCCAGAGGAGCTCCGCTATAAGCTTTGTATGCCTCCTACTCTGCTTTTTACCCCTTCATTAAGCATGAAACAGAAAAACTTTAGCATGAGCTTCCCTACACCCTCACCCAATTTTCCTTTCTAACTCACAAACCCTTAAATCCAAGTCACAGCATTTCAGGACTTGTGTCATCATCCTTGTTCTTTTCGATGGACCCCACTCTTTAGATCCACCAGTAATCTCAGCCATCCCATACCCTCTTCACACCCTACCCTCTTATCATGCACAGTTCTTTTCACCGTATGTTTTAGCTCTTTCATACATACCATGTGCAAATGCCTAGGTTGTTCATTTAACTCTTTTCACACCCGTCACATTATTATCATATGTAACTAAAACTTCCTTATGACACCTATCTCGATCTAACCAACCCACATAATTCTCACAAAGTCCCTCCTAGCTGTCCCAGTCCCACTACTATACTGCCTTATATGACTTGTTATGGTAGAGCTATTTTTACTAACACCATTGACTGATATGCAGACCTCTGAATGTATGTGTTGGGATCCATCGGTGCTGATAATTCCCATTCCCCTGATGCCGGCACTAACGTCTCATTATTTGTATTTCAGGCAGTTTCTTGATTCAGACACACCTAGGTATTTTATTTTTATCATTCCTCAACCCGGCTGCCTATCCTTTCCTTCTTCCCGTCATGCTGCCATTTTCCACTGCCTGCCTTCTTCTTCCTCCTCCTCTTCTGCTTTCATATTTTCTGCTGAATGTTTAAACATGTATTTTCTAGAGATTTGCTATATATAACAACTTTATAGACAACATAGTTTCCTAACCCTCATTACCATTCTGGTCCTTTATACTTTTCCTTGTCTTTAGTACCTGCCTGTCCATGATAGTACAGCCAAGTAATGCACGGAGAAAGGGAATCCTACAATTACAGTTTAGACTGTTAAATTGTCAAATAAAATTTACCTCCACCTCCATAGATCACATGGTTTGGAGCTGAGGATTTTAAAAGGAACCCATCACCAGGAATGTAAACTTTAGCTGGTGCCAGGCTCCAATAGCCACTGCAGTGATTTGCTCAAAAATACATTTGTAGGCATTCTGATTTGTTTCATTACTTTATAAAAGTATATATAACAAATTACCTGTGCAACATCCCCCACCGGGGCCTAGCCTTTTCTTGGGGCCGGGAGGCAGCCGGGGCCCAGAATGCCGGAGTGGCTGGCTATTGTGGCCTAGGGTGTGCTGATGCCACGGTGCTTGGCTGGGTCTCCAGCGGGTGGTGTGTGCAAGAAAGGCTGAAGTTTCGCCCTGGGACAACCCCTGAGTGTCTGTAAGATAGGTCCCTGGGTAATGGATGGGGAAGCCGTCTGTACGATGGTGGTAGACAGCCATATCCAGGGATCAGACGGGGGCAACGTTGTGCAAATCAACTCAATGTTCTTTATTAAACAACATGTAGCAGCCAACGGGCCTAAACAGTCAAACAACAGATCTGAATTCAGGCTGGGGTAATGGAGGGGGAGCTGTGTCCACTATGGAACTATGGAAGCTTCAGCTCTGGATGAGAGTCTCCTGACTCAGTTCCTGGGATTGGGTTCTGTGACAGCACCTGGAGAGGGCACTATTCGCAACTACCAGCCTGCCTATACGTTGGCAGGGGTGTTGTACCTGTCTCACAAGGAGCAGCTCAAATGGCCCAAGGCTTTCTGATGTGCAGATGTCTCCAGCTGACATATGCAGGAGGGAGTGAGCAGGAGAGAGGCGGAAGAAGGAGAATGAGTGAGGAGGAGGAGAGGTTGACCGTGGCTCATCAGACGGCACTGATAGGGAGTCTTTTTAAGGTACTGAAACTATTCTGAATGTTGACAAAAGCGTTTTTGAACTCATCCTTACAGAGGCTATTGAAACCTGTCACCAGCTAAAAATTGTATTCCTGGTAACAGGTTCTCTTTTAAATGGATAGCGCATTGAATAACTTTAGGTAGAGGCTAGGGCTAATGTTGATGGTTTATATTTTTCTACCTGATGTTTGTAAGCAGAGTTGCAGCTAATGAGGGAGTGATGTAAAGGTATGAGACCATCTGGAGCCCGATACCGTACAGAGGCATCCAATAGTGTAATTCTATACATTGGGAGCCAATGGCCACACCTTGTCTTCAACAGTGGAAAATCCTTCAAATCTCCAACAGAGATTAGAACAGTGTGTGAATACTGTGTGAAAACTGCCTTGTCATACAGCATTGATTTATAATTTTGTAATTTTGTTTTTTGGTGGGGGCACACATAGCCAAAACTAGAATTGGACTGGGATGGTAGAGTAGCATACTACTGTATTCCTTTGCTTAGGTTGGATAATACAGTATATTGGATATATTATGGAGGTCAATAGTAGCTTTATAAACTTGTATATCAATATTAATATATCTTAAAAAAGCATTAATTGGGGCTATCAAACCAAATACATTCATAGGTTAGATGACAAATCTTTGATCCCTGGTGTTCGCTATCACTGGGTTCCCAATAATCATTAACGTGGGGGTCCAATGGCTCGATAAGTTTTATCTGATTGAACAGAAGAAGAAATAGTATGACTGGTGATGTATGTTTGACTAGTATGACTTTTTGTAGAAGAGGACACTTTAAAGTTGGAGCTTACTATGTAAGATAACTCCTGACCCATCTCCGTCCATGTACTGCACTGTTTTCTGCTTTCATGTGTTTGGGTTACCTGCCCCCACATTGTTTTGTATTGCCCCTGCCACTTGCACTCTCTCACTCTGTATATTTGGGGCTCCTACCTTCAGCAGCCAGTCCGTGTGGGGCACCAGGTACTCACTTCTGATATTCTGCCCTTATTTCTTGCTGTCTGTCCTTTCTTGCTATACGGTTATTTCTGCCTCTTGTTTTAGTCCTTTCTAAAGTCTTGTCCCCAGAATGTCTCTGTTCCCAGTCATACGTGTTTTACAGAATAAGATCTACAGTGCCATTGCTTGTGCTTGCGCATTACTCCAGATCTACAAGTCAATTTAACTTTTCTTCCCTGTACTACATATGAATAAATCCATATTCTTGCTTTTCCTACCACCTTCTTCTTCCATAATGTAGTCCATTATCATTTCCTGTATATTCTTTTTTACTCCTTTCTTAGGTCATTATATATGCTCATTTTTATTGTTCCTAAACTCCTCTTTCGCTTCTCTTACCCTTGGTCATCAGTTGCTACACTTTACCGCTCTTTACCATTATCTCCTGGCAAGATCCTAACCCTGCTTCTCCATCATCTGTTTCCTTCCCATCTTCTTCCTCTCTATCTGCCTTTCTTACTGGTATTAAACTGGTAACTGTGTCCTGTCATGCTGTTATGCATGTATAATGCTACACATTCATAGGCAGTTTATGTATTTTTTTTAGGGTTTGGCTATTCATACTCTACAAAATATAATATTGTAAAAAAGCTATTTTCTACAATTTTTTTTATTAGCATTGTATCTTCTTTATTATCAGAGCTTTTTCACACTATGGGGCAGATTTTAAACTGTCTAAAAGTCAGAATGTTCTTAGTTGGCCATGGCAACTAATTACAGCTCAGCTTTCATTTTACTAGTGCTCATGAATATTTCAAAGGGGAACTCTGATTGGTTGTCATTGACAACTTAGAACATTCTGGGGGTCATTTACTAAGGGCCCGAATCACGTTTTTACGTCGGGTTACCCGAATATTACCGTTTTGCGCCGTTTCCCCCTGAAATGCCCCGGGATTTTGGCGCACACGATCGGATTGTGGCGCATCGGCACAGGCTGCACGCGACGGAAATAGGGGGCGTGGCCATCGGAAAACCCAGCAGATTTGGAGAAACCGTTGTATTTTTTTTTAAAAAATGTGTCGCTTGACACGCGCTTGCCTGCACCCGACCTGGCTTGGTTAACTTCAGTGCACTCCGACGGAATTCAGCGCAGCAGCGACACCTGGTGGACATCGGGCGCACTACCTTAGTGAATCCCGCAAGAACCCGAATCCTCCACAGAGAACGCACCGCTGGATCGCGAATGGACCGGGTAAGTAAATCTGCCCCTCTGTCTTTTAGACAGCTTGAAAAATCTGCCTCTATGTTTTTAAGTAAAGTGCAGATTGTCAATAATAAGCAAAATATATGCCAGAAATGTATGCCCCTCGGGTAAAAGAGGGTTTCCCAAGACCATATTTTTTTCATAGATTTATAGAACTATAGAAAAATGATTTATTTAAGCATTAATCTAATGTATATTTACTTTGACCATTTTAGACATAGACTGCTTTATGTATGAGTATTAATATACATAAGACTACTATATGTCAGTATGTCTTCTTGTGGTGTACATATAATAGTATCCTACACCAGACTCTATTTACTGCTAATAGATTTGTTATATTCCAGTGATAAAGTTCTGATTTTAGTTCATCCACCTTCTTTAATACTCTCAAAAAATTGTTTTTATGGTTCCCAATTGTGCAGCCATGATACGTTTTGGAAAAGCTCTCGAGCTTGGAAACTCTGCTCCTGCATATTAATGTTTCTAGCACACGGCACCATAGCTTCCTATGGGCTTAAAGAAAATCTACCAAACAAACCCATCATGATAAACCAGGGACACTTACTCATAGATCCAGGCACCGTGGCTGTGGTAATCTTCTTATATTTGTTATCCATGGTCTACTTCCTTCTAAAATCAACTTTTAAAATGATGCTAATAAGCCTGCAAAAACTATAGGCATGTCACCAGAGCCTCTCCATGCTACAGGTTCATAGGCTCTTACATTCTTAAGGAGCACTTCCCCCCTCCAATTGTGTGCTCACTGCTGCCAAGAGTAGAGAAAGTGCAGGGTGGAAGGTGAGACTGGGATGTGCTGCTGCAGTGTAACAGCCTGTGAAGCCAGAGCACAGCTGGCTTCTGTAACACGTCCATGACCATTAAGGCTCATTAGCATGATTTTAAAAGTTGAATTTATAAGGAAGGAGGCCATAGATAATAAATATAAGAAGATTACCACAGTCACAGTGTCTGGATCTATGAGTAAGTGTCCCTGATTTATAATCCATTGACTTTGAGGGTAGGTTTCCTCTAAGCACATGGCCAAGGTTTCCATAGCCCTGCTTATAAGCCAATTGCTGAGCAGGAACTATTCGGCCCGGGCAGTCAGGTAGTTTTGTGGCGCACACCCGTGGATGACACACAGACTGCAAAAACCAGTCCAAGGGATCATTTTGGGCTGTGAAATGCAGGAGGACTCAGGGATGAGAAGTTACAATGTCCTTTAGCAACTTTAAAACCCAAAGTTCCAAATTGTCATTGGTAAATAGAGTCTCTGGTGCGATGTGTATTTGTGTCCCCCTCTGTGTATACCGCTTAGCAGGGGCACATGTTTGCAGCAATGATTTAACCACTTCTTCTCCTGACAGGACATTCTTTCACTTTGAAGTAGCCTGGGATAGTTCTATGCACAACTCCCTACTGCTGAACCGTGTCACTCCATACAGAGAAAAGATCTACATGACATTGTCCGCCTATGTAGAGGTAAGACTACATGATATAACTTACACATGTCTCTAAAGAAATATTAGCTCAATTTCAGTAAAGAACATATTTTCCTTTACGCAAATCCAATTCAATACAGTAATGACTTGTTGTGTGGATTTTTGTAATATACCTTACGTTTCTTATTGGTTTTTCCATAGACAAAATGCAGATAAACAAGAAGTGTGCATGAACAATTATGTCATAGAAACAAAAAGTACACATAGAAGTCAAAGTATATAAAGTACAGGAATACAAATGCAGAATATTAACATTGAACTCACCAAGTACAAGTTTACTCCTAAATGAGTTATGTAGTTATGATGATGTGTCTGGATAAAATAAGGAGGAAGATTTCTTTTGGTCCTTTTCCTAACTGGATCACTTCCTCAGCCAGTCATTTTTTGGTGCAGATTTTAACACTGGATTTCACCCTTTACAATGTATTTTCCAATAGTATCTTTAGCAATGATACAATTAATCATGATTTGCTTTTACTTGTATAAGAATACAAAATAAACTGTTATTATGTGTTCAAATGAACTTAAGCATTTTACACAAAGACAACAACTATCCTATTAAATCTGTTCCAAACAGATGGAGAACTGTACCCAGCCGGCAGTCATCACCAAAGACTTCTGCATGGTCTTCTATTCTCGGGATGCCAAACTGCCTGCATGTCGTTCCATCCGAAACCTATTTGGTACTGGAAGTCTCCGTGCTTCTGAGGGGTGAGTTCATGCTAAAAGAGAAGACTGTGGCCCACATTTATTAAAGCCCCTGCACCAGTTTTCTGTCTGACTTTGCTCGTTCTTTTCAGTGCAAACAGCTTTCACATGTATTTATAATGTGTCGCAGCTGCTCTGTACCCGAAGCGACACAAAATTCTGCACTGAAAGAGGCGGTGCCATAGTTATCATCCAGAATTATGTTGCACGCTCTATGTTAATGGTTCACCAAAAAAAGTTGGTGCACTCTGTCGGAGCAGTGCTAGAGTCATGAAGAAAGGGTGCCACAATTCATGAATCTGGCGCACCCTGTGCTATACACAGGCAAACTGCACCTAGTGTAGTCTGCACTGTTTTTGATAAATGTGGGCCTATGTCTTGCCAAGTCATGTTGTCAATGGGGTTATGTTAGCAAGGCCGCCATCAGCGGGGGTTAAGTATAACTGTATTCAGGGGGCCCGAAGGAGGAGAAGGGGCCCCAAGTCACAGAAAACCCTCCTTCCTTCCCAAATGCAGGAAACTGACTGTGAACACAGGGCCAGATTATCATTGTGTGGGGGGTTGGGGACCCACAAAAGTTGCCAGTCAGGGGCCCCAAACTTCAGAGTGGCGGTCCTGTATGTTAGTATATGGAACAGGAAGAAAAAGGCAGAAATGATCATAGTTGAAGGTGCAAAAGCTGCATGGCAGTAAGTGTCAAATTAAAATCATGCCCCTTTGATTGCACAAGGCCACCATTGCACTGCCAATGCATGAGAGTGCAGCAAACCAACAAAAAACTGGAATTAATTCATAGCTTAACTGTGGTGTGCATGGTTGTTCTAAAGAAGCACCATAATTATTAAGAGACATTCTCTCCTTGATCCTAACTTTTTTAATCCTAACTTTTAATTTTCCAGTAACCGTGTGACCGGAGTATATGAGCTCAGTCTTTGCCGGGTTGCAGAAGCCAGCAGTCCAGGTAAGTGGAATAACCTTAATTTTCTGTTCTGTTTAAAGCTTCCAGCACTTCTGATATATGTTAGAAGATTTCATCGATCCCCTATGGCGGCAGTTATTAAAAAAAATCATTGTTAAAGAGAACGGCTGACTCCCTAAAAAGTTAAATGAATTCCTTAATTTTGTCATAATGAAAAATATGTATAACATTAATAAAACAAAACATAGTTCACCTTTTATGCCTTTACTATGCATCAGCATATCTAAATGCTCTAATATTAAACTTGTGTATCTTACCCCTACTTGTCATGTTTATCTAGGGATGCAGAGAAGACGCAGGCGTGTACTCGATACATCTGTGGCATATGTGAGGGGTGAGGAAAACCTTGCAGGGTGGAGGCCACGAAGTGACAGCCTAATCCTCGATCATCAGTGGGAACTGGAGAAACTTAGCCTTCTACAGGAGGTACCGTATGCTGGTGCTGGATATGTATACACAGGCTTCTAATTTGTAAATGAGCAACATGTTATCTGTGACAGAATAGAAATTTCTCAGTCTCCCATAGATCACAACACAAAGCAGCAATACATTATCCAACAGATATTATAACATTACAGCATAAATTATGAATCAGAAGAAATGCGGGGAGGCTGATGTCTGTAAAAATGTTGTCCAAAATCTGACTGGTTGCCGAGAATTAAGTAGTGTAAGTTCTCACATTTTGAAAACCACAAAATAATTATGTTCCAGGTCATTCTGGTCACAATATATTTCAGAGGGACCATGGACAAACAGGAGATGGGCTAAAGTAAATAATTAGGTTACTGAAGCTGGTAACTGACAGTCAGCTTATAGGCTTTAGAAATCTGAAATATGAAAAGTAAAATGTGTGAAAACTAAAATATGTAAAGGCTAAAACATCCTTCTTCTCATCCTTGTGAGAGGCCACTTTCTTATATGTATATACAGTATATAATATATTGCAACAAGTGGCATTATTTATACAGATATTATTTTATTATATTAATTTTTCCATATCATTATATAAATATTAGAATTTTAGCAAGCCCTGTACAGCTATTACAGCAATGACAATTAATAATTCTTTGTAGTATTTTTGGAAAGAATTATATCATTTCACATTTTCAATACTAATGCAAGTTCAACTGGAATAATGTAGAGCCCAACAGTGGCCCTACCACAGCTAGGGGCAAAATTTGTATGATATAAAATATAGGAAGACTATACATTCTAGAAAAAGAATAAATACAGAGCTTCCTCTCCATTGTTTATGTACTTGTTTAGGTGGAGAGGACTCGGCATTATCTACTGCTGCGTGAGAAGCTGGAAGCCACACTCAGGGGAGGAGGCGACTCTCTTACTCCTTCTCCTACGGATGAGCTGCTTCCACTCAGCCCCACATGTCAACTGGTGCAACTCCAAGAAGAAGGCTCCCCAAATGTGGAGGAAAACCCTCTGGAAATGGCGAGTGAAAGACAAAAAGAGCTGGCTGCCAAGGTACTGAGCCGTCTCTTATACATTTCATGTGTCCTACATGATAACATAGATTGTACTGAAATGTCTCATGTCCTAAAATCAGCAAAACTAAGTCCCTAAAAGAAAGAAGAAAATAGCTTATTGGCTTGATTAATATAGTTAGTTCTTTATGGGTTACAGGGTAGCTACCCGTTTGTGAACCCATTTGTGTTCTTGTTTTCCATGGGTCATTGCATTTTTCTTAAATCTAAATCTAAGACATGTTTTCCATTCCCTTACACTTTTATAAGGGAATGAATTTCACTTGTATATTTTTGTATCTTTTTTATTGCCAGTTGACCAAAAACAGATTGATTACATGTTAAATCACAACATATTTCACTGTTGTCCTATGGAGTATTACACTGACTTATTATATATCTATATTACTAATTCAATGATCTGTTTTACAGTGTCTTCGTCTTCTCACCCATACTTTCAACAGAGAATATACTTATAGTCATGTTTGCGTAAGCGCCAGTGAAAGCAAGGTGAGAATATTATATTCTGTGTGTCTCTCTCTCTACATATATATATACACTGTATATATCTTCTCAATCAGAAATAACCATAGTAGCTAGAGAGTAGCTGTACATTTTGTAAGCCAGCAAAGACATCAGTATTCAAAGGGACCTTAAAGAACCAAACAGGTGATTTGGCTTTGTATACAGACGTGTGCACCCGTACCCAAGCTTCAGTTTGTAACATGCAGTTCATAACAAGTGGGGGGGGGGGGGTCACACAGCGACACATACAGTATAGCAAGATGTGGCAGATTATTGAAAAATTATGTTGTTTCTAAAAAGTCCAGGGAACAGGAAGAAAGGAAGCAGATGTGTATTCCTGAGATAGAGAATCTAGATATTGGAGTCACAAAACTTATGCAAGTGAATATTATTTTACACCACTGCATAATATGATATATATCAGCTAGAGGTGAAATCATCAAGGAATAACTTGTCTTGTCGTGTATTTGCAGCTATCTGAAATGTCTGTGACACTCCTACGTGATCCTTCTCTTCCTGGACTTGGGGTCTCAAGTCTTACACCCTCTAGTACCTGTCCTTCCCTGGTAGAAGGTCGATACTGCAGCCCAGAGACCAGGTCAGTGTGGACCAGCGGCCCCAAGTACAAAGCAATGAAGCAAAATGTACAAAATAAATTAAGCAGCTAAGGGGATGGGATGTAGACAACTGTAAAATGATGTCATATATAGGGTGTAAGAAGTGCACCAGATCTGTCATAGGGTTGTGGAGATGTTCAGACATCATGGGAGAATTTATTGTGCGCCGGAGTATGATAGAGGACTCCCCCTGTGTCACTCGCAGGATACAATAAGAAGCTTAGGCCACTTGATGTATCCGACAGTTGGCACGGCAGACAAATAAAATTACGCAAGGCTTTTAAAAAGTATGCCAGCACCAGGCAGGAACACCCCATGCCCACCCTATCTGCTGGTGGCCATGCCCCTCCACGCCCCTTCCACACCCCCAAGGCGTGGAGTGGCATAGTTGCCATTATCATCGCAAATTCTTGCAGTGCTCAAGAATTGGCAATTATTTCAGCCCTGATAAATCCCCCCACCCCCATATATCTATTTATAAAAATTAGTTATTCTCTTTTCATTGGGAATAGGCTTTTATAACCTACGTCTATCACTATGTCTATGATGACATCCCATTTCCTCAGGAGAGCAGAAATAAGCAATAACACAGCTTGCCTGACAAAATAGACTGCAACATAAAACCAAATTAAATTATTTTATGAGTTCATTAGAATAACTATTTCTTATCCCAAGCTTCAAAGCTCCCCATAGATTTTACCAGAATTGTCAATAACTTCATAGTTATAGAGTACTGCTAGTATTAAAGTGTCCCTGTGTGCAGAATGGCGTTAATATACAAGATATAAAGTAATTTCCCACCACTTTTATCAATGCTTGAGATGTGTCCCTGTTGCCACTGATTGGCTGTACAGTTTTTCCTGTCTGTTAAGATTAGGAAGCAGAGGCCAGCGAGGACTTAACCAGTATCGATAGGAGAAAAGTTAGGGATTCTGATTTTATTGTTTAACAGAATTCTGAGCCCATTTTTTTTATATTACTTGGTTTTTGAAAAAGTTTAAACAGTTTATCCTAGAAAGTTGTGGCCAGCAGCTGATGGAAGCTAAAAAATTGTCTCCCTATGCTGCCAGTGTCTATTTTATTTAAAATCCGCATTGGTGATATCACATTGAAGACACATGACCACCGCAGCCTATCACTGGCCTCTATGGTATTCTACTGAGGCCAATGATATCTGCAACAGGCAAGTGCTATCAGTGTAATATCACCGCTGCAGCCTCATGTTGCATTTATAGTGAGATCGGCAACAAGCATCCGATGTCTTGCATTGTGTACATATAAAACAATCACAAGCATTTCAATGGAAAGGCAGATTCGATCGGGCCCAGCCCTGCCCCTGAGCATTTGCATTGCATTTGTAAACTGAACACACCCTCAGGATAGAGACCAGCAGTAATACGAGCCACAGGGGGTCGAGAAAAGAAAGGGAAGTATGAGTTCATTTTACCATAACAGAAAAACTTGGCACTCAACATTTTTTTTCCTTTTTTTAAAGTAGAGCAATCCAAAGAAGTAGTAGTATATATAGTGTATATCTTTGAAATCATCATTTTTTTAAAGCGTCTCTTGCTGCTGGTTACAACAATTTATACAAATTTTTTTTTTATCTCACCCCTCTCCCCTCCATAGAAAGACAAGCAGCCCATTAGTGGTGTGGTAAGACACCATCTGCTCACGGCCCCGTGACCGGGTGCCATAGACCTCAACGGGGGCCGGTTTCCACCTGCAAATGTGGGTTTTATTCCACCAGTGTTCAGACAGGCAACATTTCACCTTCTCAATTAAGGCATTATCAAGCCATCTCCATTGAAAAGCTGAAACGTTGCCTGTCTAAACACTGGTGGAATAAAAAACACATTGCTTGAGGCGTGCTGCTTCATCGTATTTTATTGATCTGGAAGACAAGACCTTCACCTGCACCCATTGTTTACTGCAAAATATTTATCATTTTTTTGTAGCTGCAAATTGAACAAGTCCTTACCTAAATTATTACAATGAAAGCAAAATATCCAATAAATGTTTTTATCAGTAAAAGTTCATTGCTTGCCTGTGTATTAATGTATCAAAAATGTTTTCAGCCCCCAGCCTCTTTCCCGTGCATTTAGCCCAGAGAGGGATCCTCTAAGCCCTTCAGGGGACCTGCAAAAGTCACCAAGCGGTGGACTCAAGACCCCTCTTAGTTTGTATATTCCTGATATACAAGAAATACGGGTCAGGTATGTATAACATTTGGACTGAAGTTACCATTTAGCATTCTCAGTTGATATTGATTCTTCTTTAAAAACATAATTCTTTGAAATGTTGAGATATATATATATATATACATATAGATATAAGTGGAACTTTGCAAGAAAGAAAGAATCGAGGCAATAGTCACTGAAGACACAATGTAGATAGATGTAGGTAAATATAGATGTGAGAAGGTTGCATCCGAATAGAC
The DNA here is from genome assembly GCA_019512145.1 of Engystomops pustulosus. Taxonomy (NCBI): domain Eukaryota; kingdom Metazoa; phylum Chordata; class Amphibia; order Anura; family Leptodactylidae; genus Engystomops; species Engystomops pustulosus. Next base: position 32,911,867 of record CM033643.1, on the reverse strand, counting down.
CAAAAAATCTGGCCAAGCATTACCGTATTTTTCGGACTATAAGGCGCACTAAAAATCCTTTGATTTTCTCAGAAATCAAAGGTGCGCCTTATAGTCCAGTGCGCCTTATATATGAACCATACTTACAGACAACAGAACTGCCACCTGCTGGTCATTCATCCTTATAATCAGGAGCACCTTATACTCCAGTGCGCCTTATATATGAACCTTGACGTTTTAGCAGGCATTTATTGATGGTGCGCCTTATACTCCGGTGCTCTTTATAGTCCGAAAAATACTGTAAATAGCCACAAGCATTAAATATCATCAAATAATCATGATTTTCCTGTAGGTATGCAGTGTTATTTAGCAACATTTTAATGAATCTTCCTTTGGGATCTAAGGATCAGAAACTTAGAACAACTATTACTTAATATCATGTATCTATTTTTCATTTTTCCTACAGCCCTATTGTCTCTAAGAAGGGGTACTTGCACTTTCTGGAACCCCATGCAGGTGGATGGGTGAAGAGATATGTGGTTGTTAGACGTCCTTATGTCTACATCTATAACAGTGACCGAGATCCAGTGGAGAGAGCCATTCTGAATCTCTCACAGGCCCAAGTGGAGTACAGTGAGGATCAACAGGCCATGCTGAAGGTAAGGGTAAAATATATTGCTCTCTCTCTTTACAATTGTGCAAGAGTAGGTTAAAAAACATTGTGAGGCTAAATTTCCATTTCACAAATGTGCTGCAGAAATTTACACAACTCTACGGTTACATTCACACGACTGTGTGGGGGACATATGTATGGCCGCAAGCTAATGGTCGTACATATGTTCCCATAGACGGCAATAGACACACGGAGCAATATGGTACCACACACATGCAGCACTGTACTGCTCCGTACACGGGGAAAAGATAGAACATTTCTTATCTTTCCCTGTGTGCACGCACAAGCCCTATGCATATCTATGGAGAGGGGAGTTGTCACCGTCTCCAGTGCACCGGATGTATGCTGGATTGAATGTAGCCTAAAAGGGAGTCTGCCACATGTGTGTTTCTAGAGTTTCTTGACAAAATTAGCTCAGAAATACCCATACTAGTAAGTAATAAGAATAGAGCTACATGTAATCATTTGGTTAGAGCCAGTAACAGGGGAGTAACTTGAGGGGTGCAGTGGGTGCGGTCGCACCAGTGCCCAAGAAGTTTAAGGGGCCCATAAGGTCTCACTTTCCCATACGAGAAGACTATTACTAGAAACCATACATTATAGTCGGGGCCTGGCACAGACTTTGGACTGGGGCCAATCTAGTTGCGCCACTGTCCAGTAAATAGCCACAAGTGGTGATTCCTCCAAAGACACTGCTCTCCTGGTTATATTTAGATATACAATTACAACTCTTGCAGTTTTAAAGGGAATGTGTCACCAATTTTCATTTTGACACATTAAAACCAGATAACCCAATATATAACTTTTTTCAAACTCGTTTCTCATCTTTTGCAAATGATTTTGAAGGCTGCCATCTTGCCTGAGCCTTGCTTATCAGCATTTAGTGACATGCTTTACAGCAGGCTCGTGGTCATAGGCAGTAATAGTCTGGATTTGAGAATTATGGAAGTTTTCTAGACATGCCTTGAGCAGATAGGAGGTGTAAGTAATCATCTATTGTCAGTAGTGGAGTAAATTATTGAGTTTTCTACATCTTCAATTGTAATCCTGTATGTGATGTAAACTTCATTATTTCTAATTAGCAATAGTCCGATTAGTGTAGCGATGTCTAACCTATGACACCCATGTCAGAGGTGACAAGCCAGGGTGTTTGTGCTGACATGCAGCAAGCTGACAGCATCTTTAGGTGAGGAAACTCTCCTGCTGAGAGAGGTAATGGAGGTAAGATGTTTGCCCCGCACTCTCAATGGAAGAGTTGCTCTGCCTCTGGATGCTGACGCTGTCTGCTTGCTGCTCTGGCTTCACTATCTGACAGTGTCAGCATCCAATATTGGGGCAACCCTCCTGCTGAGAGCACAGCTCTAATGGTGGTCATCTTACCTCCATTAGTGATGGCAGTCAGATAGGCAGTGAATCCAGAGCTCTGGCCTGCAGTTTTACATATTTCGGACTAACACTTGAACACTAGAGCTGTGCCTCACAGCTGCCCTTTCAGCGGCAGACAGCTGGACCAAGGTCCATTCTAGTGACTACAGAAACATAGGTGGTTTGGGCGGTAAACTGGGGCCCAAGCCTTCTAGGCCCATGGCCACCCAAACTACACACCACATTTTATACTAAGAAGGACCTTCACCCATGAAATCCTTGTACATATGTTCCTTCTCTCAATGCACATGTACACAAGAGATATTTCACGACGTTTCAAGGTCGGTCCTCCAAAGGTTCTGAAACAGCAGATTGAAAGCAGGCAGAAGGGACGCATCCTCCATCCCCCAAAAAGCTGATTCTAGCACCATATGTAATAAGTAATTGCAGATTAGTAAGGGCTATAATATTCATACAGCCAAGGGCCCATGGCAGTCTTCATCTGCCCCTGGGAATAGGACAGTCATCTAAGCTGCCTTACATCCTACCAAAATCTCAACCTGCTGTCAGTGTACCCACAACAGTTACCTCTCAGCAATACTGGGAGAAGGGAACTTTATGTTATTAGAGCTACAAATATCACAAAATAATGGATTTTTCTAGTGTCACACCATTCAAATTTATTTTTGCAAATTTTGACACGCCAAGCTAAGGAGATTGGGCATCACTGTTCTACTAGCTAGCCAACTGATCAGAGTGAAATTTGAAAGATATAGTTATTATTATTAAGATATATATTAGATGTTACATGCATTTACAAAAAAAATGTCTAAAAATGATGTTTAAATTAAAAACTTGGTTAAAAGAAAGGTAATTTTCTGGTGACACCTTTACTTCAATGCTGAAGATACTTTTATCTGTAGATCGGTGACAACCAGAAGTTGACTGATGTTACAAAGTATCTGGAGTTTCAAGAAAGAAATCTGAAGGAGATGCTGTATGCTGCTTTACACAAAGAAATCACGTCCAGTAAATGGAAGGTGATTGTCCTTAACCCTTTATTGTTTTTAGAATAAAATAACACCGATAACACGTGTAAGGGAAGATCCCCTTCATTAGATCGAGTTCTCAAAGGAATAATAAAAACAATAAGAGGTTAAACAATAATAACCCCCAAGTATAAGACGTGATTCCTTGGTAGAAAGAACCGTACACAACCTCTTTCGGCCATTCTTCATAGTAATGCCATAGGAGTGTGTTACTGTAAATGTGTAACTCTTGTAGTTAAACACACTGAATTCTCTAATGGAATTTTAGAAAAATGAAAATTCTGTTATCTGAATGTTAAGTTGCGACATCTGATGACGTAGCTTTAATCCAATACAAATATATCACCTCTAAAAATAACTATAAATCCCCTTTATGCTGACTACAGGCGGTCCCCTACTTAAGAACATCCGACTTACTGACGACCCCTAGTTACAAATGGACCTCTGGATGTTGGTAATTTACTGTACTTTGGTCTTAGGCTACAATAATCAGCTATAACAGTTATCAATGATGTAATGAAGCTTTAGTGTTAATCCTGTTTCTGATGACAACCCAACATTTTTAAAATCCAATTGTCACAGAGATCAAAAAAAATTTGTCTGGAGCTACAATTATAAAGTATACAGTTCTGACTTACATACAAATTCAACTTAAGTAGAAACCTACAGAACCTATCATGTATGTAACCCGGGGACTGCCTGTATTTGGTAAAAGAATTGCAAAATTTTGTTTATCATTTCATCCTTTCTTACAATTTCTGTTTTTACTTCCACAGACCCCCAACACCTTTGCTGTATGCACACAACACCGCGGCATTCTGCTGCAGGCCACCAATGATAAGGACATGCATGACTGGCTCTACGCCTTTAACCCCCTTCTGGCTGGCTCCATTCGGTGAGGATGTATGATGGATCACAGGGAAAGAATGATCCACTACCTTGGAGTGGTGGAAATGAACATTTTTAAATAGATCTTTATCAATTTTAGGTTTAGGCTGCTCCATTTGAAGACATATTTAAATATTTATAAAAATATATATATTTATTTAATATGTTACAAATTGGTCTTGCATAATAGAGATTTACTTAAATTTATTATTAGCAATTTACACTTTGTTGTCAGACATAGTGCTATGAGCTATTGACAAACATAGTCTCCTTCCTTCTTTCATGACATTTATATATGAGTCTATATAAAGAATTACCAAGCCCAGTCACATGGCAAGATATATTTGGGTTAGAATTCAGTGAAGACTGTACAAGAAAGAAAAAAAACACATCTCTAAGTTACTTTCTTCCTTTCTTTTTCTTTGTTTCTTTGCTCCTTTCTTAGGTCCAAACTGTCTCGACGCAGAACAGCCCAAATGAGAATTTAATGGGATACCCAACACTGTTCTCTATTTTTATCAACCTGTTAAACCATTTATTCATTTCCCCATATCTGCACATTATAACAGCCCTATCCTCTATAGCCCTTGCTCACTTCTGCTCCCACTGAAGACCTTTACCTAGGGAGGCATCTTCAGACTGTCCAGATATTGCTGAAATATACTTCAGTTCATCTTGGGAGTCTTTTAACAACATCTGGGGAATCTCAAGGTGCCCCCTCCTGGAGTAGGGAATCTCAATGTGCTGCTTCCTTACTTTCTATTTCCCTATCTTTCTCAACTACAACATGGGCAGGCAGCATTGTGCTTTGATGTCTATATTCTTAGGTGGGTTAAAGAACAACTACCTGGTCACAGTGCAAATTCCATAGACTCTGAATCAACGTTAAGCTAGTGATCTGTATAAAAGACAGAGAATAAGAAAGAATAGGCAATTATTAAGCAGGATGCTACATAATAATGGCAATGCCTGGATTTAGGAGTCCTTACAGTAGAGGTAATCATATGCCCCTTTCAGCATGCCCAGGCAGCACCCATAATCTCATACACACAGTGATGGTAGGCAATGTCAATTCGAAAGATTCATGAGTCTGTAGCTTATTGAGTTTATCGTGGCTTAACTTAAGTGCTTTATTTAAAAACATTGATAAACTTCTTACCCATGAAAATTCACCTTGCATATCATTATGTACCATGACTGTGGGTGAAACATAAACATATAGTGTGGGACTGGACACTACATTGTATATACTTCTGTCTTTGTAACGGCAAACTCAACACAAAAGCTCCTAACCTCTCACTGCTACACTTAGTATGTTGTTGCCTATCAGTTTTCTATGTGAATATCTAGAGAAACTAGCTTATAGGATTAAAGGCAGTCTACCACCTCTCCCATTAATATTAACCCTCATACAGGGCATCTTCCTCTGATAAAGAATATGCTCTATTTCCAGTGTCATAGATTCAATTCAATTCAAAGAAGCTATATTGGCATGGCCAAATGCAAGTTAGCCTTGCCAAAGCATTGAGAATATAGGGGATATAGGAGAGGGGTGCTGGGGTGTTGGGGGTTATAGCAAACCATGAAATATCTCAGTCTATAGCAGACTCTGAGATATTGTGGCTATTGTGGTCTTTTCTTCACCCAGAAAGGGATTTCTTCCTCCATGGAACTGAAGTCTGGGAAGAGAACTGAAGTGAGTGTCCCTCACTGCTGAATATTTGGAGCAGTATAGCGCTCAATAATGTTTATCCATTATACATGAGGTGTGCATACCCTTGGTGCCTTTTGCCACCTATGTAGCAATCTTACCGCTAAAAAAACCCTCTCCTCACACGCCTGCACTGCCTTATCCTGCTGATGAACAGCTCCAGCCTTTGCTAAATTGTCACGCCTGCCCCTGGCAAAAAATTCCTGTAAATACCAGGGCCCTTGCTTGTCCAGTACACCAAGTTTCTCTGTTTGGGTTTTTAAATCCTGCCTTGGAGAATGCCCCATATGTGCAAGATTTGCCCTTTGTATAAGTTACCACTGGAGATGAGCGGACCTGATGCCCCGTGACCCGGACAGATTGGCGGCCAAACAGCCAATCCGGCAAATTGAAGCCCTTAATAACTTACCGTGGCTATTACTGGCCAGGGGGCTTCAGGTCAGGCGGCTGAACCTGAAGGACAAACCCGACCGTCGGGTCTGCTCATCTCTAGTCGCCACACGAACAAAGGCTAAATATATGATCAGTAGTAAGACAGCCCAAAACATCAGTGAAGAAGGATCTGAGAACAAGAGTAGTGCTCGGGAAGCAAAACGCTCTCCCTGTGTGCACCACGCTGCTCTTACATACTGGATAGAAGTAATTTTTTTTCTTTGTAAATGGAATATTTTCTGTAACACTGAGGGGGCTGTGTCATATATGGAAGAGGTGACAGACTCCCTTAAAATTAAATAATCCTATAAAATATAAGAGGCACAAGAAATTAAAAAATGTAGATTTTATGGCTCAATGACATCATGATACTAGAACCTTGCTGGTTAATATAATACAATGCTATGTCATCCTAGAAAAATAATGATACAATTGCTATATGTATATGCTAATCTTAGCTTCATAATGAATATATATTGAGGGATTTATTCTCAAAGATATAATCCTTTTAGGCAAAAACATTTGGGGCCATTTTATTATTGGAGTTTATAGCAAATTGCCCCCAACTGCATATCTCACTAGTGGTGTTCATGCATGGATGTGTCTGGAATTCTCCTAAAGGATTAGGACTACCTAAATTTTGGAAAATATCTTTAGATTTAGATTAGATACCTGTATTTCCAGTATTTCATTAGTGCCTCCAATTCAAGTCTTTGGATTTTCAAGTTTTAAACCCGTGTTGATGATACAGAAAAACAGATGCAGCCATATCTTAAGGCAATCCAAAGATTGGTCAAGCACTTATTAACCAAAGAATGGTAAAAACAGTGATTACAAGGGTCCTTATGCACTTTAAGTATACATTCATAAGAAGCAGTGTCTTATAGCCCAATACCACCAGTGCTCTTAAACATGAGGGCAGTGTATAAAAGCCCCCTCCTCCTCACCCCATTGCCTGCACATACACAATGATTGATTTCAAAAACAAAAGAACCCAAGATATAAAACAAACAGGAGATCCATTGAAACCAGATTTAGCACAGTCGATACAATCTTGATGGGATTATATGCTTTCATATGTTATTATGCTTTTTGGGATGCCATTTTACTAGATGAAAGGACTTGGTATTGTCTCAGGGCCAACCAACCCTAGAGCCTACTAAGTCCAATCATCTTAGACATGGACAGGTGTATATCTTAGGCCAGCAAACCTATAGAGTACACAACCAAAGATGCATAATACCATGCCATGGCCCATGTCCCAACAAGAGGAATATCAGTTGCATTACTGGGAAGGTTTAGAATCCAATGCTAAATTCTTCATAGTTTTCACTAAATGTAGAGAGAACAGATGAGTAAGCGAACCGGGTTCAATAATACTAGAAATAAGACTAAATAGGGATTGGCACAAAGCATAGGAGAACTTGGTGCTTTATTTTGTCCCCATTCTCATTTCCATAAACTTTGGGTTAATTCACCATACTTTTGTTTGAGAATATTGTTGGGGCCTGATAGGGCCAGATTCTCACCACCAAAAAGGTCATGGGTTCAAGGGCCCCATAGCAGCTGCATGGTCTGCCTCTATGATACATACCCCCTTCCACTTGTCTTTAATTTTTAAAAACCCTTGTCCACATTCATGTGAGGTGCTTCCTTCTGGAATCAAGATTGGCTGGAAACGTACTCCTTGTTCTAAAAGAATAACCCCATGCATTATTGCTTTGCTGCTCGGGTGAGAATCTTGTTGCTTACGAACTAAACAAGGACTGTCTTGTATAATCTGTCATGTCAATGGTTGGTAACAGTGCACCTTGTAGGATACAGAATTGTGTATGTCGTAATGGTTGTAGTATGCTATCAGCAATCAGACCCGTGTACCAGTCCGGCCACTGGAGGAATTACAAAGACATCACTTTTCGTGTTTCTACAGATGTTTGTCGGCAAAATAAATGTATGTGACAACAATATCCATTCTACATTTACCGATACATTTTGTCTGTTTCCTTATTCGTTGCAGTGACACACGCATGGTTTTGGTGTATGTAAAAGGGATAAATATTCCCCCAATCTTTCACCCTTAGTACAAATAGACATTAGTTTTGGCTCTAGTTACATTATATACAGACCATCTGCAACCTAATAGGCATAAGAGTTTAGAGCGATATATAACAATTGTGCTATAGATCTTTAGGAGGGGAACACATCCACAGTTACTGCTATGCCTAGCGTTACTAGAATGCCTGACAGCCTAAGCTGGAGGGGTCTCCAGGAGGTTTGATGTCATCTTTTAAAAGGTGCAATACTGGGGAAAAATGGGTACAGAGTGGGGAAATATATAAAAGAAGCTATGCTCACATTCGATCCCCTGCCTGGCACTTAAAGGGGTTGTGCGGAAGTTGAAAAACATGGCGGGTTTCTTTAAAAACAGTTTTTCTAGTGACCATGATTTGTGCATGCTCTACAACTAAGTTACATTCATCTCTATTCAGCTTAGTGACAACACAGACTATGGTCACGTATGGCGCTGTTTTTGGGAGAAAGCAGCCATGTTTTTCAACCTCCAGACACCCCCTGTAATGTTTCCTGCTGTATTTCCTTGTCCTATTTTAAACAACATCTTCCACCAGATTACCAGTGGTAGACTGTCCTAATAAGGCTGCCCGTTGCCTCTAGGGAATGATGGGACGCCTTTTCACCAATTTCTGATGCTCCGGTGTTCCAAAAAAAAGCTTATTAATATATGTAATATAGCCTGATGTGCCCAGGCACATGTCACCTGAGCACCTCCTGGCTCAGTAATTATACCCCCCCCCCCTCCTATTAGTATTCACTATTCTGTCCCCGGCTGTCTACGAAAACAACAAAAAGGGACTTGAGAGTAAATACTTATGGGGGGGGGGCATAATTAGAGCCTGAGCACCTCAAACTAATTTACATATTTTAATTAACTTCTTTTTTGGTAACACCGGAGGAGCAGGAATTAATGAAAAGGTGTCCCATCATCCCCTATAGATAATGAGCAGCCTTATTAGGACAGTCTACTGGTATTTGAAGACTGTGTCTATATATATATATATATATAGAATATATCTAATAATATGATTATAACCAATGCATTTACAAGTCACTTAAATCACTAATTCAAAGCCGAACGCTTATCTACCTATGTAGTTTGTTATTTTCTGCCATTTATGCTGTACCTACTTTAGCTTCGGACTTTCAAGTATAAGGTAATTCCAGCTGTAGTGGTGACATTTGTGCTTTATTTTATGCCTTAAATAGAACAAATTAAAAAAATAAGGTAAATGATTTACACTTACCAGTTATGGTGAACATGTTTATAGGTTTGGCAGATGCTATTATGATCACCTGTTGTATAATATAACTTTGTATGTGAGAAGTGTTTCATACATGTCATAGTTTCCATGTCTATAAATGTAATTTATTACACCGTGTCAGTACAGTAATGGTGGATCTTATGACTATATAATAGAATGGCTTAATAAAATGTTTATTTGGGATTTGCTATTACATACATCTTATGCAGCATATGTGACACTTTGCCTTTCAAGATCTTCCACTCACAAATATCTCTGAACAAAGCTTTGGCCAGAATATTATCCGATGATAGCACTTAGATATCCCTTAAAACAAAAGAACAATTTATCAGAGATTTAAGCCTTATTGGAGAACTCTTAACTGGTGATGACCGTTCACCCTAAATATGGGGCTTACATGGACTACGAGGGGACTACACACCTGCCGTAGGTTCCTCTAGTAAGGGACTGTGTATAAAAGTGGACAGGGTCGCAGGCAACTTGTATTAGGATCTAGCATCAATGGGGCTCTTAAAACCCTGATGGTGGTAGATAACGGAAAGGTAAGGCTAATAAAACATATCTAGGTTACAAGTCATTATATCTGCCTTACATAACTTTATAAACATTATAATATCTCTTTTGCTGTAAGCACAAGAGTCCCAGGAGTAGATCCTTGCTCTGTAGCGTATGGGCTCTACATTAAATGCTCCTCAGGGGAGGAGTTAAGGAGTGTGCAAAAGGGACAACCCCCTCCCCTTACACTTGAGATCACAACTCAAGATGAATCACAACTTCTTTTCCTAAGTTCTACAAACATCATGTTAACAGTGGCATACTTATGAACTGAGGTACATTAAAGGGTCTGGTCACTTTATCTCATGGTTTTTGTAATATGTGTGTAGGTGTGAGGGGCAGCATATTAGGTAATTAACCAATATACAGCTATTAAATGTTCTGCAGTACTTTCTTGAAATGTAAAGTAAAGCCCCTGGTTCAGAAATGTCTTTCATCATGTGATTCTAACTGTCCATGACCATTTTACCTCAAACCTTAAAGGGGCTGCACACTTTAAGCACATTATAGCAAATGATTGATATTGACTGTGTAATGAAAAGTTCTATAATTTTCCAATATACTATCAATTCTTCATGTTTTTTTTTTCTTACCGTCATGCAACAGGAAGCCTCATTGTTTACTTCCTGAAGATAAACACTGGTCCCTGGTCATGTGATGTCACACAGGTGCAAAGTTTGTCAGCATCACACAGTTTTGATTACACTGTGTGTTATAATGAGCCATGCACCTATGTCACATCACATGACAAGGGACCAGTGTTTATCTGCAGGAAGTAAAGAATGGAGAATGAATGCAAGAAGACGACCATGAGGAACTGATACAGAAAGTATATTAGAAAATGTTCTAACTTTTCATTATACAAATAATATCAATTATTTGATGGAATGTGCTTAAAGTGGACAACCCCTTTAACATATTTTCCCCTTACTGAGAGTAGTTTTAAAGGGTCAGAATTGCTGACAGACTTCCAAAATTGTGAGCACACGTCTGTCCAATAGAGTTTTGGGAAAAATGCAAATAAGTTTTCCAAGGTGTTAAATGGAAAACAATACCTCCTGTTGCTACCTTGAAAGGCAGCCCCCTTAACATCAAGTATGACCTACAAGAAGTCTAAAAACATGATGTGGGATTAAGCCAAACCAGTATATCTATTCCATAAGGAACAGACTCCCAACTGTAGACAGCACTGTTTCGACCTGGTTGGGTCTCCTCAGTACAGTGTAGGGAACTGATTTGGCTATGTGAGAGGCTATTGACTAGGATCAGACAGTAGGTGTTCTCCTTAGAGTTTTGGAGAAATAACTTGTATTTCCTTACAGTGTTAGTTGTCCTTCCAGGCTCTTTTATCTAAATATTATACGATGACTTGTGACTTTTAGAGCCAAGTAAACATTAAAAAACTAAAATAAATAAATCTTAAGCAGATCCATTGGATCATCTCAAAATTCTTATAAAGGATCAATAATATAATTATTCTATGCAGTACACTAAAGCTTTCTTGAAAAGATCTTTGGCCGCTCCACTTGCCGTCAATCCTATTTATTTTAATGTATGTATTTTCCTGACATGTTTTCTTAATGCATTCTATCATGTTATACCTGGCAATGTAATTTTATGAATTAGATGTTCAAATACAGTGCAGATAAATGTGCACAAAGCATTGATGTTTTTATTCTGTATCTGCTCAAATGTTACATTGTAACCATCTTCTCTTTTCCTTGAGAAAGACTACATTATATAAACATTCATTATAGTTGTCTCTGTTGTAGTGTACATCTATAGATAACATATATATAATATTTCATAAATAATATAGATGGCAGGATCAGAAGCGCTTCTAGTGACACAAGAGCTATTAGGTGTCTTATACCTAGGGGGCTTCATTAGTTCCCTTTAACCATAGGTTCCACCACATACGTGTTCACAATGACAAATGCTTAGTCAGAAATGGTTTACTTCTAGTATCAATTATTAGAAAACATCCGAAATGATTGAAAAGGTTATGTCTAATTGTGTTCCATGCTTAGGGATTACACAGAGTGTGGTCTCCTTCCTCAACTTCCCAAACTGAGTAGAAGAGAACAGAAAGAGAAATATTAGGGAGTGTAAAGTTAATTATACACATTAATCCAATATGGACAATACTTGTTGATTTTGTCAGAATCGGCCAGCCATCTAAGTATGGAGACCATCAATGGCAGATATCAAGGCCAGCTGAATCCTTTGTTCCCATGGGAGATAAGCCAACGCCACCACCAGAGCCAATCTTTTTGAGGCTTATAGGAATGTCCTGTAAAAAGAATCTGGGCTGTGTCTAGTTCTGGACATCACCTTGTTATATCTTCGTATTGGTCAAGGTGAAAATGATGGCATTTATAACTCATCAGCTATTAACAAACTATAATTCCACTGCGGAATCCTGGATAAAAGCCTCCAAACCAATAATAAAAACTGCAAAATAGCAATGTTGCATGTAGTTGAATAGGGAATGATCTAAGCAATCTTCCTCTACTACCCAGTATATTGGGTATGTTCTGAGTTCAGTAGTAACAGCACAAAGTCCAGGTGTAAAGTGTCACCTCGACCAGTGTTATAACCTGTACTAATATTAATGGAAATCTACCATTTAAAAAAATTTAAAAAACATGTACTCCCCTCCGCTCCTCTTCACCTTGATCTCAGCGATGTCCTTTGCTAATCTTGACAGCGCCTGGATCACCTAGAAAAGAAACTTATAATTAGCAGCACGGAGAGCAGGGACAAGATTTCCAGTTTTCCGGGCTTTTAATTATGAATGTCCCACTTTGTGACGTGTCCTCCCTCTCCCAGCATGAGAGAGGTAGGTGGCGGGGGTGTGCATAATTAGCATCTTGTCCCCACACTTCTTTTCTAGGTGATCCCGGCATGTCAAGACTAGCAACAGACACCTCTTAAGGTGAAGAGGTGCCAAGGTGAGTATCTGTAAATGTTTTTTACTTTTTTAAATGGTAGTATACTTCAAACTTAGTGGTGCATATATAAAACTTCATCGCAGCAGAAAGAGGTATATACCACCATTGATGAAAAGATTGCTTACGCTGCAATTGTCTTATATTTCATGTGGTGCATTTTTTATTTAGGAGTACTGTAAAATCCGGGCTTTATGCTACCACTATAACCCGCATTGTATATGGCAACCGCAGTGAGCAATCTAGAGAAGAATGTATTCTAGTACAATTTGACCCTCACATGTTCAGTTCATTTTTAATCCCTGTACAGTGCATGGATATACAATATGTATAGAGTAAATCACAATATACAATGTAAAGTGTCTTACAGTAAACACCATTGAATAATGTGTCAGCTCTTCGTATAAGAGAATGAAGTATATGTCATAGGACAGTGAGAACTGTGTAACATAACTGCACCCCGGAGTGCCTCATTGTGTTAGTTCTGCTACGTTAGATGGTACTGTAACCACTGGAATTTAATGTGTTTTTGGGCCAAATAATTCTTTAGGAATCTTATCATTCATGGAAAAAGATCACTCAAAAGTATGAAAAATAAACATTTGAACAAAAATGTAATGTCTCCAGTCTTTTTTCTTGTGCTTTTCAGTGTATAGTATGCCATTGTTACCATAACCACCACAGGTCCTGTGCAATTTTCTGAGCCGATTGCTCAACATTGGGAGGAAAACTGTGTAACCTTCTGCCCCAAAAGATGTTGGAAGGCTACACTGCATGACCAGTTATAGTATTGACTTTATGTAAGATATATATACGGTATACAGGTGGTCCCCTACTTAAGAACTCCCGACTTACATATGACTCCTAGTTACAAGCGGACCTCTGGATGTTGGTAATTTCCTGCACTTTAGCCTTAGGATACAATAAACAGCTATAACAGTTATCAGCGGTGTCTGTAATTAAGCTTTATTGTTAATCTTAGTTCTCATGACAACACAACATTTTTAAAATTGATGCAGAGACCAAAAAAAATTCTGGCTGGGGTTACAATTATAAAATATACAGTTCTGACTTACATGCAAATTCAACTTAAGAACAAACCTACAGAACCTATCCTGTATGTAACCTGGGGACTGCCTGTAATTGAGAGAAGCTCCTCCTCTGTTTTCACTCCACTCCTGGTTTGGACATCAAAAACTACATCTGAAAAAGGGAAGGAAATTATGACCAATGACTATAAGCAGAGTAATGCATTCAATAACTTTTCAGATGGTATAACTGAAGGAAAAATATGCTGTTGTGCAGGATGCACAGCACTATGTTCACATGGATTTTGAAGCAGGAAAATATCCATCAATTCTATATGGTTTTCTTAATCTCTGCTTGCTGTCATGCAACAGGAAGCTTCATTCTTCACTTCCTGTAGATAAATACCGGTCCATGGTCAGGTGATATTACACAGGTGCATGGCTCGTTCTATCACAGAGTGTAATCAGAGCTGTGTGATATAACAAGTCATTCACCTGTGTGACATAACAAACCATGGACCAGTGTTTATGTACCGGAAGTAAACAATGTAGCTTGCCGTTGCATAACAGCAAGAAGAAATCTAGAACACTGTAAAATTGATAAAGAAAGTATATTGGAAAATTGAATAACTTTTCATTTCACAAACAATATCAATTATTTGCTGGAATGTGCTTAAAGTGAACAACCCTTTTAATGTCCCCACATCGTGTTATAGCCCCTTCCTGTGGCCAACTCCCTTAAGGACTCATATAATACCCCCTCTTTAATTGTATTCCCCCTTTCATTTTGTCCTCCACTTCTATTTATCTCCCCATAGTTATAATGCCTGAGCTTTCTGCACTCCTCCCCCACACATTAAGGCCCCTCTCTTCCCAATGTGGCCTCCTGCCCTCCATCCTCCTCTTACTGTGGTCTCATGTCCTCCCTCCTCCTCTTACTGTGTCCAGTCCTCCATCCTCCTCTTACTGTGGTCTCATGTTCTCCCTCCTCCTCTTATTGTGTCCCCTGCCCTCCATCCTCCTCTTACTCTGGTCTCATGTCCTCCCTCCTCCTCTTACTGTGTCCCGTCCTCCCTCCTCCTCTTACTGTGGTCTCATGTCCTCCATCCTCCTCTTACTGTGGTCTCATGTCCTCCAACCTCCTCTTACTCTGGTCTCATGTCCTCCCTCCTCCTCTTACTGTGTTCCCTGTCCTCTATCCTCCTCTTACTGTGGTCCCTGTTCTCCACATGCATAAAGCAAAAAAAAAAAAAACCTTCCTCGTTCCCTTGCAGCAGTCCCACTGTAATTCTGGTCATGCCCTATCTGTATAAACCATGCAAGTAGTGCAGTAAAATGGCACTTTTGAGAAGCCCGTATTGAAGCCCGTACCAAAGCACTTTTTCGAACACCATAACAGTAGATGGCAAGATTTAAGAGGGTACGGTATTGACAAAATTATCCCTGGAGCTCGTGGAGGTGACACCTTCAGAAAACTCGAAAGAATCGAGTTAAAATGGATAGTCAAACTGGCTACCACACACCCATCGGGTTTAAATGAGAAATTATCCTTTTCCCCTTTTGTGTGAATTTAGCCCGGAGTCGTTTCTTATTTTTAAATATTTTTGAGCTTGATTTTAACATTAATTTCTGGTCTGGGGTGAGGCATATGCATTACTCCCCAATAATATGGAACCCATTGTGGATTTTAAGGTTTGGTCTGATGATAGTGGTATTTGTGTTTTGGTTTTAGGCTTGCGGTGCAATGGTCGGTATGGTGACATCGTTGTGAACATCTCAAGAGCATGGCTTTGTTATAACTCTTCTGGTTTGAACGACTATACGTTTAACGCATTGCTTCTCTTTTGGGGGTGTCCGCTATTATGCATATACACACAACTTAAAATGATTTTCTCCCATTATAAGCACTGAGCACGATACTTAACCTAACAACTATTGCTATCAATTATCTATTCATACATATCTGGACAATTATTGACACATTTAGTTTGGGTGACACATCATTTTATTTTTCACCATCAGTTCAGACATTTCACTTTATTGCTTTGGATTCACTTTCACGTACACACAAATTTTGTATAAAGTTTTTCACCATTTTAACAATACATTTTTCCTTTTATGAATTTTTACGTAAATTATATCTGGCACAAGCACTTTATTAGGATGCAAATTCTGTATGCATCATCTACTCTCCCTCACGAGTCCTGAACAATATCTCCACAGTTACATTATATCAATCAGGCACAAGCACTTTCACCAATTTCGAGTCGCTCAAACAATCTTAGGACACTTTATTATCTTCAATACCTAATAAAGGTGGGATTTTATTGGGATATATGACATATAATGACCTTGCACTTTCACAATGTTAGCACAACATGAAATTACTCATTTTCAGTAATAGAGTAAAATCATACCTATATTATTATAACCAACATTATGATGATTATGACAATTTTCACTTGAATAACACGTGCCACTTTATGTATGTATAGTTTCAATTATACTGGTCCAATTTTTATGAATTTTTATTCTATATGGTATCTATTGCACATTGTTTATATATGCTGTTTATATTTCAGTTGATAATACTAATAAGCATTTACTTATTTAACAGCCTAGGCGAGCTATGAACAAATATAATCACACTATTGGCCATTTTACTGCACTACTTGCATGGTTTATACAGATAGGGCATGACTTTAATACCTAATAAAGGTGGGATTTTATTGGGATATATGACATATAATGACCTTGCACTTTCACAATGTTAGCACAACATGAAATTACTCTTTTTCAGTAATAGAGTAAAATCATACTTATATTATTATAACCAACATTATGATGATTATGACAATTTTCACTTGAATAACACGTGCCACTTTATGTATGTATAGTTTCAATTATACTGGTCCAATTTTTATGAATTTTTATTCTATATGGTATTTATTGCACATTGTCTATATATGTTGTTTATATTACAGTTGATAATACTAATAAGCATTTACTTATTTTAACAGCCTAGGCGAGCTATAAACAAATATAATCATACTATTGGCCATTTTATTGCACTACTTGCATGGCTTATACAGATAGGGCATGACCCATACCTACCAATACCCAAGATGGCCGGGTGGTGCGCGCCTCTCCGGTGCGCATGCGCATCCTGGTGGCGGGTCTGCACTTCCGGTTCATGATGACGCGCGGTGATGCGCGCCCTCGTCTCCCGGAACTGCAGCTCCCGCGGCCGGATGTGTGTGCTCGCGCCGGGGATGTGCGCCGCTATACACACCAGGTCACATTATCATCTTGGGTAAGTTCTACTGTCATAGGACCAATTTAATTATGGGCGTTTTCGTTATTGCTATATATGCCTCACTCGGGCCTGACCACAGCACACCCCCTTGAGGAAGCGATGGCGAAACGTGCGTCGGGGTGCTGTGGTGGTGGCCTGGTAATTTATAATTTTATTGTTAGGCACTTGTAGGTTATACTATGTCCCGTTTTGGGCATCATTAGTACTGGTTATTAATTGTCATGTGATTATCCTCATGTGCCTAGGTGCAATATCCCATTGTGGAATATACTGTTATTGACTTATGACCACCACCTCATGTGTTGTTGTTATTGTGGTTTTATTGTGTACATACATGACATTACTTATCCTGTACTGATCCTGAGTTACAACCTTTATTATACTCCAGAGCTGCACTCACTATTCTCTTGCCCTCTCTTGCAGTACATTGCTTGAAAAACTCTCTCTGGTAATTAACAATTGGATGCAGTAAAGGTTACCAATTTTTTTTTAATTGCTTTCATATAGACTCCTTGCTACTTGCCAGCAGAGAATCATCTCTGCATTAATCTCTAAAGGGGAGATGGAGTAACCTTACCTTTATATTTACAGAAAATGCTTCAGGACCGTGCTTCTGCAGCGAGGTGGGGACTGCTGCACAGGACCATGCTTCTGTAGGAGGGCAGGTACTCTAACTGTAATATATGACTATGATAATGGGAGTCTGAAATATGGATGCTATTGGGTCTGCACATGAGACAACCATGCAGTTCCTAGGGCAGAGCACCACTGTAGTCCCTGCACCAGCAGGGGATGCTGGAGGATTGTCTCGCATCTGTCAGTTATTTGCATGTGCTATCCCCAAAGAAGGTTTGGTTATGGGTGAGGAGAAGGTCCTTGATGGTCCATCCCAGTAGTGAGAAGGAGAAGTCGGCCTTTGATAGTTGATTCTGGAAAGGAGGTCAGGTGAGGGTAGGTACCAAGGTAGTTTGGTGCAATTTGGGATTTAGGGATTTTGAAGAAGAGTGAATCCAGAGAAAAGTCAACGGAGGCAAAAACTTCTTTATAAAAATGATGTTCCGTCTGCAGTTTAATCTGCTGTGTTCTCCGACCTCCACTAGGGGGCAGCGTCCCTCTAGCATGGTGCCTTTGGCAGTGTACACACTAAGAGGACCATTGCCCGGTGTTTTAAAAATAAATAAGAGAGACTTGTAGCGTTCAGAGCTTACAAGGCTGCAGCACTCCCCGAAGGAGAGGAAGCTCTTTGTTCTGTGACAGCTCCGATTATCACAGGCGACAGCGCAGGCAGAGATTACTGGCTGCACAAGAGAGGAAAACCACATGGTGTTACCCGAGTAATCCACAGGACTCATGTGCTTCCTGCCAGGTGCTAATCACATGGAGAGCGGCTGCAGCCGGCCCCAACGTCCTCGCCGTCTTCTCCAGAACCCACCCCCAACCACCAATATAAAGCTTGGGACACATATAGTATGGCATGTCTACTATAGAGGGAATACAGCATAGAGGACTGGGAAAATGTGCAGTACCACACATGGACAGTAGAGGGAGCTCTATCACCATGAAGACTGAGTGCAACCCATGTGTATAGATGGCTCCCTGCAGCATCAAAGGACATTGTCTAATGAATTTATTACCCTTAATTTGTATGGTGCTGACCTAGCCTGGATTGCGGCACAGGAAGTGCACCAATACCGGCACAGGTATTGGTAAAGCGTACTTAAAATCCTACCCATAAGTAGCTCTAGTTCTATAGTGGCCCCTGGAAGATGCCCTGGTTTGTGTCACTGCCAGTGAAGTGGAAGGTAGAGGCATAACGTAACGCTCCTAGGACCATAACAAAGTCTGTAACGGGACCCAATCTAATGTCATGGTGCATGGAGGATGCTCCGGGATTGAGCAAACTCATACAACAATAGGGACTGCTTAATGGACCGATAGCAAGACCCGGTTACTTTGCAATACAATATTTTTTTGTACATAGTGTCCCGTCAATTTCTACAGAGAGAGGGTTAACATAACAGTTCCATACATACACTACAAGAGGCACGTTCTTACATGTTGCTGGTCCCTTGGTTGCATTCAAACATAGTGAAAAGGATATTGCAATACAGCACAGAACAGGTTAACACGAACACATTACATTACATAAGGTGAAGTGATTACAGCCCGAAATACAATAGTGACAATAACCAATAGACACAGACATGTATAGGGGTTACTACAGTAGGGGTGCTGGTGCGGCGCTTACAGTGTTGTGGTGTAAAGCTGCGTTGCAGAGGAGATACTGCCCATAGCCCCAATTTTGCCAAGTGTTGGGGCTTAAGTTGCCTGGTGCCCACTACCACTGGAGCCGTGGTGCAGCGTTCCTCTTGACTTGCAATAAGGCTCTGGTTGTGATCACTTACGTTTCAGGTGCTCCAATGACGCCATAGCTGTTGGTCTTGGATGCCAGGTTCCAGTTCCAGCGCTCTGTTGCACTAAGTCATGCCCCTACTGCTGGTCTGGGTACTGTAAGGGAAGTGACAGTATGAGTGCCAAACTGGCGCCATTCTTTACAGTAAAGTCCTTTAAGTGAAACTGCTAGTCCTCCAGATTTTGATTTGGTTAGTCCTGAAGGAGGACAGAGGTAAGATCAGTGAGAAGTAATTTAAGATTGACAAGTACTTACAAGTATCTGGTCTGGGCTCTCAGCTATGTTGGAGGGTTGGATATTAAAGGGAACCTGTCACCAGGGACCTCATTTTCATTAATGACAGGTTACAGAAGCCCATCACACCTGCAGTGCACATATGTCTTTCTGCTTTCTCTAAGATTTTGCATTACAATATAATTGTGTGTTATAACTTACCTTGCTCCCTGACAGAATCCTGCGTGTAGTCCCAGGAGTTGGGCTTTGGTTTGGACACATCTGTGCTGCAGACTCCTCAGCTCTCACCCCCCACCTTTGTGCTCCTGCCCAGCTCCTCCACAGAGCTCACAGCCTGGTGAGGTGACATCAGTGGGGGAGTGCGTAGCTGTACAGGAGCACAAAGGTGGGGGCTGAGAGATGAGGAGTCTGCAGCACAGACAAGTCACATGTTGTTTTTTGAAATGCATCCAAACCAAAGCCCAACCCCTGGGACTACACAGAGGATTCTGTCAGGATGCAAGGTTAGTTATAACACACAATTATATTGTAATGGAAATGCTTAGAGAAAGCATACAGACTGATATGCAATGCAGCTGTAATAAGCTTCTGAAAACTGTCTATAGTGAAAATGAGGTCCCTGGTGACAGGTTCCCTTTAATGTAGAGGGTCTAATATTAACATAGGGGGTCTAAGGGTCCAAGGGTCTTTTCTGATGACACACTTACACAAAAACAAATGCATTATGTGTTGTTTGTTTCCAGAGGCCTAATAATGTAGGGGTCTGTACTGGGGGCCCTGATATTATTAAGGGACTTGTGCTTATTGCACAAGGGTTTCCACTGCATGTGAACAATGCCAAACATGCAATGCTTGAAATTCAATAAGAGAAAGGCAAGTGTGTATAGGCAATAAATTCCAAAAAACTTTATTTCAATATACAAAACCAAAAATGCAAAAAGAGTCCCACATATATGTTATTAAAACCACTTAAAAAGTGTACAAGTACACATATTTGCAAGAAACACTTACCCCTGAGGAAGTCGCAATTTGGCGACGTAACGCGTGGGGTGCCTTCAGCCACAGGTTTACTTTCTAGCATTTCCTCCATTTACTTTAGCTTGAATTTTACATCTGATGTGCCTTTGGTCTTTGTCCGGTTTTTTGGATGTCTTACTTCCTGTATCCATGTGACTTACTTCTATTCATGTTTACCTTGATAACCTGATGTCACTATTACAGTTCACTGTGGATACTTCATAGCAATGTACTTTACAGGACTCCATGTGGGCATACATACTTGAATTGCTGTTTACACCTTGCGGTAGGAATTTGCTCATACTGCTGTGCTTCGCACGCACCTGTGGCTGTGAGTGGGTTCTTGTTACCGGCTTGAATCCACTCCGTTTCTTGCAAATATGTGTACTTGTACACTTTTTAAGTGGTTTTAATAACATATATGTGGGACTCTTTTTGCATTTTTGGTTTTGTATATTGAAATAAAGTTTTTTGGAATTTATTGCCTATACACACTTGCCTTTCTCTTATTGATTTTCAGCTTATCATTTGAGTGTGTTGGCTCCTTTGGTATAACCTATTATATACTTGCATACACCCCACATTGCTTTTGTTTATAAAACATGCAATGCTTGTTACCACTTTCAAACCTTTAAGTAGATTGGGACAAGCCCCTCTTCACAGCCTCTGAATTGCGCTTCAAAACACTATTCAGGCACTAGTTGTGAACACAGGCTGAATGATGGGGTCTCATAATAATCTGATATTACTGTAGACCCCTCTGGGGTCTACTCTGGGGGTGTCTGGTTTGGGATCTGCTGATAATATAGGGTTCTTCTCTGGGGGCAATGGTCATGTTGTAGGGGGCGGTTTAGGATCTAATATTGATATACATGTCTGGTGTAGGGTCCTATATTAAAGGAAATCTACCATCAAAATCCATCATGATAAACCACTTACTGATAGGTCCAGGCACTGTGACTGTGGTATCTTCTTATATTTTTTATCCATGGCCTCCTGCCTTCTAAAATCAACTTTTATAATTATGCTAATGAGCTAAAAGGGCTCTGGAGTGTGTTAACAGAGCCCCTCTGTTATGTAACTTCACAGGCTGTTACACGGTGGAGGAACACTTCCCCCTCCCACTGTGTAACATTACATCAGGTAGCAGGAGAGGGGGAGACAGTGTAACAGCTGGTGAAGCTGGAACACGAAGGGGCTCCGGTTATGCCCCCCAGAGCCCTTCTGGCTCATCAGCATATTTATAAGAGTTGATTTTATGAGGCCACGGATAACAATTATCGGAAGATCTGGGTCTGCGGTCCTTTGCTATCACACATGGGGATGACTTTCACACTCAACTTGAATTACCACCACAAAGTGCACTGTACCGGAGGATGGACCACACATTGGGGGGCTATAGGACCCCCCACTCCACAATTCACTCCCCTACAGGAACATTCCTGGAACAGACTTTTACATCACCTTCACCACATTATACGAACTGTTACACTGACGCGAAGACGCTGGTCGTTAAGTATTTTTTTTAGGAATAGTTTTATGATACATGAAGAATGATGGCCGCCGCGCCCGCGCCTTCTAACGACTTTGTTCACTTGCTTCTGCCAGCGAGAGATCACGGGAAGTAATTTATGAATCACTAAAAGTTAGCAAGCGTGGCTGTTCAATTCCACAAACAGCTGAGGTTTTTAGGTGGGGTGGGCGGGGAGGCCTCGGTGTAGTACCCCTTACCCGCCATGTGGGGGCAGCACCATTACTTAGGATCCTTCCTACTAAACAATGCGAGATATTTAAATCCCCAGTCAGCTGGATGGATCACATCTGTTTCCACAATCTCGCAGATCATCCTTGGGAGAAGTTGTGGTCGCTTCCTGGTTTATTCATTCTCAATATCAAACATGTTTCCATATATAGCAAGAGCGAGAGGCGAAGGCCGTCCTGAGGACAATGACACCCTGAACCGGTCAGGGGGGAAAGCCTCCACTCCATAAACCTGGACTGGATGTAGGGATGTTACATCCGTATTGGGGGCTGCACTTAAAGGGACGTGTAAGGGTCTTGTAGGATGTGCACCAGGAAGCCGTGTGTGCAGCGGCCTCTCCCGCCACCTCCCAAGGCTTCCCCGCAGATTCTCCTTTTATGGCTCAGTCTTTACACTGCGGGTTCCTCCCCTCCCAAATACACAACCCAGTCATAAGCAGGAAATTGCAGGGAGCAGGCAGGAGCCGTGTGAGTCAGGAGCCGGCCTGACACATAGAGAGGCGACTCCTGAATTATCTTCTCATACATGATAATGGAACACAATATCGCTACAGCTTACCCCACCCCCTCCATGTTAGGCTACATTCACACTGCCGTAATGGGGGGGGTATATTCGGCCGATGTATATACGCTGTAATTACGTCCCCCATAGACGGCAATGGGTTCATGGCACGTGTGGCACCGTTCCGTAGGACATGTTCTATCTCTCCCTGTAATATGGCGCCGTGCGCCATGTATCGCTATTGAGAGGGGAGGGGGGTGAGCAGCGCTCATCCCCTCCTCCTCTCCCCAGCGCCGACGTGTGCCCGCTCTACTACGGTATAGTGGGCACGCATCGTGTGAATGTAGCCTAAGGGTGGTGGCACATGTGGCGTTTGAAACGCATTACCACCGCTGAGGAGAGGTGATTTGCCTAATTACAACGCAGTGTAAACATAGTGTTTACACACATGTTAACAGTACGTTTACACATGTAAACAGTAATGTCATTGTAATGAGTTTCAAAACGCAATGAAAATGCAACCAAGGCGCACCGTGTGACCGCGCCCTGAGGGTGAGTCCCTGCATAGGGGTAGTAGTCGTCGCCTATATAAACCAGCATTTATAACAGCCCCCGAGCTCTCCCTTCCCCCGAGCTCTTATCTCCCATTGTATAAATCTCGTGGCCTTCATGAAACCGGAGCCAGAGCTGAATCTTTCATAGATTATAAAACGCTTGGCTCATCACAGCTGCAGGCGGGAGGACGGCAGCTGCGGCTACGAGCGGCCGGACCCCAGCGCCAGGCATTGTCCTATCCTCCACGGAGGGATCCGATTCCATAGCCTCCGGCATACACCAGGCTATCCTGTGCACAGCGACTAGGGCGCTACATGGACCCACATACTCTCCCGGGGGCCCTTGTAATCTGGCAGAGTAGCCATATCTGTTCGTGTCAGCATGTAGATTGGGGTTAGGCCAAAGCAAGGGAAGACGTCTCCCCGGTACCGGGTTTACCATTGCACCATATGGCGCTTCTATTCTTGATGCACCCTATAGCGGTGTTATTATTGCACGCCATGTTGGGCTGCATGCGCTGTCTAGAACGTCCAATCCGAACGCTGAGTTCAGTTTTGGTTGCTCAGTGTTCAGGCGGGATGTTCCAGCCAGTGCATGAACCTTTAGGCTACATTCACACTGACACAATGATTCCACTGTGATGGAGAGGAGGAGAGTTTCCAAATTTTTTGCAGTAATTGGAACAAGGATTATCAATAAAGCTTCATTACAGACGCCTTACAGCTGATCCGTCTGTAAGTTGGATGTCCTTAAGTCAGGGAACGCCTGTATAATGCCGTATTGCTCTATATGGCAGTAATATTTGGCACTGTATGTCAATATTATTTAGCACTACATGGTGGTATTATGTGGCACTATATGGCGGTATTACTGGACACTGTATGGTGGCAATGTTAACACTATATGGTGGTATTATTTGGCACTATATTGTGATATTAGCACTATATGGCAGTATTATTTAGCAGTATATAGTGATATTAGCACTACATGGCAGTATTAGCAGTATATATAGCAGTATTATTTGCATTATAGTGATATTAGCACTGTGTGGCAGTATTATTACATGGCGGTATTATTTAGCACTATGTTGCGGTTTATTTGGCACTATATGGTGATATTAGCACTTCATGGCGGTATTATTTGGAACTATATGGCGGTATTATTTGGCACTATATGCTTATATTATTTGGCACTATATGGCGGTATTATTTGGAACTATGTGCCGTTATTTGGCACTGTATGACTGTATTATTTGGCACTGTATGGCGGTATTTGGCACTATAAGGTGGCATTATTTGGCACTGTATGATGATATTTGCACTATATGATGGTATTATTTGGCACTATATGGCGGTATTCTCCACTGTATGGTGGTATTATTTGGCACTGTATGATTATATTTGCACTATATGATGGTATTATTTGGCACTATATGGCGGTATTATTTGGCACTATATGGCGTGTGTACATACATGACATTACTTATCCTGTACTGATCCTGAGTTACAACCTTTATTATACTCCAGAGCTGCACTCACTATTCTCTTGCCCTCTCTTGCAGTACATTGCTTGAAAAACTCTCTCTGGTAATTAACAATTGGATGCAGTAAAGGTTACCAATTTTTTTTTAATTGCTTTCATATAGACTCCTTGCTACTTGCCAGCAGAGAATCATCTCTGCATTAATCTCTAAAGGGGAGATGGAGTAACCTTACCTTTATATTTACAGAAAATGCTTCAGGACCGTGCTTCTGCAGCGAGGTGGGGACTGCTGCACAGGACCATGCTTCTGTAGGAGGGCAGGTACTCTAACTGTAATATATGACTATGATAATGGGAGTCTGAAATATGGATGCTATTGGGTCTGCACATGAGACAACCATGCAGTTCCTAGGGCAGAGCACCACTGTAGTCCCTGCACCAGCAGGGGATGCTGGAGGATTGTCTCGCATCTGTCAGTTATTTGCATGTGCTATCCCCAAAGAAGGTTTGGTTATGGGTGAGGAGAAGGTCCTTGATGGTCCATCCCAGTAGTGAGAAGGAGAAGTCGGCCTTTGATAGTTGATTCTGGAAAGGAGGTCAGGTGAGGGTAGGTACCAAGGTAGTTTGGTGCAATTTGGGATTTAGGGATTTTGAAGAAGAGTGAATCCAGAGAAAAGTCAACGGAGGCAAAAACTTCTTTATAAAAATGATGTTCCGTCTGCAGTTTAATCTGCTGTGTTCTCCGACCTCCACTAGGGGGCAGCGTCCCTCTAGCATGGTGCCTTTGGCAGTGTACACACTAAGAGGACCATTGCCCGGTGTTTTAAAAATAAATAAGAGAGACTTGTAGCGTTCAGAGCTTACAAGGCTGCAGCACTCCCCGAAGGAGAGGAAGCTCTTTGTTCTGTGACAGCTCCGATTATCACAGGCGACAGCGCAGGCAGAGATTACTGGCTGCACAAGAGAGGAAAACCACATGGTGT
The DNA here is from genome assembly GCA_019512145.1 of Engystomops pustulosus. Taxonomy (NCBI): domain Eukaryota; kingdom Metazoa; phylum Chordata; class Amphibia; order Anura; family Leptodactylidae; genus Engystomops; species Engystomops pustulosus. The sequence continues at coordinate 32,885,635 of CM033643.1, read as the reverse complement.
TACCCGAGTAATCCACAGGACTCATGTGCTTCCTGCCAGGTGCTAATCACATGGAGAGCGGCTGCAGCCGGCCCCAACGTCCTCGCCGTCTTCTCCAGAACCCACCCCCAACCACCAATATAAAGCTTGGGACACATATAGTATGGCATGTCTACTATAGAGGGAATACAGCATAGAGGACTGGGAAAATGTGCAGTACCACACATGGACAGTAGAGGGAGCTCTATCACCATGAAGACTGAGTGCAACCCATGTGTATAGATGGCTCCCTGCAGCATCAAAGGACATTGTCTAATGAATTTATTACCCTTAATTTGTATGGTGCTGACCTAGCCTGGATTGCGGCACAGGAAGTGCACCAATACCGGCACAGGTATTGGTAAAGCGTACTTAAAATCCTACCCATAAGTAGCTCTAGTTCTATAGTGGCCCCTGGAAGATGCCCTGGTTTGTGTCACTGCCAGTGAAGTGGAAGGTAGAGGCATAACGTAACGCTCCTAGGACCATAACAAAGTCTGTAACGGGACCCAATCTAATGTCATGGTGCATGGAGGATGCTCCGGGATTGAGCAAACTCATACAACAATAGGGACTGCTTAATGGACCGATAGCAAGACCCGGTTACTTTGCAATACAATATTTTTTTGTACATAGTGTCCCGTCAATTTCTACAGAGAGAGGGTTAACATAACAGTTCCATACATACACTACAAGAGGCACGTTCTTACATGTTGCTGGTCCCTTGGTTGCATTCAAACATAGTGAAAAGGATATTGCAATACAGCACAGAACAGGTTAACACGAACACATTACATTACATAAGGTGAAGTGATTACAGCCCGAAATACAATAGTGACAATAACCAATAGACACAGACATGTATAGGGGTTACTACAGTAGGGGTGCTGGTGCGGCGCTTACAGTGTTGTGGTGTAAAGCTGCGTTGCAGAGGAGATACTGCCCATAGCCCCAATTTTGCCAAGTGTTGGGGCTTAAGTTGCCTGGTGCCCACTACCACTGGAGCCGTGGTGCAGCGTTCCTCTTGACTTGCAATAAGGCTCTGGTTGTGATCACTTACGTTTCAGGTGCTCCAATGACGCCATAGCTGTTGGTCTTGGATGCCAGGTTCCAGTTCCAGCGCTCTGTTGCACTAAGTCATGCCCCTACTGCTGGTCTGGGTACTGTAAGGGAAGTGACAGTATGAGTGCCAAACTGGCGCCATTCTTTACAGTAAAGTCCTTTAAGTGAAACTGCTAGTCCTCCAGATTTTGATTTGGTTAGTCCTGAAGGAGGACAGAGGTAAGATCAGTGAGAAGTAATTTAAGATTGACAAGTACTTACAAGTATCTGGTCTGGGCTCTCAGCTATGTTGGAGGGTTGGATATTAAAGGGAACCTGTCACCAGGGACCTCATTTTCATTAATGACAGGTTACAGAAGCCCATCACACCTGCAGTGCACATATGTCTTTCTGCTTTCTCTAAGATTTTGCATTACAATATAATTGTGTGTTATAACTTACCTTGCTCCCTGACAGAATCCTGCGTGTAGTCCCAGGAGTTGGGCTTTGGTTTGGACACATCTGTGCTGCAGACTCCTCAGCTCTCACCCCCCACCTTTGTGCTCCTGCCCAGCTCCTCCACAGAGCTCACAGCCTGGTGAGGTGACATCAGTGGGGGAGTGCGTAGCTGTACAGGAGCACAAAGGTGGGGGCTGAGAGATGAGGAGTCTGCAGCACAGACAAGTCACATGTTGTTTTTTGAAATGCATCCAAACCAAAGCCCAACCCCTGGGACTACACAGAGGATTCTGTCAGGATGCAAGGTTAGTTATAACACACAATTATATTGTAATGGAAATGCTTAGAGAAAGCATACAGACTGATATGCAATGCAGCTGTAATAAGCTTCTGAAAACTGTCTATAGTGAAAATGAGGTCCCTGGTGACAGGTTCCCTTTAATGTAGAGGGTCTAATATTAACATAGGGGGTCTAAGGGTCCAAGGGTCTTTTCTGATGACACACTTACACAAAAACAAATGCATTATGTGTTGTTTGTTTCCAGAGGCCTAATAATGTAGGGGTCTGTACTGGGGGCCCTGATATTATTAAGGGACTTGTGCTTATTGCACAAGGGTTTCCACTGCATGTGAACAATGCCAAACATGCAATGCTTGAAATTCAATAAGAGAAAGGCAAGTGTGTATAGGCAATAAATTCCAAAAAACTTTATTTCAATATACAAAACCAAAAATGCAAAAAGAGTCCCACATATATGTTATTAAAACCACTTAAAAAGTGTACAAGTACACATATTTGCAAGAAACACTTACCCCTGAGGAAGTCGCAATTTGGCGACGTAACGCGTGGGGTGCCTTCAGCCACAGGTTTACTTTCTAGCATTTCCTCCATTTACTTTAGCTTGAATTTTACATCTGATGTGCCTTTGGTCTTTGTCCGGTTTTTTGGATGTCTTACTTCCTGTATCCATGTGACTTACTTCTATTCATGTTTACCTTGATAACCTGATGTCACTATTACAGTTCACTGTGGATACTTCATAGCAATGTACTTTACAGGACTCCATGTGGGCATACATACTTGAATTGCTGTTTACACCTTGCGGTAGGAATTTGCTCATACTGCTGTGCTTCGCACGCACCTGTGGCTGTGAGTGGGTTCTTGTTACCGGCTTGAATCCACTCCGTTTCTTGCAAATATGTGTACTTGTACACTTTTTAAGTGGTTTTAATAACATATATGTGGGACTCTTTTTGCATTTTTGGTTTTGTATATTGAAATAAAGTTTTTTGGAATTTATTGCCTATACACACTTGCCTTTCTCTTATTGATTTTCAGCTTATCATTTGAGTGTGTTGGCTCCTTTGGTATAACCTATTATATACTTGCATACACCCCACATTGCTTTTGTTTATAAAACATGCAATGCTTGTTACCACTTTCAAACCTTTAAGTAGATTGGGACAAGCCCCTCTTCACAGCCTCTGAATTGCGCTTCAAAACACTATTCAGGCACTAGTTGTGAACACAGGCTGAATGATGGGGTCTCATAATAATCTGATATTACTGTAGACCCCTCTGGGGTCTACTCTGGGGGTGTCTGGTTTGGGATCTGCTGATAATATAGGGTTCTTCTCTGGGGGCAATGGTCATGTTGTAGGGGGCGGTTTAGGATCTAATATTGATATACATGTCTGGTGTAGGGTCCTATATTAAAGGAAATCTACCATCAAAATCCATCATGATAAACCACTTACTGATAGGTCCAGGCACTGTGACTGTGGTATCTTCTTATATTTTTTATCCATGGCCTCCTGCCTTCTAAAATCAACTTTTATAATTATGCTAATGAGCTAAAAGGGCTCTGGAGTGTGTTAACAGAGCCCCTCTGTTATGTAACTTCACAGGCTGTTACACGGTGGAGGAACACTTCCCCCTCCCACTGTGTAACATTACATCAGGTAGCAGGAGAGGGGGAGACAGTGTAACAGCTGGTGAAGCTGGAACACGAAGGGGCTCCGGTTATGCCCCCCAGAGCCCTTCTGGCTCATCAGCATATTTATAAGAGTTGATTTTATGAGGCCACGGATAACAATTATCGGAAGATCTGGGTCTGCGGTCCTTTGCTATCACACATGGGGATGACTTTCACACTCAACTTGAATTACCACCACAAAGTGCACTGTACCGGAGGATGGACCACACATTGGGGGGCTATAGGACCCCCCACTCCACAATTCACTCCCCTACAGGAACATTCCTGGAACAGACTTTTACATCACCTTCACCACATTATACGAACTGTTACACTGACGCGAAGACGCTGGTCGTTAAGTATTTTTTTTAGGAATAGTTTTATGATACATGAAGAATGATGGCCGCCGCGCCCGCGCCTTCTAACGACTTTGTTCACTTGCTTCTGCCAGCGAGAGATCACGGGAAGTAATTTATGAATCACTAAAAGTTAGCAAGCGTGGCTGTTCAATTCCACAAACAGCTGAGGTTTTTAGGTGGGGTGGGCGGGGAGGCCTCGGTGTAGTACCCCTTACCCGCCATGTGGGGGCAGCACCATTACTTAGGATCCTTCCTACTAAACAATGCGAGATATTTAAATCCCCAGTCAGCTGGATGGATCACATCTGTTTCCACAATCTCGCAGATCATCCTTGGGAGAAGTTGTGGTCGCTTCCTGGTTTATTCATTCTCAATATCAAACATGTTTCCATATATAGCAAGAGCGAGAGGCGAAGGCCGTCCTGAGGACAATGACACCCTGAACCGGTCAGGGGGGAAAGCCTCCACTCCATAAACCTGGACTGGATGTAGGGATGTTACATCCGTATTGGGGGCTGCACTTAAAGGGACGTGTAAGGGTCTTGTAGGATGTGCACCAGGAAGCCGTGTGTGCAGCGGCCTCTCCCGCCACCTCCCAAGGCTTCCCCGCAGATTCTCCTTTTATGGCTCAGTCTTTACACTGCGGGTTCCTCCCCTCCCAAATACACAACCCAGTCATAAGCAGGAAATTGCAGGGAGCAGGCAGGAGCCGTGTGAGTCAGGAGCCGGCCTGACACATAGAGAGGCGACTCCCGAATTATCCTCCCATACATGATAATGGAACACAATATCGCTACAGCTTACCCCACCCCCTCCATGTTAGGCTACATTCACACTGCCGTAATGGGGGGGGTATATTCGGCCGATGTATATACGCTGTAATTACGTCCCCCATAGACGGCAATGGGTTCATGGCACGTGTGGCACCGTTCCGTAGGACATGTTCTATCTCTCCCTGTAATATGGCGCCGTGCGCCATGTATCGCTATTGAGAGGGGAGGGGGGTGAGCAGCGCTCATCCCCTCCTCCTCTCCCCAGCGCCGACGTGTGCCCGCTCTACTACGGTATAGTGGGCACGCATCGTGTGAATGTAGCCTAAGGGTGGTGGCACATGTGGCGTTTGAAACGCATTACCACCGCTGAGGAGAGGTGATTTGCCTAATTACAACGCAGTGTAAACATAGTGTTTACACACATGTTAACAGTACGTTTACACATGTAAACAGTAATGTCATTGTAATGAGTTTCAAAACGCAATGAAAATGCAACCAAGGCGCACCGTGTGACCGCGCCCTGAGGGTGAGTCCCTGCATAGGGGTAGTAGTCGTCGCCTATATAAACCAGCATTTATAACAGCCCCCGAGCTCTCCCTTCCCCCGAGCTCTTATCTCCCATTGTATAAATCTCGTGGCCTTCATGAAACCGGAGCCAGAGCTGAATCTTTCATAGATTATAAAACGCTTGGCTCATCACAGCTGCAGGCGGGAGGACGGCAGCTGCGGCTACGAGCGGCCGGACCCCAGCGCCAGGCATTGTCCTATCCTCCACGGAGGGATCCGATTCCATAGCCTCCGGCATACACCAGGCTATCCTGTGCACAGCGACTAGGGCGCTACATGGACCCACATACTCTCCCGGGGGCCCTTGTAATCTGGCAGAGTAGCCATATCTGTTCGTGTCAGCATGTAGATTGGGGTTAGGCCAAAGCAAGGGAAGACGTCTCCCCGGTACCGGGTTTACCATTGCACCATATGGCGCTTCTATTCTTGATGCACCCTATAGCGGTGTTATTATTGCACGCCATGTTGGGCTGCATGCGCTGTCTAGAACGTCCAATCCGAACGCTGAGTTCAGTTTTGGTTGCTCAGTGTTCAGGCGGGATGTTCCAGCCAGTGCATGAACCTTTAGGCTACATTCACACTGACACAATGATTCCACTGTGATGGAGAGGAGGAGAGTTTCCAAATTTTTTGCAGTAATTGGAACAAGGATTATCAATAAAGCTTCATTACAGACGCCTTACAGCTGATCCGTCTGTAAGTTGGATGTCCTTAAGTCAGGGAACGCCTGTATAATGCCGTATTGCTCTATATGGCAGTAATATTTGGCACTGTATGTCAATATTATTTAGCACTACATGGTGGTATTATGTGGCACTATATGGCGGTATTACTGGACACTGTATGGTGGCAATGTTAACACTATATGGTGGTATTATTTGGCACTATATTGTGATATTAGCACTATATGGCAGTATTATTTAGCAGTATATAGTGATATTAGCACTACATGGCAGTATTAGCAGTATATATAGCAGTATTATTTGCATTATAGTGATATTAGCACTGTGTGGCAGTATTATTACATGGCGGTATTATTTAGCACTATGTTGCGGTTTATTTGGCACTATATGGTGATATTAGCACTTCATGGCGGTATTATTTGGAACTATATGGCGGTATTATTTGGCACTATATGCTTATATTATTTGGCACTATATGGCGGTATTATTTGGAACTATGTGCCGTTATTTGGCACTGTATGACTGTATTATTTGGCACTGTATGGCGGTATTTGGCACTATAAGGTGGCATTATTTGGCACTGTATGATGATATTTGCACTATATGATGGTATTATTTGGCACTATATGGCGGTATTCTCCACTGTATGGTGGTATTATTTGGCACTGTATGATTATATTTGCACTATATGATGGTATTATTTGGCACTATATGGCGGTATTATTTGGCACTATATGGCGTTCCATACTGTGTTTTCCACGGGATATGATGTATATATTTTGTGCAGACAGGGGCAAAAGTATGTCTCTGCCTGCCGGTATATGTCTCTGGATACGATCAGGGTATACGCACGAGTATATACATAAAACAAGATGTTAATTTGACCTTAGACTATCTATTCTGTGCATTGTCTACCTCTGAGACACTTTTAACAAATCCACCCCAATGGGTGAACTAGGCTGGCACAAGCATGGCTTCTAGAGAGGAACAGACCTGGTATACCCGATATTTTGCCAGATTGTTGGCCAAACATCCAATCCAGAAATAGACACCTCTAACATCTAGCTATGGCTATGATTGGCCAGGAGTGTCCCTAGTGGCTTCCTCTTTTTTAATAATGTGTCCAATTTAAATTGGCGAATGTGGGGAGAGGGAATTGGACCCAGAGAATGTGCAGAACCACGCCATTACACAGATACAGGGGGTCCTCAATACTAAAGACTCCCTAGATATGATGTGCACTCAGTCACCATACTTCCGTTCAATAACCACCATACACATCCATCTGATTTGTGTATTGATTGTCAATAAAGTTATTGTACTAAACGGAAGTACTCATCCCCCGCAGTTCTATTCCGATTGGTCGCAGGCGCGACTGGATTTCACGTTGATTGGCTGACGAATCACGAGGCCCCGCCTACTACATTGATTGCGAGTTTTCGGGGATAGCATTATAATCTCGCGAGAGCACAGTGTTGCGCACCGTATCCGTGGGCCGGTACAGTCCCGGGATGGAGCTGTACGATGAGCTGCCCGAGCCGCCGCGGGCTCCTGGTGAGCGCTTAGTCCGTGTCCACATGTACATGAGTCAGCGCAGGGAGGGCTGTACATTGTAGTATACAGTGTAGTGCGCGGTCTGATCATGGTGCTCTATACTATCCTGCTGGTCCGGATTTGGGTCAGTGACATGATACAAGCGCAGAACCTGCAGAGCTATACCCCAGTGTATGTGCCAGTGTGGATGTCATGGCTGGATCATGATAACCATGCAGATCACATCTGCCCACAGCATCTGAGGGGTTACTCCATCCACTATCATGCAAAGTAACAAATCTGGGGGAATGTGGAAGCCTCTAAAAGTTTCCCAGAACTGCCATTCATTTATTACTATTGAATGAATTGGATATTAGACCTGTATCATGCACTGTAATACAATTGGGGATAAGAAATGTAATAACTGCATGTTCTAAACTAAAGAAACTTCAAAAAACTGTTAACATCACACTTTTACATTTGGAGAGGACAGATGAACTTGATGTCCATCCCTGCATCCAAAAACATTCATTCTGGGAAAAGAAGAATATTCCTGCAGACATTGGCATCTTCACATTCACTTTTCATTTTTTTTAAAATCGTGCTGTATTCACTGAGGTTTTTTTCCTCTGCTTTTTAATGCAATCCAAGGAATGTGGCTCCTGGAATTTTTGTGAACAATAAAAATTGTGTCCTCAAGGTGCACAAACTAATTTTGACGTTTTAAAGGGGGTTTCCCACCAAACAACATGGGGCCTAACTTGTTGACCAGTGGGATTTTTTTAGGGATGAGACCCCCACAGATCACGAGAATGGGGGGGGGGGGGGGGGCTCAGAGGTACCATCATCGGATCCCTTGTTACTCCCACTAGATGACGAGAGCTTGTCAATCTCTCAGCTCCATAGAGATGAATGGAGCTGGACAGACATGCGTGGCCGTCTGCTCCACTCATCTCGGGGAGCAACGAGGGGTCAGACGGAGAAACCTCTGACCCCTTGTTCTCATGATCTGTTGAGGTCTCATCACTGAGACCCCCACCGGTCAAAAAGCTAACTTGTTTTGTGAGAAAACCCTTTTAAGGGTGATTTCTCACAGACTCCTGAGTCTTGTGTAACCCACAGACATTGAAAAGTATGACTTGGTCTACATGCACATAAATGTTGTTTTTGTCCAAAATGTATCATTTTTTTTTAATTGATGCATTCATTTCAATGGACTCCTGCACATGAACGTGCATTTAATGGATCCATGTGGAGCCTGTAGAAAAATAAAGATTGCACATGGGTGTCACCGTCTGGCGTCTCCATTTACAGATCAGTGTATAGGTAAAACAATAGTGTGGCCTTTCTAGAATTCAGGACAAGCTGGTCGCCTCCAAAACACATGACCTAAGGATGATATACTGACTGTCCACTGGGGACTTACTCTCTGATGACAGACTGACTTGTTGTTTGCAGGCCCAAGAACAGCAGGTAGATGTATCCTGTTTAAAAAAAAAAAAAAAAAAAAACCTTCTACAGATACCTCAAAAAATAATGTTATTGCTGGACTGAGCTCATACAGCAAAGTATATGAGGAAGGTTTTGACGGAAGTTAGGCATGTTTTGCATCATCTGCCTCCAGTTCTAGGGGGATCCAGCATAAATATGGCTATATAGATGTGTACCTGCACCAGCATCCAGTGCATAATGTGTGTGATTTCATTTCTCTTCATGTATATCTCAATGATGTGTTAGTACTTCCCTACATGTATAACACTAAGTCACCTTCTGTGTTCTTCTTATTAACAAGGTTCAGAACTAATAGAACCAATGTTCTTGCAGCCCAAGCAAAATCTTCACCCGACCACCAACCTCCAAATGGTAACTCTAGTGGGAAACGAAGAGCAGAAGCGAGTGACTTGGACAGCTGTGAGGGCGCGCACCAGGAAAAGAAAGTTTGTAAAGGTTTTCACACAACATAACAATGCACATGGACTGTGTGTGTCTGCAAGCTGTGTATCTATAGATTCTAGTGCAACTTTACACCATAAAATGCAGGATGTTATAAGGGAGGAGCAGAGCCGATAGGATATAATGTACAATCTGCTGACGCCATGTTATAGAGCAGGAAGAAGTGAGCGGATGGAACACTATGTACAATCTGCAGGCAGCATGTTATAGAGCAGGAAGAATGGATCAGATTGTACAAAGTGTCCAATCTACAGGGAACATGTTATAGAGCACGAGGAGCTGAGCACATTGTACTTAGTGCCCTATCTGAATGCAGCTTGTTATAGAGCAGGAGGAGCTAAGCTAATTCTACATAATGTCCTGTCAGCTGGCAGCATATTATAGAGCAGGAGGAGCTGAGCAGATGGTATGTAGCGTCTTGTCAGCAGGCAGAGCTAAATGAGAAATAAGTATGAGGGTTGGTTTGGAAGTATCTTAGTGGTCTGATCATAGAAGGGACACTTTGGGCAGGGCATTAATGATGTTAATACTTAATAATATTATAATATTTTCAAATTAAGGAAATTCGGAACTTACAGTATATAGGGCAGTGATGGCGAACCTCTTAGAGACCGAGTGCCCAAACTTCCACCAAAATCCACTTTTTTAGCGTGAAGTGCCAACATGGAATTTTATACAGTAACTTATTGCTCCCTGTTCTTCCACGTCTTTCAATCGTATCGGCCCCCTAAGGCCAACAGTACAGTTGACAAGAGGAGGGAAAATTCAAACTATCATTGTAGCTTCTCTCTACACAGGAAGAATGGTGGGTCCAGCAGGAGGACCTCCAAAGATATTGCAGTTCTGTCAACACCTTCTCACTTCCCCTGCAGTTCCAAACAGCCAATAAAGTGTCGCTTTAAAATAGCGCTGAGAGCAGCATCTCTTAAGTTGTCTGGGACTGTAGGAAGATTCAGTGTTTAGTGAACTCTGATGGTCTGAGTGCCTGCAGAAAGGGGTCTGAGTGCCACCTCTGGCACCCGTGCCATAGGTTCGCCTCCACTGATATAGGGGGTAGGATCCATTTATATATGTTATATCTGTTCTTTTTATACATGTTATATAGGTTTATATTGAATGCATTAAAAGTACTAATTGAGATCATGCATTATAGCAGTGGATATGGTCACAGCCTGAAATAATGTTCCTATTGTACATCTGAGCCCCACACCTTTTTTGGTAGAAGAAATAGCATCAAGTTACAATAAGGCAAGCCTGGGTGAGCATACAGCTGAGCCCTGGAGAGGAGGAAGGATGAGCGCTGATCACCCCTCCCCTCTCCATAGAAATACATAGCGCCTGGCTATACACAGGAAAAGAGAGAGCATTCTCAATCTTTTTCCTGTGCGCGGTACGGCACCGTGAGACGTGTGTGGGCACCATAGCCTTCTATGGGGGCTTATATTGAGCCGCAAACTTGACAGATCTATGATACAACGGCTGTGAAAGCAGCATAAGTGTGTAATAGAACCTCTAAATACTTATGTGATGGCACTGATATCCAAAAAAATGGATGGTGCAACGTTTCAGCTCAAGTATGCTTGATAATGGCTTTATGGATGAGCTGAAACGTTGCACCTTATTTTGCCATGGATGAATAAAGATCATCTTTATACTTACTGGAGTGCTGCCTCATTGCATTTTTTTGGATATCTGACCTTACAAACCGGTGGATCGGGTTTGTTGGAGGTGTGCACCCACCATTGGACTTGATCCATTACACTCACTGTGCTGCTCCACAATCGGACTGTGATGGGACTGATATACTGCAGGCATCAAGCCTACTATCACCTATGAATCGGTCTATTACAGCATCCACAATCCAAAATTTAGGGAATATCATTCTGGTTCTTAATAAAAGGAAAGTTTTAATTTACATTGTTTTCCCCAATCTGTGCACATCCCTATCACATATATTAAAAAAGCGTGTGAATAAAATATACTTCTGTGGTTGTAATTACCCCCTAACCACAGGATATTGGATAACAGTCTGATAGGTGGGGTCCGACCTGGGGGAATTTCACTAATCTTGATAATGTGGGTCCTATTTTCAGTAATTATATGAAGCATCAGATCAGGCATTTGACCTGGATTGTTGGAAATTGCATAGCACAGCTCGGCTATCTCCGCCACTCCCATGTGCTAATTTCATGGGACATCCCATTCAGCTTGACTACTACACAATTGTATCATTATTTGCTAGACCTCTTTCTAGTCAGTTGAGCTCATTGGGCACAATTATTCAGCAGTTCTGTTATTTTTCTGTTACTTTTTGTTCCTTCAATGGAAGCGAAGAATTTAAGGTATTATTCAGGCAACTGCCACAAGGGGGCAGAAGATGCCTTACTCATGTACTATTTGAACCTATTAAGTGTTTGAGCATTGCATTTACACCAATGTCTGAACCTACAGAATATTCTTATAATAATGTAACGTCGTCCCTCACTGTAATTCATTCTATGCTTTGTTTTTATGAATGAAGCCAAGGAAGTGCCACAGGATAGCAAACAAAAAAGTGACCAGGAAATGCAAGGAAGTTAGACCTGCCTATTCCAACATCAAGGAGATCAGATCCGGAGCACTATACATTGTACAATGTTCCGGAGTGTGAATGCTCCATTCTCATTGTAGGTGTCCCATAGTGGGTGTGGGTATCGTCTTCTCTCCCACCACTTCATTACATTAGCTAGAATAGACTCTCAGAGCATTGTGCTCTCTTGATGAAAAAATAATTTTCAGTTCCGACTGTATTTATCTGCAACTAACTTATTTTTATATATCTAGGATTCTTCTCTCTAAGAGCTCACGTAGCAGAAAGGAGAGGAGAAAGGGAAGAGTTACAGGATGCTCACACTATTTGTGATCTAAGCGAGGAGTGCCAACCTATGCTGAACAACATGTAAGTATCAGGGTGAATGACATATCATCTTAACATCAAATAAATATTAATGTTCCAAAGGATAGAGGTCCCAGTATCAACGGTGGGCCTGACTCTCCTGATGATGATTTAAAGGGGTTTTCCCATTTCAGCAAATAAATGTTACCATTTGTGTAATGAAAAGTTATACAATTTTGGGATATGCTTTGTATATCAATTTCTCAAGGTTTTCTAGATCTCTGCTTGCTTTCAGTCTATCGAAAGCTTCATTGTTTATTTCCATTGGATAGAAATCTGACCTCTATCTGTCTGGGTAAGGCTTAAGGATAGCACCCTATCTCTTTGTTTTTTGATTGTCCTTCTGTTTTGTTTTAATTTTTTATTTTTTTTCATACTAATGAGCCGTGCACCTGTGTGACCATGGTCAGATTTCTGTCCACTGGAACGAGACATAGAAGCTTTCTATAGAAGAACAGCAAGCAGAGATCTAGAAGACAGTGAGGAATTGATACTGAAAGTGTACTGGAATTTTTCATCTTACAAACAATAACATTTAATTTTCCAAAAAGGGAATACCCCTCTAAGGGATAGCAGCAATCACACTCACCTCTGCTGTACTTTTAGCAGTGGTGGTTATGTGCATGCTACAAACCTTTAGTCTGCTCTGCCACTACTCATGGTACAACATTTAGCCGCAATATTTATAGTGTGTGTGGCAGATAACGAGAATTGGATGCAGACGAAACTTACATTGATGACAAGAGATAGACCAGTGCTTTCAAAAGGCCCCTTTAAGTGTTTAGCATGATTTGTTAATGAGTATATTACAACATAGCGGAAAATATGACTACGTACGAGTCTTTCCCTTGTGTTACCGTTGGGTGTGTTTTTCCGTAGATCCCGCCTTTCTTACTACGCCGTGTTTGATGGTCATGGTGGTAGTCGGGCAGCACGATATGCAGCACAAAATCTGCACCGCAATCTTGTGAAAAAGTTTCCTCGAGGTAAGTACATTCCTAGGCTACATGCACACGATTTGCGGTCAGATCACGGCCACCGTTGTAGTCAATGTTGGCCAGATACTGTGCAGTGCGCACTTTGGGTCTCTTCGCACTGCGTCTGAGCTGGGGCAGGACCTGCTCCTGCCCTGTTTTTCGGCGGTGCTGTTGCGGCAGTGCACATGTAGCCTTAAGTTATATCACTAAGTAATGGAAGAAGAGTTGTGCTGAGTCTCTGCTGGTCTATTGTTACAGGAGAAGGAGGCAGTGTGGACAAGGCAATAAAGAAGAGTCTGCTTGATGCTTTCAAGCAAACCGATGAAGAGTTTCTGAAGCAGGCGGCCAGCCAGTGGGTGTCATACTCAACTCTGCAATAGCGTCATTAATTCTCAGATTATTACCATTTCTATCTGTTTTATTCTGCAGGAAGCCAGCATGGAAAGATGGCACAACAGCTTTATGTGTACTGGTTGCAGATAATGTCCTCTATATTGCAAATCTCGGAGACAGCAGGGTGAGCACCGAACCTTAACATTCTTCACCTAACACTACTAATGCAGCCTGCAGTGGAAATAGACATATACTTAGAAGTTACTAAACTATACTCAGTATTGAGACATTTCAGTGGTCAGGGATTTCTATGGACTCTTCTAGCCCCCAGCGATTTGTTATATTGTTACATTGCAGCCTTTATTTTGGTTCCCTAACAACCTGTCATTTGTATAGGTTTTCTGTAATCTATATTATAGCAGTATAGATAAATATGGGCCCCCGCTACTGCCTGTTTCTCTATACTTGCACGCCTATGTCTGTCTTGGCATAAATGTTGGACTCTGATATTTTATTCCATGCCAGATCTCCATTCCAATGCTCTGTGCTGTTTTCTTGAGCTAGGCTTTGCTCTGCAGGATGAACGAAGAAACCCAAAAACCCACAGTTTTGAGCTTGAGTAAAGAACACAGTCCCACCCAATATGAAGAGAGGATGAGGATCCAGAGAGCGGGAGGAAATGTGAGGTGAGCATCCTAACTGTTTTGGATTGGTGTGTTCCAAAATACAGCAAATCCTGTTATTGATCTGTATTATCCTATATGATCACAAATGGCATGAGGAGTTCTGTGAGAAGCTGGCACCAGCTACTTGGCATGTCCTTTAGTTCTTGTGTCAACAATTATTTCATCACGTTCTGCCTTCAGGGTGGAGGAGCCCCTAGCTTTCGGGTGTGTACAGTTTTCTGCAGAATCAGCAAATTCTGTGAAATGCCAGGCAGTTATCTGTGTAAGCCACACTGCAGACTCTCCTCTGCCCGCGGGTTAAATTTGCTGAAAAAGTTTCACCAAGATATGGAGTGCGAGATGCCTCCCAGCTGAATCTCTTACAAAAGACTCCTGGTGAAAGATATGTAGTCTAAGCGCTTAGCGGGAGGGTTTTCTTTTTTACTTTCCTGCTATTAACCAGATGTGTATTTGGCTGCACAACAAACATGTCTGTAAAACCACACAAATCACTACTGCACTTTTATATACAAAATATTTCCACAACATTTTGGAAATCACACTTGTGATTTTGTCATCAATTAAACTTTAAAATGAATTTCAAAGATGTTCATGGGGTTGAGATTGGGGCTCAGTGCAGATCACAAATCTCATCAAACTACTTCTTTATGTACCTCTGTTTCTGGTGAGGGCATAGTCTGTGTCCAGAAAGTTGGGAGCATAAAGTAGCCTAAAAATAAAGGTTGTCCCCGACTTAAAGGACATGTACCAACAGGATGAAGGACTGTATGCAAATGAGCCTGAGGGGCTCCAGGCATTAACACCTATGGAGCCTGGAGCTCCTAAGGCTCTTTTGAATGCAGTCCTTCATCCTGGTGGTGATGCCCTTAAGGACACCTGACTTAGACGGACCTCTGGTGAAGTCTCTGGATGTTAATTTGGTCCCAGGCTGCAATGATCAGCTGCAAGATGTCTAATTGAGCTTTATTGATAATCCTTGTTCCCATGAAAGCACAAAATTTTGAAAATCCAATTGTCACTGGGACAAATAAACATTTTCCCTGGAGTTACAAATTTAAAGTATTCCTGTTCCGACTTGCATACAAATTCAACTTGAGTACAAGCCCAAAGAAACTATCTTGTACATAACCCGAAGAGACTGCCCGTAAACTATTTGATCCAGTGAAAATCAATTTATACATAAAGGAAGCCTGTAAAACTATAGGTTTTGTACCACTGTTCCACAACTGCTCAGTTATTGGAGCCACCAGTCCCAGCAGGACTCACAGGGTCTCCCAATATCACAAGGAATGCTAGGAGAGGCTTCACAGCTAACTACTGATTGACTGGTCAATAATCTGGTAATAATCTTAATTCTTAAGAACCACAATATTTATTTCGTCTTGACAGAGATGGGCGAGTCCTCGGGGTGTTGGAAGTATCACGTTCTCTAGGAGATGGACAGTACAAACGTTGGGGTGTTATTAATGTCCCAGATGTGAAAAGGTGTCCACTAACTGATCATGACAGGTATGTAAGGTTCTTATGAAGATGTACCTTGGATTTCATCATTGCCTTGAATTTACTGTTAGACATTTATGTATCTGTAATCTTGTCAAGAGGTGTGCATAATACTCATGATTATCCCACAGTATATTTGTTTTTCTTTTTTTTTTTTCTAGGTTTGTTTTATTAGCATGTGATGGCCTTTTTAAAGCCTTCTCCGCAGAAGAAGCCATCAATTTTATCCTTAGCCATGTGCAAGTAAGTTTATATAGCTCAAAATGGCATTATGAAAAAGAAAAGGATATTAACCCCTACCCGCACATGGACGTAATAATACGTCCCTGCGGGAGGATACTTTTCCAAACTGGGACGTGCTATTACGTCCAGCTTCTGGCACCAGCTCATGAGCAGAGCCAGCACCAGTAGCCGTGGGTGTCAGCTGTATGCTTACAGCTGACACTGCATTCTAACACACAATCGGAGCTGGCTCAGATTGCGAGTGTTAACCCCTTACACTTGATGTAAGGGTTTTATTCTTAAGGATTGAACTCCCGGTGCCACTTACCAGGGGATCCAAGCCTCTTCAGGGCAGCCTCAAGGTCTGCCAAGTGCCCTGAGACTGCCCAATGCCAGCCAGCATCAGTCAGACCCGTAAGGACAGAGCATGCCAGACAGTTTACACTGCTCTACAATGCATTTAGTATTGTAGAGCAGTGTATTGGACTTGAACCTGCAATCAGAGCATCACTTGTTCAAGTTCAATTTTGGACACGGTAAAAAAAAAGTTTAAAAACTTAAAATAAAAATATATGCCCCCTCAAATGTCACTTTCCCATACAAACACTTAATAAAGTATAAAAAACATTGCCACATCTGTAATAATCTGTATAATAAAACAATCTTTGGACCCACAAGGTGATCGCTGTATAAATAAAACCCCAAAAAAGTTCCGGAAAAATTTATTCCTGCAAAACTATGCTCTAAAAGTCTTTAAAAAGCTCCAAAGTAAGACCGCTAAAAAGTACAACGCTTCCCGCAAAAAAATAACCACTTAACCTTGTTTTTCAGCTGAAAAATAAAACGTATGTCTCTGAAAAGATGGTGATACAAAAATTTACAAGATTTTCTCTAATTAGAAAAAAAAAGCCATATAATGAGGTTTCTCTGTAATCGTGGTGACCGATGGAATACCATTTTAATGGTGAACAGCCCCAAAAAAAAGCAAAAACTCTCAGCAAAAATTGAGCACTTTAATTTCCTCTGCCAACAAAGGGTTAATAAAATCTTATCAATTATCTATTTAAAAAAAAAAATTATATACAAGTTTTGGCAATTTCTTTATTTTTTTTTTTTAATGTGAAAATGGCGCCCAAATTATAAGCCTCATTTTAGTAAAATATGTGGAATCTTAAAAAACCATGGCAGTATCAAACAGACACTTGGGAAATGTAAGTTCTGAACGAATTTGGGTGCTATTCTTCAAAAGTAGAGAATTTTTAACTTTGAAAATGAAGAATTTTTTGAAATTTCTGCCAAATTTCTGTACTCAACACAAACTTTGTAATCAAAGTTTTTAAAATAACCACTTATAGCACTGGTGGCGAACCTATGGTACGGGTGCCAGAGGTGGCACTCGAAGCCCTTTCTGTGGGCACTCAGGGCATTGTCCAAGGACAGAGTTCACCAAACACTGAATCTTCCTGCAGTCCCGTGCAACTTAAGAGATTCTGTTTTAAAGCAACACTTTATTAGCTGTTTGGAGCTGCAGGGAAAGTAAGAAGGTGTTGACAGAAGTGCATTATCAGTGGAGATCCCCCTTCTAGAACCTGTACAGAGAGTCCCTGGAGAGAGGCTACAATGAGAGTCTGAATTTACCTTCCTTTTGTCAACTGTATTGGTGGCCTCAGGCGGCCGATACAATTGAAAGATGTGGAAGAGCAGGTAGCAATAAGTTAGTGTATAAAATGCCATGTTGGCACTTCACGGTAAATAAGTGGGTTTTGGTTGTAGTTTGAGCACTCAGTCTGTAAAAGGTTCGCCCTCACTGACTTATAGTGACACAAGGCAAATTTGAAAAATGGGGCCGTGTCCTAGAGGCCAAAATAGGCCGAGTCCTGAAGGTGTTAAAGAAATATTCCAATGTAAAAATCCAATGCCTAGTGCTGGACTGAATGAGACTACGTGGAGTAAGACTATATTCCTGCTTGTATAGTAGTGGCAGCACTGACAGTTGTGCTATGCTTGGTTGCAGACCATGCCCATTTACTTGTCTGGTTGCTTTGGAACCTGATTGAATATTTTAATCTCATTGCCTCCCACAGGATGAAACCTCTAAACCAGAAGACATGGATGCCCGATACGAAGCCGCCTGCCACCGTCTTGCTAATGAAGCTGTGCGACGAGGCGCCGCCGACAATGTCACTGTGCTCGTAGTACAAATACAGCAGTGATGTTGTGAGGGGGGAGGATGGGGCTATTACAAAAATAGGACCTCTCACCACTAGTGACATGTCTGTTGTAGGAAATGCTTGTATGTCCTGTGACATAAAAGGGTTAAGTTGTGGCTGTTCCTCTATTATTTCTGCATTCGGATAAGATTACATTGGGTATTTCAACCGCCGTTATAAAGATATCCTTTTGAGGTGTCTTTAAACTGGGGGCTAGGATACATAATGTATAATCGTAATCCCCCCCCCCCCCCCCCCCCCCCCCCAAAAAAAAAAAAAAAAAAAGTTCTTATATGGACAGTATATTGCATCTGTTTCCTAATGGGCTCCAATGGCCTCTACTTAGGGGAGATGTGTCACTCAGCAGGAGGGAGCAGGATAGAGAAATGTAACTTTCTGCATCTTCCTATCCAGTGTTATCCCACTGTATGCTAAAGGATGCCTCCTCATAATAATAATTCCTTTATTTATATAGAGCACACAGATTACGCAGCGCTGCACAAAGCATGACAAAGCAGTCCCTGTCCCCAAACTAATGTAATCTAATCAACCTACCAGTATGTTTTGGAGTGTGGGAGGAAACCGGAGAACCTAGAGGAAACCCCTGCAAACACGGAGAGAACATACATATTATGCTCCATGTATACATCGGGGTGTTTCCTGATTTGTACGCTGAGGGTATGAAAAGAATACCATATGACTCTAGCCTCGCAGAAGCAAGTATTTTCTAAAACAGACGTCTAGTAGCAGTGATGGGTTATTCATGTGTGATGGTAGAGATGTAGCGGGGAGCTATATCACTATATAAGTGCACATTATTGTACATAGACGCTGTCCTGTACCGTGGTGCACATATGGAAAGCGAACATGTCTCTTCAATTCAATGACATTTTACCTTCCTGGGGATTGGAAATGCAGTGGCCAAGCACCTGGTCCTGAACATGTGGACCCTGGCACAGGACCTCCTGTCATTCATCTTGGATTGTAAATAAACCTCTCAAGTTTGTCTGTCAAACTTGATCCCACACCGTGCCATTATTAAGTGTTCACTCTGGATTTTTGTTAAGGCAATGATAAGCTATTTCAGTTAGGAAGCCTTTGAGGTATGTGATACAGAGGAACCTCTTCACTTTCTGTTATTGTTCATTTTATGCTCCTGTACATTTCAGTAAATTGTTTGACGTTTGGTGGACTTGGTTCTGTGTTTTTGTTTTTTAGAATGGAACATGAATTCTTTGTAGCAGTCACTTCTAGCCTTAAAGACTAGAAGTGGTTGTTATCTAGCAGGAGGTTGTTATGGCGGACTTTATGTACGTGTTCAAGAGAGGCCTGGATGCCTTTCTGGAGAGAAAAAAATATCACGGGTTATGGGGATAAAACATTTATTTAATTCTTAAAAGTTGGGCTTAATGGACTTGAGTCTTTTTCCAGCCTTATATACTATGATATGATGCAGGTCTCATATTGAGAAAAAAAAGTATTTTTGCATAAATTGGATACAAATGAGTTCAAGAAATGTATCTTATCGTAGCAAAGTGCTTGCATTCTCCCCCCCCCCCCACTTACTGATAACTTATGTTCTCTCAGAAAAACTTTATCACTTATACTAGTAAGACAGATATACACTCATTGAAGTTGGATTACATAGAAGCTCTGTGCATTGGGGAGGGGGAGAGAGTCACAGCAGCTAGGTTTACTTCTACAGTCACAAAGAGGGAATTAGAAATACAGGCATGAATGAGGTATTAGAGCATTAAAACTGCTAGACAAATAGTACGTATTAAAATGTGTATGGGCAGGTGCATGAACACCCTGTTCTGATGCATTTACTATAGTCTCCATTGCCACTATGTCTAACCTAGGAGAGATTTCATTCTGGCTGCAGAGTACACCTTCAGATACACTTCGAGGCTACAGCCTCTTAGTATCTGAAGTACAGTATGACGGCAGTGAGAAGTTCAAATATAGCAGTCTTAATACATCTCTCTTCCCCCCCCCCCCCCTAGTATCTACACAATGTTACTCCTCATGTACATGCACTGGAACTACAGATTCTGCAAATTATGTCAAAAGGCGAGTTACAGTTTAAAGGAAAGCTACCATTTGTTTTCATGCATTGTGAACCAAACATACCTTGAGAATGCTGTAGCTACACTGATGCAGAAACATATCTTGTTTAATCCCTGATCCAAGTGGTTTTGCTCAACAAACAATTATAAAATTCAGGGCCTTGGGAAAGCTGGGTGCAGACTGGCTTCAGTAAACACATTACGGGGCTTCCTGAACTATCAAGACAGGACTAATCAACCTGAGCTGGATGACTTATACACTGTGTAGCTGTGGTTTGGTGTAGTGATTGATTAATTGTTCTTGCCTGGGATAACTCAGTGATTATAACATTCTCTGAAGCAGTGCATAATAAGAGTAAGAGGAGAAGCGCCTGAGCAGCCACAGGAGCACCAGAGCCTCATTATCATAATTTAATAATTGTATTTTCAGCAAAACCACTCAGCTCAGGGATTAAACAAGATATGTTTCTGCATCAGTGTAGCTACAGCATTCTCAAGGTTTGTTTGGTTCATAATGCATGAAATCAAATGGTAGATTTCCTTTAAATGGAGAATTGGCGAATAGAGGTCGGAGGAAGGCTGGTTACACATGAGTGCGTTCAATCAAACTCGCTGCTTCGAATATCCGGCCCAAACGTTGAGCAGCGAGGATTTGTTCAGCGGAGTTCAGTTCCGGTTACTCGGTTCAGGGCGGATATATTCTACCCAATCACACTTGTGTATAACCAGTTTGTTGAAGATGTTGCAACTTCATTTATGTGATGTTCCACCATTCTAAATAATAATGGATGTATCGAATGTTGAATGAGACATTGAGATACTATTGGGCTATTTACTATCAGCCTACAACAGTTATAGGGAAAAAGTGACAGTCAGCAAAGGTGATTTCACCTTTTTTGATTTAGTTTAGATTTTGCTTATTAAAGAACAATTTAACATAAACTCACCGAAATCTTTCTTATCTACAATTAAAAAACTGCCGTTTAGTGATATTGGTCTTGGCCAATTATCTGAGTATGATAATGTATATCATTTGCTGTAGTTGTTAGTAGGATCTGAAGGTAGAACCTCACAGTGGGTACTGCTACATATATAACTACCTATATACTGTTACATATATAATTTCCTACATTTTTCATAATGTGACATCGTGGTCCAATTATGGTGTACAGATAACAATAGTGAATACACAAATCATAATGAATCAATACTCAATAAATGGATAAATAAATATTGCCACTAGGCATCACCCATCATGCTAGTGGCAATATTTATTATCCATTTATTGAGTATTGATTCATTATGATTTGTGATTCACTATTGTTATCTGTACACCATAATTGGACCACAATGTCACATATGAATTGTTATCTATGTATGCTCACTGATGATGTCACATCCTGCGGGGGATATAAACCCGCCTTGTAACACTGATGCATATTCTGAAAATGGCTACATTGAGATAGCTGAAACGTTGTAATCTCCACTGGTGAAATAACACCTATTTGACACGGAGTGCTGCTTCCCTACTTTTTCCTATTGGATATTGGGATCCTATCGGACCTCAACAAGCCTGCACCCTACCTCGATTATCGTATCACAGCGTGCCGCTTCATCCCTCTAATTGCTAGCTATATACTGTTGCATATATAACTACCTATATACTGCTACATACACTCACCGGCCACTTTATTAGGTACACCATGCTAGTAACGGGTTGGACCCCCTTTTGCCTTCAGAACTGCCTCATTTCTTCATGGCATAGATTCAACAAGGTGCTGGAAGCATTCCTCAGAGATTTTGGTCCATATTGATACATGATGGCATCACACAGTTGCCGCAGATTTTGCGCTGCACATCCATGATGCGAATCTCCCGTTCCACCACATCCCAAAGATGCTCTATTGGATTGAGATCTGGTGACTGTGGAGGCCATTTGAGTACAGTGACCTCATTGTCATGTTCAAGAGCTTGTGCAAATTGTAGCCTCAGTTTCCTGTTCTTCGATGAAAGGAGTGGCACCCGGTGTGGTCTTCTGCTGCTGTAGCCCATCTGCCTCAAAGTTCGACGTACTGTGCGTTCAGAGATTCTCTTCTGCCTACCTTGGTTGTAACGGGTGGCGATTTGAGTCACTGTTGCCTTTCTATCAGCTCGAACCAGTCTGCCTCTCCTCTGCATCAACAAGGCATTCCGCCCACAGAACTGCCGCTCACTGGATGTTTTTCTTTTTCGGACCATTCTCTGTAAACCCTAGAGATGGTGTTGCGTGAAATCCCAGTAATCAGCAGTTTCTGAAATACTCAGACCAGCCCTTCTGGCCCAACAACCATGCCACGTTCAAAGGCACTCATATCACCTTTCTTCCCCATACTGATGCTCGGTTTGAACTGCAGGGATTGTCTTGACCATGTCTACATGCCTAAATGCACTGAGTTGCTCCATGTGATTGGCTGATTAGAAATTAAGTGTTAACGAGCAGTTGGACAGGTGTACCTAATAAAGTGGCCAGTGAGTGTATATAATTTCCTATATACTGCTGCATATATAACTACCTATATACTGTTGTATCTATATAATTAGTAAGCTTAAAAAATGATCCGCTCTCTGACTGACTGACAGATCTGAGTATTCTGGAGGGGCGTTGCCTTGTCTTCTAATCAAAAAATAATTGCATTCTTTTTGAGCAGAAATTACGACTTTTACAGTAGAAACCTCCTCCAATACATACAATAAAAAATTTCTCACTGGAACCATCATACTTTAAGTTATAACATTTAACACAATTATTAATTATATTGAAATAGGATGATATATGTCCTTGTACTCATAGAATAACCCCCATGATCACTGTCCTAGGAGCACACCGCTGAAGTCGGCCTCTTCACCAGCACCATCCAGGATCAATCCTGTTTTCGAAGAATAGTGACACGTATTGTCCCCTCTGTGGGGATAAAGGAGGGTTAGATTATTTAGAGGGCTTGTCTGGCTGCAAGCAAAAATAGCGCCACCCCGACCATGGTTGTGCTGGTACTCGCAGCTCATCTGTAAATAATGATTGGAGCTTAGTAACAAACCACGCACTACCCAGGGTCAGGAGTGAGAAAATAGACATGTTTTTACACCTTGGATAACCCTTGGAAAATCCAATATTGTATTCCAAGATCCTGTACTGTTACATTCGCACATCCCATCTCGCCAGGATTGGATTTCTGCTGTGGTATAGTCTATATAACACAGACATGGCACTGCAAATCCTGCATCCCAAAGGGCTATGTACAACAAGGTCACACTCTGAAGGTCCATCAAAAACGGAGGCTTCAGCTTTATTCCCCCAAGTCGGTAATTTCAAAGTAAACAACATATGATAGCATATATCATGTGACGCGTTTTATAATAATATAATTTCTTTTTTACACCATATTGGTCATTACTTATAGATCCCTGACTGTCAACTGAACTGCAGGACGACACTGTAAATAGTCTGACTTCCCAGGTTGGACAGTGAGTCCTGCATCATATTTCTTTATGATGCAAGGACTTCTGTCTTGTGTGATGCGTCAAGTCCGTGGGATTGGACCAACATAGAGGTCCGTTTCCATGGCCGAACAAAGTTCATGCCTTATGCTACATTGCCTAAGAATTTCTTATTCCCATCCCTAATCCTTGATTTACCCAATGTACAGATTTGTAGCCAAAATTGTAAATCCATCCCATTAACAGATTTAAGGTGGTCCTTGGAGTATCCTAATCAATGCGGCTTATCTATGTCTTCCCATCTGCCAGTGACAGTCGTCCAGATTGTATTCACACAAGGTGCAGTGTCTGATAAATATTAATTCTCTGTTCTTTACCTGGATATACAAGACTCCATTTAACGTGATGGTAGCTGTATCCTCTCTGCTGATAAAGCCGCCTACTTGCGCAGAGACCTAGTAAAGAAGATACTTGTATTTCTGATTGTGTCTGGACCCAACTTTTGTCTCATATTTTGCTCCGTTTATTTGTATGATCTATTTCGCTCATATACTTACATATTTTCCTGGCACAGGGACAGTATACAGAGCTGGAGATGCACAAAGCCCTGGGGATCCGGTGCTGGGGATTTTTCTTGAAGATCTGCAAGTAGACAGAAACCTAAGACTCAATTACTGAGCAAGCTGATTCTCATGACTACGGGGACAATGTTGTCCCCAGTCAATCACATCTTGATGGTTGCAGCACCTGTGTCATGGGGCGTGTGAGTCCCTCATGTCTAAAGACTTCTGGGAATAGGAACTGCTCAGGGGCATAAGAGAGGCAGGACCCATAGAAATCTTCTGAATGGGGTCCACTTCCTGCTTAAAGGGCATCTACCACCGCGAAAGACTGTATGCAAATGACCTGGGGCTCCAGGTGTTAATGAAGCCTGGAGCCCCTCAGGTTAATTTGCATATAGTCCTTCATCCTGGTGGTAGATGCCCTTTAAAATATAACATACTACACTCAAACCATAAACATGCAGTTATTCACTCATATACACACATTTATTTCGCCCTTGGACCTGCTTTATAATGGCATGTAAGTAGTCAACTCTACATAGGGCCATAGAGATAATGACCTTCTTATGAGCCCATAGAGATACATGGGGATGAGCGTTAGCCATGGAAACACGGCTAGCTTCCAGTCCGATTGTGGGGGGTTTACGACAGGAATTGTGCCCCTTCCCTTGTTACGCCACCTCCACACCAGGGGGAACGTGCCTGAGCATCACCTAAGCCCATTCAGACTTCATTCATCCTGCTCAGCCTTTTACACTTGATTATATGTCTCCTGTCACTCACCTATTTGGAGTTTTGCAAAAAAGAGGTAAAGTCCAGTGAATGGAGCCGTATATCGACCGCGGTTACGTTAGGCCAGCTCCTCTGTAGAAGGATCCTTCTGAAAGAGCTGCAGCAATAATATAGTGATGCTGTACTTACTTGTATATAATTTCCTATATACTGCTGCATATATAACTACCTATATACTGTTGTATCTATATAATTAGTAAGCTTAAAAAATGATCCGCTCTCTGACTGACTGACAGATCTGAGTATTCTGGAGGGGCGTTGCCTTGTCTTCTAATCAAAAAAATAATTTGCATTCTTTATTGAGCAGAAATTACGACTTTTACAGTAGAAACCTCCTCCAATACATACAATAAAAAATTTCTCACTGGAACCATCATACTTTAAGTTATAACACATTTAACACAAATTATTAAATTATATTAGAAAATAGGATGATATATGTCCTGTATCTCATAGAATAACCCCATGGATCACTGTCCTAGGAGCACACCGCTGAAGTCGGACTCCTTCACCAGCACCATCCAGGAGTCAATCCTGTTTTCGAAGAATAGTGACACGTATTGTCCCGCCTGTGGGGAATAAAGGAGGGTTAGATTATTTAGAGGGCTTGTCTGGCTGCAAGCAAAAATAGCGCCACCCCTGACCATGGTTTGTGCTGGTACTGCAGCTCATCTGTAAATAAATGATTGGAGCTTAGTAACAATACCACGCACTACCCAGGGTCAGGAGTAGAAAATAGACATGTTTTTACACCTTTGGATAACCCCTTGGAAAATCCAATATTGTATTCCAAGATCCTGTACTGTTACATTCGCACATCCCATCTCGCCAGGATTGGATTTCTGCTGTGGTATAGTCTATATAACACAGACATGGCACTGCAAATCCTGCATCCCAAAGGGCTATGTACAACAAGGTCAGCACTCTGAAGGTCCATCAAAAACGAAGGCTTCAGCTTTATTCCCCCAATAGTCGGTAATTTCAAAGTAAAACAACATATGGATAGCATATATCATGTGACGCGTTTTATAATAATAATAATTCTTTATTTACACCATATTGGTCATTACTTATAGATCCCTGACTGTCAACTGAACTGCAGGACAGACACTGTAATAGTCTGTACTTCCCAGGTTGACAGTGAGTCCTTGCTTCATATTTCTTTATGATGCAAGGACTTCTGTCTTGTGTGATGCGTCAAGTCCGTGGGATTGGACCAACATAGAGGTCCGTTTCCATGGGCCGAACAAAGTTCATGCCTTATGCTACATTGCCTAAGAATTTCTTATTCCCATCCCTAATCCTTGATTTACCCAATGTACAGATTTGTAGCCAAAATTGTAAATCCATCCCATTAACAGATTTAAGGTGGTCCTTGGAGTATCCTAATACAATGCGGCTTATCTATGTCTTCCCATCTGCCAGTGGACAGTCAGTCCAAGATTGTATTCACACAAGGTGCAGTGTCTGATAAGATATTATATTCTCTGTTCTTTACCTGGATATACAAGACTCCATTTAACGTGATGGTAGCTGTATCCTCTCTGCTGATAAAGCCGCCTACTTGCTGCAGAGACCTAGTAAAAGAAGATACTTGTATTTCATGATTGTGTCTGGACCCAACTTTTGTCTTCATATTTTGCTCCGTTTATTTGTAAATGATCTATTTCGCTCATATACTTACATATTTTCCTGGCACAGGGACAGGATACAGAGCTGGAGGTGCACAAAGCCCTGGGGATCCCGGTGCTGGGGATTTTTCTGAAGATCTGCAAGTAGACAGAAACCTTAAGACTCAATTTACTGAGCAAGCTGATTCTCATGACTACGGGGACAATGTTGTCCCCAGTCAATCACATCTTGATGGTTGCAGCACCTGTGTCATGGGCGTGTGAGGTCCGCTCATGTGCTAAAGACTTCTGGGAATAGGAACTGCTCAGGGGCATAACTAGGAGAGGCAGGACCCCATAGAAATCTTCTGAATGGGGTCCACTTCCTGCTTAAAGGGCATCTACCACCAGCATGAAAGACTGTATGCAAATGAGCCTTAGGGGCTCCAGGTGTTAATGAAGCCTGGAGCCCCTCAGGTTAATTTGCATATAGTCCTTCATCCTGGTGGTAGATGCCCTTTAAAAATATACATACTACACTCAAACACATAAACATGCAGTTATTCACTCATATACACACATTTAGTTACGCCCTTGGACCTGCTTTATAATTGGCATGTAAAGTAGTCAACTCATACATAGGGCCGTAGAGATAATGACCTTCTGTATGAGCCCATAGAGATACATGGGGATGAGCGTTAGCCATGGAAACAACGGCTAGCTTCCAGTCCGATTTGTGGGGGGTTTTACGACAGGAATTGTGCCCATTCCCTTGTTACGCCACCTCCACACCAGGGGGAACGTGCCTGAGCATCACCTAAGCCCATTCAGACTTCATTCATCCTGCTCAGCCTTTTACACTTGATTTATATGTCTCCTGTCACTCACCTATTTGGAGTTTTGCAAAAAAGAGGTAAAGTCCAGTGAATGGAGCCGTATATCGACCGCTGGTTACGTTAAGGCCAGCTCCTCTGTAGAAGGATCCTTCTGAAAGAGGCTGCAAGCAAATAATATAGTGATGCTGGTACTGGTCCAAAAAACTTTCAGCTACCTGTCTCCAACCACTCACCCGGTGATAATTCTGAATTTCCATAGTCTCCCCAGATTCCACGGGAATATCACTGACACTCCTGCAGGTGAAGGCTGCAGGCACTTTGGCAGGGAGCACACTGGGAGACGGATAATGATCCCCATCCTTCTGTCTCAGAAGAGCGTCTGTCAGGATAGAACATTTTTGTGTTATCGTGCAGCATCTGGGCTCATTCACTGCATTATGAAAAGTTTGAAACACACAACACATATTTTCGCTTTTATCATTGAAGGAGTTCTTTATACCCCAAATGAAAGAAGCAGCCGGCCAGACATATCCACTCTCTCTCCGTTCACTACCTGTGGAAGCCACAGAGATAACCATTCCAACTATCTCCATAAGCGCCATAGAGATGAATAGAGTAGCATGGTACATGTGCAACCAGCATGTGTAGAAGCCCATCACACCTGCAGTGCAAATATGCTTTCTGCCTTCTCTTTTTTGCATTCACAATATAATTGTGTGTTATAACTTACCCTGCACCCTGACAAAATCCTCTGATAAGTCACAGGGCTTTGGTTTGAATGCATTTCAAAAAACAACACGTGACTTATCTGTGCTGCAGACTCCTCAGCTCTCAGCCCCACCTTAGTGCTCCTGTATAGCTCCTCCCACCCCAGGCTGTGACCTCTGTGAAAGAGCTGGAGGGAGGAGCTGTACAGGAGCACAAAGGTGGGGGTCAAGAGCTGAGGAGTGAGCAGGGGGGAGGAGCTGTACAGGAGCACAAAGGTGGGGGTCAAGAGCTGAGGAGTGAGCAGGAGGGAGGAGCTGTACAGGAGCACAAAGGTGGGGGTCAAGAGCTGAGGAGTGAGCAGGAGGAAGGAGCTGTACAGGAGCACAAAGGTGGGGGCTGAGGAGTGAGAAGCACAGACAAGTCACATGTTGTTTTTTGAAATGCATCCAAACCAAAGCCCAACCCCTGGTACTACACAGAGGATTCTGTCAGGGAGCAAGGTAAGTTATGACACACAATTATATTTTAATGCAAATGCTTAGAAAAGGCAGAAAGACATATTTGCACTGCAGCTGTAATGAACTTCTGTAACCTGTCTTTTGTGAAAATTAGGTCCCTGGTGACAGGTTCCCTTTAATAATTTTGACAAATTTTAGGATTGTTATAAGCCAGAATCTCAAGTGTACATGAGCTAGAAGCTGCTGTAGATGTCATCTATAATTCATGTCATATTCCTATCAGTGGGTTAGTGGCCCAAATCTGCAGCTTCTCAGTGTAGAATTATGAACATGATGTGGATTTGTGCAGTATTTGGCTCTATCAGTTATTCTTTGCAAGAAGATTATTAGGTAACAATGATGTGGGGCAGAGGGGAACAGGTTATGGATTATCTATTTCTAGATCTTGGGTTACAGGATTGAGTTGTGATGTTTAGCTTGAAGCTTTTGGGCCCGATGAATAATCTGTAGCAGCCCCTGTCACCTATTATGCATAATTTATCGTATTGATCTTTCTGTATAGAGAAGACACACCTTGGGCCTGGGTGGCACTACCGGTGGCAAACTCTTATGGCTCACACCATACAACATCTTTAGGCAGGACGACGCTGTGATCACTTTCTGATATGCCATGTTACCTCATAGTAACCCGCAACAGGAACGCATTATACCCATGTCACTCACTTCCTCTCACTGGGTACTTTGCAATACCTGGGTTCGCTGCCCACCTATGGATAAATGGTCCTTACTTTCATTTTTTTTTTCATTTTTTCTGATAGTGACCCTGTGTGCCCTGCTGCAATCCTTTCTTAATATTTATTTCAACACTAATGTTACCTCCATTGTTATATGTATGTATTGTATACTGTTCTGTTTATTGTCATGCTTCAACGTAATTTTAAAAGTTGATTTTAGAAGGAAGAGGCCATAGTATGTTCTCTCCGTGTTTGCGTGGGTTTCCTCCGGGTGTTCCGGTTTCCTCCCACACTCCAAAACATACTGGTAGGTCGATTAGATTGTGAGCCCCATTGGGGACAGGGACCGATTTGTAAAGCTCTGTGCAGCGCTGCGTAATCTGTGTGCGCTATATAAATAAAGGAGTTACCGGTATTATTAATTATTATTGTTAGATAACAAGTTTGAGAAGATTACCACAGTCACAGTTCCTGGCTAACTCCACTATATATATATATTCAGTTTGAAAGCTTCTAACAACTTTACATACCGCTCAGGAGTTTCAAAAATTGGGAAAGCTTCTTCTCCCTGGAAATATGATTGATGGGATGATGTCTTGAAGGTGCTGGAGCGCCAATTGGGCCTGAGTGATGATTCTGAAAGTAAAGAAGAATTATATAACAAATAACACAGACACACTGATAATCCAACATTTAAAACTTTAAAAACATAATAATTCCAATTTGTTTTTATTATTGCATAAACACTCTGGTTTTGTACGTTCTTAAACATTTATTGTAAAAAAAAGAATAAATATTAATTACATGTATCTGAAAACGTTTGTGTCAGCATCATGATGAATCTGAATAAAGCAATCAACAACATTTCCTGCAACAACTCTGCTACTTGTGAATTAACTCTAAAAAGTGAGCAGTTTAATGATGTCAAACACTGCCACAGTCTTTCCTAGTGGCATGATCATGTAATGTGGAGTAGCAGTGGCATCATTTGATGCTGATGGACCCCAGAGCAAAGTCTGTGCCAGGCCCCCGACTATAATGAGTGGTTTATAGTACTTGTCTTCTCATATAGGAAAGTGACACCTTACACCCTAAGCCTCTTGGACCCTGTTACTACCACACCCTCTACGCCCCTCAGGTTACAAGAGTTGCCAGATTCTACATATTCCAAAAAACACAGACATAACACGGACAAGACATCTTTATAAAAACATTGCCATTATCTTACAAAAACTAGTTTGTAAATTTATAGGCAACTTGCCGGATGTGAGTCCATCACACTTAGGGTGCTGTCATACGGTGGGTTCTTGGTCCGTTCTTGGTGCATTTTTAAATGGACTGAAGGCATGAGTTTTTGCATGTTCACCATGCGTTTGGCTGGTTTGACTCCTGTATTAATTTTTTCACAGCACCATAAACTTCCACAAATGAAGAAAAACCGATTCAAACCAGTCAAATGCATGGCCGATATGCAAAAATGCATGTGTTTTGAGTGCGTTTAAAAATGCACCAAGAACTGTCCAACGTCGCACCATGTGACAGCACCCTAAATGAGTCTGGCATACTCATTTTTACTTGCATTGCCCTGCCTTCTTGTTCCAGATGGACAGACTATGATATTCTTCTGTATGGAGAGCTCTGTTACTTTATTGGGCACTTAAAGGGGTTTTCCACTTCCGGCAAATAATTGATATGGTTTGTGTAATAATAAGTTATATAATATTCTAATATACTTTTTGTATCAATTCCTCACGATTTTCTAGATCTCTGCTTGCTGTCTTGCTTTAGATGTTGGTAGATGAAGAAGATGTTGCAGATGTAACAGGACCCTAGATGATGTCATCCTGGTCAAATAATAAATAAGTATACTTTTTGTATCAATTCCTTGCAGTTTTCTAGATCTCTGCTGGCTGTCCTGCTATGGAAAGCTTCTATTCTTACTTCCAGTGGATAGAAATCTGTCCATGGTCATGTGATGGACACGTAGGTTAGTATCATATGTGATTACTCTTTGTGATAATAACGGCTCGTGCACCTGCATGTCCATCACAAGACTATGGACAGATTTCTCTTCACTGGAAGTAAGAATAGAAGTTTTCAATAGCAGAATAACAAGCAGAGATCTAGAAAACTGCAAGGAATTGATACAGAAAGTATATTTATTTTTTATATGACCAGGATGACATAATCTAAGGTCCTTCTACATCTGCAACATCTACCTCATGTTTATATCTGATCACATTGAATCACAGCAGACTCCATGGCACATAGGGAGATGTAGAATTCCATGGAGAATGGGAGAGTTAGAAGTCCATGGAGGCTGCTGTGATTTCATGTGATCAGATATATGCATGGTGTACAGATTGCTAATGTTGGGAGGCTAATGATGTCACATGGCATGCTGAGAAAAGGCATGGGGAGGAGTAGATGGGAGGGGTCACCAAGCAGGACAAGCATTCTCTGATGCCAGGGAATATAACATTAAGTTGATTTATGTGAATGTAAGGGAAACTATTTTCAGCTAATATAAGGGTGTCAGGTAGTTAATAGGGCTCTATGGGAACCTGTCACTAGCTGTATATGTGCAAATGTGGTGACAGGTTCCCTTTAAAATTATTCATGGAAGTCATGGTCAAAATTTGTAAAAAATCAGGATCCAGCACTGGGTAGGATTTATTATAGAATAATCAGTTTATGATCTCTAAATGATGTGATTTTGAGTTGTTTCAAGAACAGAAGATGATGTTCTATACACAAACTTGTAAATGTCATGCATACAGAATGTCTTACTCGTAACGAATCCTCATGTCCTCTTCGTTTATGCTTTACTTCACGGTCAGAGTTCTTCAGGAAAAACAGCCAGGAGTATTTGGGGGACAGCTTGTGAGTTTGTGCTCCTGTCTCTTTCCTCAAAACCTTCTCCACAGTGGGGTCACTCTTTTCAGGGGGGGTTAGCACAGGAATCCCAAAGGAGGGTGAAACTGTGATGGAGGTATCCTATGACATAAAAAACAAAATAAAGGAAATATATCATATGTAGAGGATCAATGTTAAAACTATTTATGAACATTAACCAAACTGGATGGTCTTATGTCTTTTTTAAAGGAAACCTACCACTACGGATCTACCTATAAAGGTAGATCCGGTGGTAGGTGCATATAACGTATGTAAGGAGAGCACTTTTTAGGGCTAATCCTTTACTCCCCTCTATCTTTTCTAATCTTTAATCAGGGTAATATGCAAATTCTCTAACGAGGCTACTGGGGCATGGAGTAGCCGGAGCTGAGGCTACGCTGTGAGGCTACTCCACGCCCCAGTAGCCTCTTTTATCCTCCTACCCAGACATCTTCACCTGTGCACACTCGTCCGTGAAGCCGGAGTTCTGTGCATGCGCAAAACACAGGCCAGTGGCTGTGTGATCTCGGCTCCAAAGCCGGAGCTACTGCGCATGCGCATAACTCCGGCTTCACGGACGAGTGTGCACATCTCCTTCTAGCTGCGGGCTAAAGGTGTCTGGGCAGGAGTATCAAAGAGGCTACTGGGGCGTGGAGAAGCCGTGCCATGTAGCCTCAGCTCCGGCTACTCCACACCTCAGTAGCCTCTTTAGAAAATGTGCATATTACCCTGATTAAAGATTAGAAAAGAAAGAGAGAAGTTAAGGATTAGCCCAAAAAAGGGCTATCCTTACATACGTTAGATGCACCGACCACCGGATCTACCTTAGTAGGTAGATCCGTAGTGGTAGGTTTCCTTTAACTATGTAACTATCTATCTATCTTAAGCAGACTTTCTGTTTTTTCCCCCTTTATTCATTATTCTGTTACACGTTCCTACCTTTATGTGGCAGCTTTTCCGAAGGGGTCTGAAATTGAGACCACCCTTTACCTGGTCTAAGCAGTAACACAAAATGTGCAAAAAAAAATTAAAAAGACAACTTCACTAATAAAGCACAATTTCTAAATCAGTGAAACTGCGCCCACATTCAGAGAAGGAACGAAAAGTCAGAAAAAATGATTATTTTGGGCGCACACAAGTAATAAATGCATGCATTCCCCCCAATATATCTGTAGATCTCTAAATTAGTGTTTTTTTGCAGTAGTGTCTCCTTTTATGTATTTGACATCCTCTCCAGGTGAACCCGATACCACGTTTAATTCAGTTTGGTAGAATTATCGTAATGTTTATCCTGATGGTCAGTTTTAGTGCTATTTAGATTCCATTGTATCAGAAATTACAAAACTTTTTTTGGTTCTGTGTTTGTATATTATGCACCTCCCCCAACTTCTCACTGTATTGAGCGTTGTGTGGTTACAAATGTTGTGTTAAATCTAGCAAAATATAAACCTATGATTTAACCTTTTGATTCCAAAATTTTCAAGGTTAACCAAATGTCCCTTAAGTGACTGTGAGCCCAACCTCCAGCTTAAAGCGAGATGGTTCTGAGCGTCTGTGTGGAGAGATTGTGGTCATCCCACCTTCACTTTCACCATTAGATACACACCAAAAATCTTTTTTGTGGCATATGGCAGATCTGGACAAGAGAAATCTCAATCTTTTACTTGTGTATTTTGTGAACCTATCTATATGAAAAGAAGCTCAAATTAAACATAAAAGCGAAAATAAAACTCAAATTACAATAAAATATTACCCAAGATTAGCATGAAATAGCAAAAAATAATAACTTAAATAAATTTTTCTATAACCTATTCCAACTTTGTTTCACTAAAGTATCTAGAATTATATCTAAAAATATGCAAAAAGACATACCTCAAATTTAGATCCTCTGTTCTTATGGGTACAGGCAGGACAGGCACTGAGAAGAACCAGGAGGACCCCCATAGTAATGGTCATGAGCACGCAACGCAGGGGGACAGGCTTAGCGTCTGCATTCATTGTACTCACTGTGATAGCTGCTGATATACTCAATTACGAATATAAAGAAACAATAGTAAAGGAGGTTCACACACAAGTGTCCTCAATGATGTTCTAGGCTAGATCTTTTCAGGATGCTCTCTGCAAATGATCAACTATGTTAAATTTGCTCATGAAATGAATAAAAAAATACTAATATGATGCTCATACTCAAGAAAAAGTAGCTTGACAACTCTGTCCCCACACCCTGCTGCTTTTTGAGGTCAATGTTGTCCCCCGTGCGGTTGTCTCCACTCTGGCAGTATCTCCTTCTTGTGACTGTCTTGTCCTCTCAGTTTAGATAACAGTACCCAACGCCCCACACGCACACATATTGAGAAGCTCAGAGAGTGCTTGTTCCAAGAAACAGAGTTAGAAGAAATTTGAGTGAGTGTAAAGTTTTAGGATGCAGACAGTAGGAATACATGGCTCTTAATTCTCCTTTTGGCTCTAGGTGGTCTTAAACTTTGTGCAAGTTCTGTGTCAGTATTTGCTTGTGACCAAAGTTCCTCTTAGTTGTGTACTTTCAAGGGGGAACAGTTGTAATAAGACTCGTCCTGGAGAGATCCACTGGGGAATCATCTTTTTAACATTACCCAGGATATTTGTCTTACACTTCAGTGTATGAATCGAGGAGCACACAGGCGTTGCTATGCACATGTTCCCAATCACTCACACTTTTGGAAAATATGGCCTTCAGCTTTTTCAAAAACACTGTCTCCGCTGTGAAGACGAGTGTTTACTGTAGAAAGGCCAGCATGTCTACTGTGTGTACATAAAGACTGATGAGCTTTCACATAAGGAGCATTCAACATAAGAGGATCAGGGACAAATGGTAAGGTTACAACCATGTGTGAAGACAAGGCCAAGTATGCCGGACAGGCTCCTGTAGATAATGCACCCACTCACATTAGGAAGGAAACTAGAGAAGCATTGCATGATACTGAAGACAGGAAAAGGAGGGGTAAAGAGGAATATATTTATTGAGGCTAAAGCAAAAAAGGTGATCCATAGAGGTAAACTTACTTATTAGTATATATTAGATTTTTAGAATCCTTCAATTATACAGTTAAAAAAGGGCTGAAAAGGCAATTTCCTCTTGCATTCTTGGCAACATTCTCAAAGTCACCGAGATTGTCTTAAATTTTCAGACATTGTTCTTGGGTTTGTCCAGGCACAAAAAATAATGGAGCTATTGAAAATCCCAGCTGAATTCAGGTATTTCCCAAGAGGCAGGACATAAATTTTACCAGCTAGAAGTTAGTGACTATGTTTTTGCACTTGTCCTGACGTTTCTTTGCCTGGTCATGCCCAAAATGTATTTTTACCCTTTATATCATTTACCATTGCAGAGCTTCCATCGCTTCTCTATTGTGTTTTGTTGCTTGTCAGTGTTTTACTGACAGGTAACATAAGAAAGATAACATATTATAGAGAAATACACGAGTTAGATCTTGGCACATTTGAAATGAAGTCCCTGGAATGAGAGTCATCACAGACTCTGCCCTTTATAGAGGGATGTTACCACTGGATGTGGGAGACTCATTTCCACACTTTGGATGGCAAACCTTGCATTGAAATCAGCCTCATAGATGGCTAAATAAAATGACATATCTTTATTGACTCTCACATAGTCATACAGCAAGTGGATACAAAATGAAGATTGATGCATTTCAAAGCATCAGCGTCTTAATGTCGTTATGAACTCAAACTTTAAGCTTCTAAGTGTTACCCAACGTGTGTCAAACCCGGATCATATTGACGTTACCCTGCCCAGCCGGTTATCACAAAGTACACCAGATGCACAACGCGTTTGCAACATATCTACCTGAGCCTTCTATTAGTCATGGTCAGGGTGATTTTGCTGCAACCAGCAGGATTAGGACCTACACAGTAATTTGCATCATGGTCACTCAGCACATTCACAGTGTGGTGAGGTGCGGCGCATGCACGGTGAACAGACCTAATAGGATATGGGGTCATGAGAAAGCTGCAGTTTGTGTGGCTAGTACATGACCTCTGCACTTGGTTGACTAGACTCATTCAATTGACATTGGCGGAGTACGTGGTCCGTTGTTTGCGTCCTGCACGTACACACATTTATGTGAATGAGGCCTTATCTGTACAAGTATCGGCAGGAGATATAGCTTTCAGATCCATTGTACCTTCCTTAAACTCCTTGCATGTATCTCAGCACAATGTTATAACATAGGCGGTTTGAGCAGTAGCTCATAGCCACCAAAACCACTGACCAAATTTTATACTGAGAAGGACCTTCACCCATGAAATCCTTCTACATCCGTGCATGCTCTCAATACACATGTACACAAGATCCATTTCAGGACCTTTGAACGTCCTCAGACAGAAGGGACGCATCCTCCATTCCCCAAGAAGCTGATTCTAGTACCAGATGTAGGAAGTGATTCCAGACTTGTAGGGGTTATAATATTCATGCAGCCCAGGGCCCACAGTAGTCTTAATCTGCCTCTGGGTAATGTAGTAAGGAGAAAGTCCGTCCATGCTGGCATTGCCCATTTGTTGTTTGACACCCATAAGGCTGATGTTTGACACCACTGTTTTACATGGTGTCAAACAATTTACATTTCATGGACTAAGCCTTAGTTCGCCAAAAAAGTATTATATACATGAAACAGCAGAGTAAAAGATATCAAAGAAACACAGAATAAAACCTATTAAAATGCAAAAGCAAAATGCATAGTGACCATATGTTCTGATTTGTATTTTGTTCACTCTCTAAAAGCTTGAAGTAATATAAGCCATAAAATCATATAAAAACATATAAAAATTTCAATATATCAGTGTGGATAGAATTTAAAGCAGTAAAATGGAATTCACCCGGCAATATCCACCAGATTATAGGTCAGACTTTTGGCAAGTGTTAATTGCTGAATACAGTTCAGAATTTCAAAGCTGGAGCCATTTTATAAACTAAGCGCTCACATTATTTTACTACACGCTTGTGTGTGGCTGATAATTTTTTGTAACATCAAACTTCTGCATGTCCTTGAAACGCACTTGTCCAACTTGAAGTGTCCATAAAGATGGCCGATGTACCATGGTACATCCATCGGCTCGGCAGTGCTCCTTCTCGAGTCCAAGTATCTGAAGTGCAGTCATAGGACTCCATCACCACACTATACTCCCGAGCCATGCCGTGCCAGTGACCTCCTGTCACGTAGATTCTAGAGCCAACGGTGGTCATGCCTCCATTCTCGTGAAGAGTATGTAAGAGCTGCACCTAAAGAGATAAACAGACAATAACACTCACAATTACTGACCAAGGAGAAAAAGTGATTTATGCAGCAACACATCCCACATTTTTAAGATTAGTAAATTAGTATTGTTTTATTTGTGCCTGATATTGCAGATCAGCCCCATTTACAAAAATTACTTTATTTATATAGCACACACAGATTACGCAGCGCTGCACAGAGTTTGCCAAATCAGTCTCTGTCCCCAATGGGGCTCACAATCTAATCAACCTACCAGTATGTTTTAGAGTGTGGGAGGAAAGCAGAGGACCCGGAGCAAACCCACATACAAACTCTTTGCATATGTTGACCTGGATGGGACTTGAACCCAGGTCCCCAGAGCTGCAAGGCTTTAGTGCTAACCACTAAGTCACCGTGCCATTTACTTGGGGTTATCCGTTTCATTATACATAAATGTATATCTATTTTTAACATTTACGATTGCAGAACAATCTAGTCTGATTAATGGTGTTTATTTCCCTGTAAAGAAAATTTTGTGTAAAGATATTATACAGCGGTTTGGTTTTTTATTGTTGCATTTTTGGAATGGTGTTTTTTTTGCCATTTCACCAATCTGTATCTCTATAAGCTTTCACAAACACTAGAAATGCTGCATGAAAACCCCATAATAAAAACAAGTGAAATGCAGTTATGAAACATTGAAATAAAAGTGTGTGTATATAAGTAATTACATGGGATTTACCAAGTATTATTGTTATCCCCTACCCACAGGTTAGGAATAACACTGTGATCATGGGAGTCCGAGTGCTGATACCCCAGTGATCAAATTAATAGTTCTCACTAATTGATGGAGTAGCATGTCCAGCATTGGTCCTGCCACTCCATTCACTGTCCATGAAAGTACCAAAGATAATGCTGGCAGCCATTGGAAATAAGTCCTGGACTTGTCTCTGACAAGTTAAAAGTTGTATAATGTGTGTAAGTGTGTGTAAGTGTGGGGGGCAGGATATTAGGTAATTTACCAATATACATCTATTGAAAGTTCTGCACCAATTTCTTGATATGTAAAGTGAAGCCTCCTGTCTTTTACCTCATCAGCCAGACATTCCTGTCCATAAAATGGGTGCAGATGGAGGGTCATGTG
Organism: Engystomops pustulosus; assembly: GCA_019512145.1. NCBI lineage: Eukaryota > Metazoa > Chordata > Amphibia > Anura > Leptodactylidae > Engystomops > Engystomops pustulosus. The sequence continues at coordinate 32,846,878 of CM033643.1, read as the reverse complement.
ATCTCTATCTGTCCATAAACAATTGCACTCCCAGGACTTTATGAGAGTATTTATAGGCAGGGCGATTGTTCAAGGACAGATTGAGATCACATGACCCTCCATCTGCAGCCATTTTATGGTCAGGTATGTCCGGCTGATGAGGTAAAGGACAGGAGGCTTCACTTTACATATCAAGAAAGCGGAGCAGAACTATTAATAGATGCACATTGGTAAATTACTTAATATCCCTCCCCACACATACATAACAAAAACCATGAGGTAAAGTTGCCAACCCCTTTAAGAGAAGGCTGGGTCTGAGATTGCCAGGTTTGGAGACCCTAAACCCCATTTGCATTAGAATACTGTATATTGTGTATAACCAATAATTCTATAATTCTAATAAAACTATTTGCTTTTTTTAACTTACATCAAAAATATCTCTTAAGAAAGATGTTTTATGGAATTTGAGCATACCCACCTTTTTCCATAGATTAGCTTCCGGAAGATACATATAAACTTTTTTGGTGTTATCAGCAATAAGATACACAGCTCCTTCCAGGGCACAGCATCGAGGGGAGGAGAGGTACTTGGGGATGAACGGAGATGCAATTAAACACCAGCTGTCTGTAGGTCACAAAAGGCATAATCATTACAGACTTACCTACATAACAATTGAGATTATGACCGTTTTTTTCCAAAGGAACTCAAATTCAACAGATTTGGTATGTTGACCTAAATACAGTAAATAATGTTTATCCATGTACCCTTTTTCCCTTTGGGATAATACCCACCTTCTTTGCTAGCAGTACAATGGTGTGATAAATGTGACCAGGGAGGCCTTATGGTATGCAAATTCACCACTTTCCCCCAGCCTCAGCTTAATTGGCCTAATTGGCCACTCTCAAACAAAGGACCATAAAAACTCTTAAACCACTAGGTTGACAGTTATGGAGTTAAGGTCCATCTCACCAGAAGAACAAATACATCTTTGGATTTGTGATATACAGGTGATCACGGTGGTGCGATTTCTAGGACGCTAGAACACCTGGTTCCAGAGATATCAATATCTCTGGATAGGACCATAGCAAATGGGTCAGGTTTGGTATCAATGCGATCCAGGGATTCACCCGGATCTAATGATACCAGAACCATGACCCTACGACTTCCCCTTGAGAAGCTATGGCTTCTCCAGGGCTCTGGTTGTAGTAGGAGGGACCCATGACTCCTCCTGTTGGGTGGGCAGGTATGTCCGCACCTGATATAACCAGACACCTCTAAGGCTGCGGAGTCTTTTATCTGGGAATCATTGTAACATCAAGAGCAGAGACGGATCTTAAGGTGTGGACTAACAGGTTCGATTAGGCCCACCACACTCAAGGTAACGAACTTACTAAACTGCTGTTTCTTGTAGTGCTACTCTATATTTTGTACTTTGTGTAACTGTATATATCTCTACTGTATACATTGTTTTGTCTAGTGTGCCCTTATGGCAATTAAATATAAAATCTAATATGTGTTGCTCTTTTATCTCAATCCACAAATTCCCTCGTTCGAGTCTCGCTACTGGGTAGGTTTCTCACCCTATATAATACCGTTACGGACCGGGCTTATATTAAAGGAGAACTGGTGGCAGCTCCTTGAGTTCAGGGCTGTGATTTATTGTTGTGCCATATCCGGAAGTTGTGTGGGCAACTTTAAATCGCTTTCTGCGACTCTCAGAACCTGTGCGTAGGATAACTAAGTGACCTTGCGTACTCTTCAAGGGTCCGGAACGTTGCAGGTTTCCTTCACAAATGTATAGGAAATTCTGTTCAGGCTTTGATCCATGAGGACAAGATGCTTGAAAAACCAGGGAACTTACCCATAAATCCAAGCACCATGGCTGTGGTAGTCTTATATTGGTTATACAAGGACTTTTTCCTTTTAAAATCAACTTTTATCATTATGATAATGATCTTGAAAGGCTCTTTGGGTGTTACCAGAGCCCCAAGCAGAGTATAGGAGCAAGTTCCAATTGGAGAGGATGAGACGTTTTGCAGCCTGTGAAGTTACTGCATGGAGGGGCACACAAGATGTAGTTAAACTTAACTTTTACATTTATGCTAATGAGCAGGAAAGGCTCTAGGGGGTCTCTCCATACTATAATCTCACAGGCTACTACACTGTGCAGGAGCACATCTCATCCTTTCCCATTCTTGGCACTTGCCCCTTACCTCAACCTGCTGTAAATTCATGAGTTTAACTTTTTTCCCCCGACAAAAATGTAGTCATTTACGAATATTTCTTATAGGTGTCCACGTGGCATATGTGTACTCTATCTTCTAATTTTTACTTGTCTCCATATTGTGAACCCTAGTGATTTAATGAAAAGTCATTTAGACCTTGCTGATTTTTAAGGTGCTATGTGCTATATCTATTACAATCCCACGTTTTACTTAATTATTTACTTTTATTTCAAGCATATGTACTGATTTGTCCCTGTTATGTGTCCCAAATTCCAAAAACTTTATATGTGCACCTGGGGCTAATAGTATAAATTTAACAAAACCACTTTAATATAGTTTGTAAAACATTTTATGCTGGTTATTTATATCACAAACTACACCATTGGAAGAGAGGAAAGACTTCCTACCTGTAGATGGATTGTAGCATTGAAGTGTTAATGCGTTGTACTTTATGGCACAGGATCCAACCAAGTACAGCTTTCCACCACATCCAACAGCAGTGAAATTGCTGACGTACTTGTGTGCAGGGCTTACTGAAGACCATGTCCCACTGTAGGGGTCATAACACTCTACTTCCACGGCCTCCTGTAATGTCCCTATTAGAAGAAGCATAGGCAAAATCTCTCAAGTCATCGGTGGATAATGCGGATCTCTGCACATATTATGGAGTCTCTTCAAAGAAATTCAGATTTTCTTTCAGATTTTCTTTCAGATTTCCCTACTCTCACTGAAAGAGGAAAATTCTGCAACTAAATTCCACACACAAAAGAATGAACATGATTGATCAATCTGTCTACACCAGAATTCTGGAGTCATTTGTACCTGAAATTCATTGAGCCACATTTATTGAAGGATTTAGATCATTTTTGGGCATAGCTGGTCTAAATTACACTCCACAGTCTTACTTCAGATATATCATCCACTATGATTTATCTGATGCAGAAAAAGACTCCCAAAGACCCCCACAGATCATGACAAAGAGGGGTCAGATGGGGTCCCAGGAACCTCCGTCGGACCTCTCGACCCCATCGGACACCTCGTTCTTGTGATATGTGGAAGTCTCATCACTGAGACCATCACTGATCAGCAAGTTATTCCCCATCCTGTATATAAGGCCTAACTTGCTTGATGGGAAAACCACTTTAATGTTATAGCTCTTTCACAAGAAATATGTATTAAAACAAAGTCTATATATATTGTTGTAACCAACCTCCAATGACATATATCTCTCCATTCAGGGAAGCACTGGCATGATTGGTCCGTGGATGAATCATAGGTGATAATGGTTTCCATATTCCTTCATTCAGTACAAAGCGCCATCCTTGACGTGTAGACCAAGAATCATCTCTAGAACCACGAGAACCACCTAGAAAGTTAGAAAATCCAAAAGGAAGTGATGCTGAAGTGTAAGTGACCCAAGACTATAGATATATATATGCAACTATGTTTGGCTACCTGTAAGCTCTAGTAGAAAATATATGAATTATTCTCATATGCAGATCAAGCTTGTAATGCAGAAACCTTCACATGACACAGGATAGGGGATAAGCTACAGCTTACAACAGAGGATACAACAGCTGACATACAACTTGTATAATACTGCTACAATGCTACTATAATACTGCTGTAATGCTGCTATAATGCTGCTATAATACTGCTATAATACTGTTATAATACTGCTATAATACTGCTATAATGCTGGTCTATGCTGTTAGATAGATGTTGACCTGAAACATTTCAGTGTAATGGACGGCACACAATGGTTCTGCTCACCAGTGACGTAGACATCATTGTTCAGTGAAGTGACAGAGAATCCCCATTTATTGTAATCTGGGAAATCTGGAAGGGACATCCACGTTTCTGCAAAAATGTCAGACTGTATTAGACAATCATGACAATTTGTATGTTTAGTTTCTTCTGGTCTTTAACCCCTTAACGACCAGGACTTTTTTTTGTTATTGCATTCCAATTTTCACTCGGCACCTTCCAAAATCTATACCTTTTTTATTTTTGTATATAAATAGCTGTATGAGGGATTGTTTTCTGCATAACAAAGTGCACTTCATAGTGACAGTATTTATTATTCCATGCCTTCCATGGGAAGTGGGAAAAATATCCAAATGCTGTGAAATTGGTGAAAAAACACATTCGTGTCATTTTCTTGTGGGCTTGGATTTTAACCCCTTATCACCGACACTAGTTTTCAACTCAATGACCAGACTCGGTTTTCAAATCTGCCCTGTCTTGCGATAATTGGTTATAACTTCAGAACACTTTAACATATCCCGGTGATTTTGAGACAGTTTTTTCGTGACACATTGTACTTCATGTTAGTTGTAAAATTTAACTGATAAGTTTTGTGTTTCATTCTGAAAAAAAGTGAAAATTTTGCAAAAGTTTGTAAAAATTCTTCATTTTCCAAGGTTGCAATGTTCTGCTTTCCAGACAAGATGTAAAACTACCCAAAAAGCTTGATAATTAACATTTACAGAATATCTGCTTTATGTTGAGATGATATTTTATGCGTCCTCTCATTTTTCTAGGATGTTATGAGGTGCAGAACTTTAGGTGCCATTTTTATCATTTTCGTGAAAATTGCCAAAACCCACATTTTGAGGGACAACTCAGCTTCCAAGTGACTTTGAAAGGCCTTCTACTAAGTCTATTAACCCGTTAAGTGTTTCACATGGGTTAAAACAACATGGACCTGCGATTTAGAAACTTTTGATTTTTTTTGGAAAATACATTCATTTAGGCCAAAACTGACAAATTCATAATAAATTAAATGATGAAACGCTCTGCAACGTTTGATGGCCAATTTCTCCCAAGTGTACTGATACCCCATATGTGGTGGTGACTGCTGTATGGGTGCACGGCCGGGCATAGAATACAAGCTGCACCAGTCACAGTAGATTTGTATTGTTACATTGTACAGGCTATATATTTAAATTTTTTTGTTGCAAACATATGAGGCTTATTATGTACGGGATGAGATACAATGTATAGATAATTCATTTTGGGAGTCTAAAGCTTATTCATAAGATTTTATTAACTATTTCAAGGGGGACACAAACAAAATCATCAATTTTTATTTAGGATTTTTAGCATTTTTTCCCCCGCTCACCGTAACGTAAAAATAATATTATATCTTTATTCTCTGGTTCACTGCGATTGCGGTGATACCTCATTTATAGAGTTTTCTTATCTTTGCTCAATTTTACTGAGCAAAACCAATATTGGAGAAATTGCATTGTTTCTACAATTGACAACTTTTCAGGGCCATAACTTCTGTATTTTTCTGTTGTCAGATCTGGTTGAGGGCTTATTTTTTGCGAAAACAGTTGTTCTTTTCAGTTGTATTATATTTGGTAATGTAACTTTTTTTTATCACTATGTAGAACATTTTTTGTAATGGAGGTGATTTGAATTTTTATGTTTTTTATTTATTGTTTTACTATTTTTCAGACCCCCCCCCCCCTAGGGTATTTAAACCCTAGGTTGTCTTATTGATCCTACAATATAATGACATACTACAGTATGGCAGTATATGGGGATTTTCTACATCATATATTAAAATCGCACATTGTAATAGATCGGCTAAAACAAGGCTGTCATGGTAACTGATCGCTTCTCTCTGATGTCATGATGTCATGATGATGTCATGGGGAGCTAGCACCAATCGTGGGTTTTTCCCGTGGGTGTTTGCTGCAATATGCAGCAAACACCCAACTTGTACGGAGAGGGCTCAGTCTGTGAGCCCTCTCCATACACCCGCTACTGATGTGTAACGTACTAATACGTCACACATCGGTAAAGGGTTAGGATAAGTATTACTGAGCAGAGGAAAGTGTTGTAAGCAGTATTTTAAACCTAAACGCTGGAGTCCCTGAACTAGCAACACATGTGAAAGAGGCTTACAAAGAATGAGTCTGGTTTAGGTACTGGTGAAGTAAGGGAGAGCACATAGTTCTTCTCTGACAACATAGGATTTTATGTACAGTGGGTATGGAAAGTATTCAGACCCCTTTTAAAATTGGTAAGATCAAAAAATGTTCTTTTTTTGCTCATTAATGTACACTCTGCACCCCATATTGACAGAAAAAAACTGAAATTTAGATATATTCTGCTCATTTTTAAACAAAATTATCACATGCTCATAAGTATTCAAAGCCTTTGCTCAGTATTGAGTGGAAGAAGTTTTTGAGCTAGTACAGTACAGCCATGAGATGTCACACCTGGATGTGGGGGTTCGCAGCCTCTTCCTGGCAGATCCTCTCCAGTTCCCTCAGATTGGATGGGGAACATTGGTGGAAGCCATTTTCAAGTCTCTCCAGAGATGCTCCATTGGGTTTAGGTCTGGGTTCTGGCTGTGCACAGAAATGTTCTGAACCCATTGCTGTGTTTATCTTTCCTTCAATTACAACCAGTCGTCCTGTCCCTGCCCCCATATCATGATGCTGCCACCACCATGTGTCACTGCTGGGGTTGTATTTGGCAGATGATGAGCAGTACCTGGTTTGCTCCACACATACCGCTTAGAATTAACACCAAAACAGTCAATCTGATTTCAGTCCTTCATGTGTTTTGCACACTGTATGCGGCTTTCATAAGTCTTGCACTGAGGAGAGGCTTCTGTCGGCACACTCTGCCATTAAGCCCTGCCCGGTGGAGGCTGCAGTGTTAGTTGACTTTGTGGAACTTTTCCCATCTCCTTACAGCATCCCTGGATAATCACCCACAATGATCTTGGGATTCTTCTTTACCACTCTCTCCAAGGCTCTTCTCCCATGATTGCTTAGTTAAGCTGGAGCATCAGTTTGAATAAGAGTTGTGGTCAATCCAAACTTCTTTCATTTAATGTTTATGGAGGCCACTGTGCTCCTAGGGACCTTGAGTGCCGCAGAAATTCTTTTGTAATCTCTGAGCTCCTTGGGCAGTTCTGTAGACCTCATGATTCTCATATGCCCTGACAAGTACAGTTAGTTGTGAGGTTTTATATAGACAGGTGTGTGCCTTTACTAATCCAGTCCAATCAGTTTTAATTAAACACAGCTGGGCTCCAATGATGGAGTAGAACCATCTCAAGGATGATTAGAAGGAAATGGACAGCATGTGAGTGAAATTTGAGTATCACAGCAAATAATCTGAATACTTATGACCATGTGATATTTCAGTTTTTCTTGTTTAATAAGTTAGCAAAAATATCTATATTTCTGTTTTTATTGTCAAGATGGGGCGCATAAATGAGGGGAATAAACCTTTTTTTGATCTTACCAATTGGCTGCAATGAATCAAAAAGTGAAAAATTTAAGGAAGCCTAAATACTTTCCACACCCACGGTATAATTATCAGATCATCAAATTACTCACTGGTTTTGGGATTGTAAAAAGCAAAGTTTGCAGATGTCTTAGGAGGTTCATCATCATCTTCGTCCTCATCGTCTTCATCTTCCAAGACCTTTCCCCCTACAACTACCAATACTTGCTGAAGAGATACTGAATTCTGCTCGCTATGGTCCTTTGTCACCTAAAAAAATACATTGAATTAAAAAAATACTTTCACCCTTAGTGTTTTACTAAGATGTTCTCATTCAACTTGTGGATAATCCTTTCCGGTCATTGAGTTATCCAGCTATCATTACCAGTGTTAACACAGCTACAATTCAGTCATAGCTGAGAGAGGTGACACACATTTGAAAGGTGACAGGTGTGAGAAATGTGACACGAGACGTAACCGATAACTGGCGGAGGGTGAGAAGAGATATAGCTGAAGAGATTAGTCAAGTGTCTGATGATAGCCTTGACAGGTGATACGGGTCATAAAAGTAACAAAGCTTGGGCAGCTGATCCTTGTACAGGGACAGCTCAGGTGTGGGGCCTGACACTAATGGCTGATGACACATCATTACAATGCTGTACAGGTTAACACGCTAGTGAAAGGTGACACAGATGTTAAAGGTTATAACAGATGTAAGAGTTACATGTAAAATGACCAGGGGCAGAGTTAGCGAGAGGGTCATGTCTATGATACCAAAGGTCATGTGCGGACTGGAGACATCTGTTACTTTCAGTCTTGGTTCTGATGTTTCTAATGGCTTAAAGGAAACCTACTATGAAGAATCTACCATTAGAAGTAGATCTGATGGTAGATTCCTCCTGCTGCCTCTGCCCTAATCTATAGTTTAATAATCCTGGAACCTAACCTAACTTGTTAAAAACTTTATTTTAGTAATATGTAAATTAACTGCAGAGAACTGAGCTCCCAATGCCCGGCCAAGCTAGTACACGCCCCAGTAGCCTCTGCAGTTAATTTACATATGACTAAAATAAAGTTTTTAACAAGTTAGGTTCCAGGATTATTACCGTAATTTACAGATTAGGGCAGAGGCAGGAGGAATCTACCATCACATCTACTTCTCATAGATCTACAATCAGATCTACTTCTGATGGTAGATTTCTCATGGTAGGTTTACTTTAACTCTTTATAGATAATCCCTAGATAGGCCTATCTCCTTACATAACTGAATCACCAAGGGAAATATTCTGTAGATATAGCAAGAGTTAATTTTTAGCTTCTTTTCTTTCTATATGCTGTGTTCAGGCCATCAGATACACCGCTCACTAGAGGAGAATGAGGGATCAAAAAAGGTACATAGAAACTGCTTTACCTAAATTCACCACAATTTCCCTTTTATTTTTTATATGTGTAGGGGGCATGAATTAAAACATTTTTCTGATATAGTTTATTAGGGGATTTTGTGGTCTTTTATTAAAAATATACATTGAAAACAAGCCCTTGCCCTCCTCTGTAAAAGCCCATTATTGTGTAAGAGTCATCTTCATCCTGTGCTATACAGAATGAAGATGGCTCACAGGTCTATCTATAATGTTTGCCATCTCAATGCTGCTGCCTACATGTATATTCACAGCTAAATATTTGTTTATTTTTTGTTTATTTAGACTGTCATCTCTGACAATATGTCACTTCACAGACTAGCAATCTGCCAGGAGTGAGGAGAGCCAGACAGTCAGAGCTTACAGTGTATCACATGGAAACTTCCTATTTACTATAAAATGTCAATGTAAATCTGTCTGTGACACATGGTGACCTCTGATGACCCACTATCTAGTTCTCCTTTCTCTCAGCAGATTGCTAGTGTGTGAAGAGATGATGCTGGCTAACAAAGAATAAACAGTTTACTTAATGCAGGGAAAGATTTTGCTGTAAATTTATGTGTAGGCAGCAGCAGAAGTATTGCAGATATTAAACAGTGAGCTGTCATCATTCTGCATAGCACAGGAGGAAGATGGCTTTTGAACAGAAATTGGCATTTACAGACCAGGGCTGGGGAAGCTTTCAAGATAGAATTTTCATGAGAGCTCACAAAATCCCCTAATAAAATATATCAGAAAATTGTTCAGTTATAACTTGCGCTTTTCATTTCTACTGAAAAAAAATAGGTTAGGAGGTTTAGTTACACGTGAAATCAAAAACTGGCCATTGGTTACTATATCAAATTTGTTTCCATGCAAGTTGACAGAAATAGAGGTGCAAAATCCCACGGGAAGTCATGACACCAGCTGCAATCTATCAGTAATCAGAAAGTAAAAAACTTGGTGAAATATGATATCAACTGCTCTACCTGATGACTTTTCACGCCCCTCTTTCTTTATAAATTCAATACTTTTTCTATATGTCATTTCTCATTATTAGACAGAACATAATTTATGGACTTTATTTGTTTACCAGTGAGGATTTTATGGATTGTTACCAACATCTAGTAAGAAATTCACGTCAATAGCAACCTTAGAAATATTTACTTGTTTGACCCGTTCAATACTTACCGTATTTTTGGGACTATAAGGTGCATCGGATTATAAGTCGCACCATCAATCACTGCCTGCTAAAACATCTAGGTTCATAAATAAGGCACACCTTATTATTGGGATGAATGACCAGCAGGTGGCAGACCTGTGCACTGTTCAAGGCAGCTGTTGTCTGTAAGTACAGTTACATATTTAAGGCGCACTGGACTATAAGGCGCACCTTTGATATCTGAGAAAATCAAAGGATTTTTTGTGCGCCTTATAGTCCAAAAATCTGGTATTTGTGCTGCTGTATCTGCCTTAGTATTAGTAAACCCATACCACAGTACAATTATTTATTTTAGAACGGACTGTATATAGCATTACTTACTTTAGGGGACACCACCTAAGAATTATTTACTTCAGGGAGTATAATGTACTTAATTATATAATTTGTTTCGAGGACACAATGGGGCAGATTTATCAAGCTGTCTGAAAGTCAGAATATTTCTAGTTGCCCATGGAAACCAATCACAGCTCAGCTTTCATTTTACCAATGCTCATGAATATTTTGAAGGGGAGCTGTGATTGGTTGCCATGGACAACTAGAAATATTCTGAGTTTCAGACAGCTTGATAAATCTGCTCCAATGAATTGTAATATTTCTTGAGCGCCTATGACATCACATGTGAATGGATACAATAAGGTGCTATGACTCCTATTATACCTAGACCTATAGAGGCCTCTCCTTTCGTCTAGGGTTGAACTGGTAAAATAATTATATGAGTACAATACCTGCCCAAGGTTCCTGCTGACCAATGCTCGGCATGTTTCTGATTCACTTATCAATGGCTCAGCATCCATTAGTTCTTGAAGGTAGTGATCAGTCAGGCTTGATAACCTGGCCATACTGAGGAGCTCGGGGAGGTAGTGAGCCCTGCTCTCCACATCTTGTCTAACCCATAGAAGAACTGCCTTTGCCCGACTCTGATCTTCTTTTACTTGTAACAGAGGATCCCCTAAGTAGTGAAGCAGACGCTCAGGGGGCAACAATAGAAATTCTTCCTCTTGAGATACAGCCTCAAAATTCTCTTGTAGAAAAGACCAAGCCTTTGCTGTAACTTCAGGGCAGCCGTGAGTTTCACCAAATTCCCATATACCCAGGCAATTGGTGGCATCCATCTGTTGCTGCAAATACCGGATACATACTTTGCGGACTGCAGAGAAATGAAGCTGGTTGGAGATACGAATTAGTCCTTCTACATTGCTTTGGTTTATGGTGAGACGACCAGTGTAAGCAAAATTAATCAAAGTCTCTAAAAAATCTGGATCCACATCTTTGATCTCCACATGTGCTGAAATGCTTTCTTGGAAGCTTCCAGTGAACATGGCATGGAAATATTGGCTGCAGAGAGCCAACACTGCACGATGGCAGGGAAACTGCCGTCCTTGTACTATCAATGTAACATCAGAGAGCTGTGGATTGAACCTCAGGGACTGAAGACCCGCTAGAATGGAATCCGAATGAGAGGGGAGACAGAATTCCAGGTCATCGATGTTCCTCACCATGCTGTCCTCTGAGGGGTCTTCACAATAGGATACTCCTGAACCAATAGATTTAAAGAAAAATATAACATTATGGTGGATAATAGCGAAGTAAACACAGGAGAACTGCAAGGGCTTATTCACATGGCCGTCTGCGGGGACTTACATGCGGCTGCAAATTTGCGGCCACATGTACGTCCCCATAGACGGCAATAGCGGCACGGCAGGGATCCGGTGCCACACATGTGTAGCACCAATCCGAGCCGCACAACACAAAAAGATAGAGCATGGTCTATCTTTCGGCGTCTGTGCGGCCGTGTCCCGCTATTCTCTATGGAGGGAGGAGGGGTCACCTCCTCCTCCACTCCAGCACACGGCGGGCATACCGCGTGTGAATGTACCCTAATACTAATATTCTTTTTTAATAATCTCAATTGAAACATACAAAATGTATCATAGGTTATTTGTATTTAATGACATACATCCCAAACTACCTGCCAATGGGTACATCCTAGGAAAGACGCATATATTATCTAAATACGTGAAATGGATGGAACTCATCCATATTAAAATTAAATATGAAATAATTGACTATAACCAAGGAAGGCAATATTTATTAAAGTTGGAGCTTTGTCTTCTTTAGTATTCACCTTTCTATTACAATACTAAAAAAAGCCCTGGCCAATTATACAGTATGTGGTCCGCGACTGAAGGACATTAGATTACAGATAACCCCTAGTTACAGACAGACCTCTCTGGCCACTGTGACCTGTGGTGAAGTCTCTTTACTTTACTCCCAGGCTGCAATGGTCAGCTGTAAGGGGTCTGTAATGAAGCTTTATTAATAATCCGTGTTTCCATGACACCACAAAACTTTAAAAATCGAATTGTTACTGGGTCAAAAAAAGGTATATTTTACAAATATAAAATATATGTTTCCCCAACCCAAAGAACCTATCTTGTACATAACCCTGGGACTACCTGTATAGTTATTAAGTTAATCTCAATATAAAAGACAAAACTTTTCCATCAATTTTCAAACTTTCCTTCAATTTTGCTGAAGTTGGATAGAAGGGGGGCCTGAAATATTTAAAGCTGCAAGACCTATTTCTGTTCTGTTGTATATGATACAGCTTACATAATTAAGTATTCAGACCCCTTTAAACTTTTTACTCTTTGTTTCATTGCCGCCAATTAGTAAGAAAAAAAAAGTTAATATTTTTTGTCTATTACTGTGCACTCTGCTCCCTATCTGGAGAAACAAAAACAGAAATGTAGATATTTTAGCACATTTATTATGTGAGTTAAATATGAGTGTCACCGCGAAGGCTTTCAATACTTATGACCATGTGACATTTCAGTTTTTGTTGTTTAATAAATTAGCAAAAATATCTACATTTCTGTTTTTTTTCTGTCAAGATGGGGAGCAGCGTGTACATTAATTAGCAGAAAAATAACTTTTTTTGATCTTACCAAATTGCTGTAATGAAACAAAGAGTAAAAACTTAAAAGGGGTTTGAAAAAATCCTCTTTGTAATTGCTAAAATTACACGACTTGAGAAAGTGTAGTCTTTGTGCCCGGCTGCTCCCCTGTCCTATGATTTGTACTAAAGAAAGAAGTTTTTATGGTGAGGGCCGCTTTAATCTTCAAGCAAAACATTGCTGATATCACTGAACCCAAAGGTTGTATTCTACCTACATGAGGTTATTTGTGAAGATACCACAACTGAGTGATTGAACTAATACAGGCGAAAGAAAGCTGCAGGGCTCACATAGATTTAATATATCAAAATATCATCATAATATAATTAAAAGAAGGAAAAACAAGAAAAACACAGGGGAAAAGAGAGGGGGATTTAGTCTATTCCCCAAACACAATTAGATAATGTACCCCTGTGTGGTTATAAACACCAGGTCAACTACCCGGAGAGACCATAATTATATTACATATTGTACTCCAGACGAAGGCTCTGTAAGAGGCGAAACACGCATCGGGGTCGCAGTCATCCCCGGACATTGGAGCTGCATACACCCTCTATTTGGTAAGGACTGGCTTCTTTCACCACAATTGCCCTTTCCTCCTGTCGATTGTACATTTCAACACTACGCACAAGCGAATTCCTTTGCTCTAACTATAATAAGGAGGTTAAGGTGGGTTCTGTGTTCCACTATTTAACCAGTCCATGTGCTTATTTTTACTACATATCTCCATTATATGTCTGGGCATGACTGCCCTTTTTCTGTGCACCATCTGTATGTACCTTGCATCAATTTATGGGGGTCATTTACTAAGGGCCCGATTCGCGTTTTCCCGACGTGTTAACCTAATATTTCTGATTTGCGACGATTTTTCCTGAATTGCCCCGGGTTTTTGGTGCATGTGATCAGAATGTGGCGGATTGGCGCCGGCGTGCATGTGACGGAAATCGGGGGGCGTGGCCGAACGAAAACCCGACGGATTTGGAGAAACCACCGCATTTAAAAAAAAAAGTGTTGCTCGACACGCACTTACCTTCACCAGGAATAGGATCGTGTACTCCGGCGGACCTCGGCGGACTTCAGCGCAGAAGCGACGCCTGGTGGACGTTGGAGGAACTGCCTTAGTGAATCGCCAGAAGAGCCGAATCCACCGCAGAGAACGCGCCGCTGGATCGTGAATGGGCCGGGTAAGTAAATCTGCGTCTATGTGTCTTTTATCATGTAGTGTTATTGAATTCACGTCAATAAAGATTGTATTAATTTTTATTCTCACATAGACAATGTAGAAAACAAGACGTTTCCCTATGAAATGAATGACCATGATGCTAGAATGAGTGGAGCTGGGGTCACTCTCTGCACTAGTTCTAAATTCTGGCAGTATGATCCACATTCAGTTTTGGTTTGAAAAACTGCAATAAAATGTCTGAATGTGTGAACACACCCTAATTCCAGTCTTCACAGCCAGGTTTACTGAAGTCATTATCACACTAAATTTGTCATTGGTATCATTTTTAGTTCTGGCCCTCATCGGTCATTTTCCTGGCAGTTAGTGTAGGTGTCCTATCCAGGATGTTAATTTTAGAATCTTACATAAATACATAAATGTGGCACAATAATTGCACTTCTGATACTCTTTTGTGACCCCGGTTTTGTCTGATAAACTTACAGTATGCAAAAAGGGCCTATAAAAACAGCACTTCCATAATATGTATCTGTCATTTATGTTCTTCTTATTAGTAGGAAAGAGCTAATAAAAAAAATTAAAAAAAATGAAAGGGGTATTCCAGGAATCAGCATAATTCATATACAAATGGGTCCTTAACCCCATAACGACCGGGCCCTTTTTAGTTTTTTCACTTCCATTTTTCACTCACCACCTTCAAGAATCTATAACTTTTTTTATTTTTCCACATAAAGAGCTCTGTGATGGCTTATTTTTTGCGTAACAAATTGCACTTCATAGTGATGGTATTTATTCTTCCATGCCGTGTACTGGGAAGTGGGAAAAAAATTCCAAATGCAGTGAAAAAGGTGAAAAAAACGCATTTGCGACGTTTTCTTGTGGGCTTGGACTTTACAGCTCTCACTGTGCGCCCCAAATGACAGCTCTACTTTACTCTTTGGGTCGTTGCAATCATGGGGATAGCAAATTTGTATGGGTTTTATAATGTTTTCATCTTCTGGCGCCAATAACTTTTTTATACTTTGGTGTACAGAGCTAAGGTTGGTGTCATTTTTTGCGACTTTTGATGGCGTTTTCATTGCTATAATTTTTAGGACTGTGTGACCTTTTTATCACTTTTTATTGACTATAATATATTTCAAAATGGCAAAAAAGTGCCATTTTCGACTTTGGGCGCTATTTTCCGTTACTGGGTGAAACGCAGTGAAAAACCGTTATTATATTTTGATAGAGCGGCATTTTCGGACGTGTCGATAGCTAATGTGTTAGTGATTTTTACTGTTTATTAATATTTATATCAGTTCTAGGGAAAGGGGGGTGAATTTGCAGTTTTTTTTATTTTTACTTTGTACTTTAACCCTAGGTTGTCTGATCGACCCAATCATATACTGCTATACTACAGTATTTTCCTCCTCATTCATTACAATGTGCTGATAGCAGAAAAATGCTGTGACATAGACTGTAATGAAGAATTAAAATGCTACTGGCCCTTTATTCAGTCCGTTAATTTCCTCCGTGCGGTCCGTTGCGGAGCAGACACAGGACGGCAGATGGCCGCTGGTCACATGTCCACATCACATGTCCTGCACCTGCCTGGGCAGGTCATGTGATCAGCACTACATTTGGCTGTAGTCGGTTGGTTGCAGTACATCCAGTATGGCCAGTGTTGTGGTGATGGCAGTTACACATCATTACTATGGTAACAGAGCAAGAAAACCTGTTATATCATCACTGGGAGCAGAACATAAGAGGGGGGGGGGGGAGGAGTTACTGAGAACTAAAGGATCTTGGGACTTGTAGTTTCCAGTGTCAGCCATCCTGGTGATAACTCTGCCTACTTTAGAGAGACAATAAAATTTTGTAAATCATAAAATCAAACTATTTAAGCTCCATTTTGTGACTAATGACATTGAGTTTTGTGACATTCATTTATTTATAGCAACATGGGTTTTGTATCAGACATTCATATTCCTGTAATACCCCTTTAAGTTCTGTAATTTCCCTAGGAATTATTTCCATTCTTGGGGAACTGGGGTGCATAAAATATGTGTGCATGCTGAAAATGTAACATGCTACTTTTATCCATTTTGTCTACAGAGGGTTTCCAATATATGGATATGGATTTATCTGTATCAAGTGGACTGGCATGCCATAATTCAATTTCTGCAAAGACTACTGTATAGGGGGACATTTATCATACGCCGACATACAAGTGTATGATAAAGTCTCCACCCCTCCAGAAGTGTATTTGGTGGGGTGGCTGAGCCAGTGTACAATTCTAAAGTTGTGTGGCAGCCTGCATGAAAGTTTCCAGGCTGTAGTAAGTACGCAGTGCCCCTCCACTGCCGGACAATTCCCCCTTCACGACCCTCACTTGACGTCAAAGTGGTATAAGAGGAAAATCGTCCCACATTACTGGAGGTTCATTAGTAATTGTGGTTATATCAGGGCTTGTACGTGAAAAAAAAACTGTCCTAATGTCCCCTATGAGCAGTAGTGGATTATAATATAGGCATCCCTATAGGTGACCATGGGTCACCCAAACCAGCCACCACATTTTATATTCAGAAGGACCTTCACCCATGAAATCCATGAACATATGTTCCTGATGTCAATAGACATGTACACAAGTTCTATATATATGTATGTTTAGCTATCTATATGTCTATCTTTCTATCTATCAATGCAAACCAAAGAAGCTTTATTGGTAAGACCAAATACAAGTTAGCATTGCCAAAGCATTTACAAAATATTGGATTGTGGGGGATGGGGTGATGGGGAAGAGGACCATGGGGAACAGGATGATGGGGGACATGGATTGTGGGGGGTTATAGTTCATGGTTTTATATATGTCCTTGGTATCACATGTCTCTCAGCCTATGGCAGGCAGTGGCATATTGTGCGACTATGGTCATTGTGGTCTCTTCTTCCACCAGCAGGGTGGATCTTCTCTCCTTCCTCCATGGAGCTGCAGTCCGGTAGGAGTCTCCTGAAGTGAAACTTTGTGGGTTAAAATTCAAAGCCAGAAGAGCTTTGAGATACTTATTTTTGGTATAAGTTATAGACCCCCTAACATCTCTGAGGAAATAGAGGGTCACCTATATAAACAGATGGAGCGGGCTTCACAGGAGGGGACAGTAGTGATCATGGGAGACTTTAACTTTACAAATATAAATTGGGGTCAGGGCTCATCTTAAGGGGAGACATTTTATCAACTTTCTTCAGGATAATTTTATGGTGCAGCTTGTAGAAGATCACACAAAAGGTGACGCATTGTTGGACCTTGTGATTTCTAACAATGAGGAGATTGTCCAAAATGTCAGTATCCGGGAACCCCTTGGGAACAGCGATAATAACATAATTATTTTCCTCTTAAACTGTAAAAAGCAAAAACAGGTGGGAAAATCGAAAGTATTTCGAAGCCTAAATTAAGAAGCCTAATTTCCAGAAATATGATATAGACTGGGATCAGATACTGTCATGTGATGATACTAATGTTACATGGGAGAAATTTAAATCTATCCTGGGTCATTATACTTCTAAATTTATTCCAAAAGGTAACAAGTATAGACGGGCTAGATTACACCCCGCATGGCTTACAGCTACAGTTAAAAGGGCAATTAATGAGAAAAAGAGGGCATTTAAAAAATATAAATCTGACGGGTCACCTGAGGCTTTTTTACTATTTACAAAAAAACTTACCAAAATCTGTAAGAAGGAAATAAAATCAGCCAAAATACAAAATGAGAGACAAGTGGCCAAAGATAGCAAAACAAAAAAAGTATATCAATAGAAAAAACTGGGTCAGAGCAGGTTGGACCCCTTTATTCTGAAAATGGGGCATCGGTGACTGGAGACCAAGAGAAGGCGGAGATACTTGATGGGTTTTTTAGCTCCGTTTATACATTAGAAGAAAGAACTTCTGACTTTGGTGGTGCCAGTGTGGGTCATGCATCCTGTAATATACTAGACTGGCTGAATGTAGACATGACGAACTGAGAAAGCTGACATTTTTGTGTTAAATCTGCAGAGAGGAGTCGTGGCTGGAACAAACAGCCAAGTAGAAGAAGAAGATGAAGGACTCTCTCCGATATGATACATTCATTGATTATTTTGATTTGATATGCATTATCTGATTTGCAGTAATTGCTGGTATGAACTTGCAATTTTGGACTTAATACTGAATATTTTCACTGAGCTTGGTTCTACTTTTATGTACCGTATTTAGCTGGGTAATGGCTCTGCATGTATGTACTGGGCTTGGTTCTGGTTCTGTAGTGTTGTATAGAACTTACTTCTGGGACTGTATTTATGGTATGAGCTTGGCTCATACCTTCTGGATATATGCAAGTAACACTGTATTTTTGTATTTATTATGATTTAGTAAAGGGGATGTTGTTTTTGCATATATATGCATTAATATGCTGATTAAATCACTTTTTGATATAAATATGTTTATTCAAATACTATATTTGTATAAAGTGCATTTTAAATATTGAAATAGTTGAGTAGGAATCATTGCTTGCATGCTACATGACAGTATTCTTGCTCCCAAGCCTATTAAAAATTTTAATCCCACCACTGGTAATACATCTTTTTGACAGGAAAATGGCAGATGCGATTCACTGTTCAAGTGCAAGCTTTGGGGCAAAACATATACAAGGGCAGATTTATCAAGTTGTCTGAAAGTCAGAATATTTCTAGTTGTCCATGGCAACCTATCACAGCTCCCCTTTAAAATATTCCTTGAAAGCTGAGCTGTGACTGGTTGCCATGGGCAACTAGAAATATTCTGACTTTCAGACAGCTTGATAAATCTGCCCCATAGTGTTTGCATGGGTTTCCTCTGGGTCCTCCGGTTTCCTCCCACACTCCAAAACATACAGGTAGGTTGATTAGATTATGAGCTCCATTGGGGACAGGGACCAATTTGGCAAACTCTGTGCAGCGCTGTGTAATCTGTGTGCGCTATATAAATAAAGGAATTATTATTATTATTATATACAAACTAAATTGATCAAAATTTGTTAAGTCTACAAAGAATTAAGACTGATTATAATAAATAACTGTCTTGCAAGGCAGACTAGTTAAAAATAGCAAGAGCAAGGCTTCTAGAGAAGAAAATACCATATTCAGAGTCAGTAAGGAATTTTTCTTCCTAATACAGGACAATATGGGGCAAATATATTTGGAATCTGATTTATCAGGGGCTATGTTTGTGTAAACTGGATTTCTCTCCATACTCCATTTCATGTGTTATATACCTAAAAATTAAAGGGGTTGTCTGATTGTTTTTAAAATTCTGGAGGTAAGCTGTGGAGGGATTTAAAAAAACAAACAAACCAGTGTCACACCGTGCCATGCTGCGCTAAGGTCAGCTTCTGGTTCTGGCCACGTCCACCTGTCCCGATATCTCAGCGCATGATACAGCACTGGGAATAGGGATGGGTGGGCATGACCTCAGTGCAGCTTCCGTGCCCATATAAACAAACAGGGGCACAGCCCGGTGAGACAGTGGAGCGGTATACCGGGAGAAACGCAGGAGGTGACTACAGGTTTGTTTGTAGTCCCCAACCCAACTCTGGAATTTTTAGAACAATTTGACCTATCCCTTTAAGTGTGCATTCACAGATTCAGTTTTCCAAACTAGGACTGGAGTGAAAAAGACTTTATGGTCCACTGCTGCTTTTGGCTTTGAAAACTGCATCTGAAAAACTGAGCGTGTGAACACACAATAAGATGCAGGTGGCTCTGATTGATGAAGACAAGACCAACTGAAGAATGGACTTACAGAGTGAAAGCAGAACCCAGAAGTTTGGTGAGAGCTATTGTTGGACCTTTTGTACTGCTACTCTGAAACTATGAACATTTTAGTTTCATTTTATGCGGAAGAAAGTTTATTGAGTGTCTGTTGGACTATGTTTTCTTAAAGGTCATTATACTTTTGGACTCTTAGGCCCCTTCCGCACTAGCGTTTTTCACACGCGAGTAATGCACATGCTTTTGAAGCGCAGAACTTTCATTGCACTCTGTCCCATTGTTTCCAATGGGCCTTTCCTCATTTGCGTTGTTTTTCACGCGCGTGCTTGCGTTTGTTTTGACGCGCATCAAAATCACAGCATGCTCTACTTTTGCGTTTCTCGCGCGTTTTTCCCGCCCCATTCAAGTCTATGGAGACGCATCAAAAACGCATTGCACTCACAAGCATTGCAAGTGCAATGCAAGTGCAATGCGTTTTAAACAGATGGGTTGCTAGGTGACATGAATAAGAGTATTTCCCCTGCTCGAGATCGAGCATTTAATTAAATAAACACAGTGAAGAACAGTGAAGAATAGAATAAAAACAGTGAACACAGTGAACACAGGATCATTTAAGTGAAAAACACAGTGAAGAACACAGTGAAGAATAGATTACAGATGTTCGACACATCTGCTTACTTGTCGGGAGATACGCGCGGAACGGTGCAAACAAAATAGCATGTGAAGAACACTATACACTCAGCAGCCACTTTATTAGGTACACCATGCTAGTAACGGTTTGGACCCCCTTTTGCCTTCATAACTGCCTCAATTCTTCGTGGCATAGATTCAACAAGGTGCTGGAGGCATTCCTCTGAGATTTTGGTCCATATTGACATGATGGCATCACACAGTTGCCGCAGAAATTTTAATCCCACCACTGGTAATACATCTTTTTGACAGGAAAATGACAGATGCGATTCACTGTTCAAGTGCAAGCTTTGGAGCAAAACATATACAAGGGCAGATTTATCAAGTTGTCTGAAAGTCAGAATATTTCTAGTTGTCCATGGCAACCTATCACAGCTCCCCTTTAAAATATTCATTGAAAGCTGAGCTGTGACTGGTTGCCATGGGCAACTAGAAATATTCTGACTTTCAGACAGCTAGATAAATCTGCCCCATAGTGTTTGCATGGGTTTCCTCCGGGTCCTCCGGTTTCCTCCCACACTCCAAAACATACTGGTAGGTTGATTAGATTATGAGCTCCATTGGGGACAGGGACCAATTTGGCAAACTCTGTGCAGCGCTGAGTAATCTGTGTGCGCTATATACCTTATATACCTTATATAGTATAAGTCTAGTTTTTCAGCACAAAAAAATGTGCTGAAAACCCAAACTTGGCTTATACTCGAGTTAAAAATATATAGGTTTTACAAGGTTTTTGTGGTAAAATTAGGTGCCTCGGCTTATACTTGGGTCGGCTTATACTCGAGTATATACGGTAAATAAAGGAATTATTATTATTATATACAAACTAAATTGATCAAAATTTGTTAAGTCTACAATAAAGAATTAAGACTGATTATAATAAATAACTGTCTTGCAAGGCAGATTAGTTAAAAATAGCAAGAGCAAGGCTTCTAGAGAAGAAAATACCATATTCAGAGTCAGTAAGGAATTTTTCTTCCTAATACAGGACAATATGGGGCAAATATATTTGGAATCTGATTTATTAGGGGCTATGTTTGTATAAACTGGATTTCTCTCCATACTCCATTTCATGTGTTATATACCTAAACCTTAAAGGGGTTGTCTGATTGTTTTTAAAATTCTGGAGGTAAGCTGTGGAGGGATTTAAAAAAACAAACAAACCAGTGTCACACCGTGCCATGCTGCGCTAAGGTCAGCTTCTGGTTCTGGCCACGTCCACCCGTAGCGATATCTCAGCGCATGATACAGTACTGGGAATAGGGATGGGTGGGCATGACCTCAGTGCAGCTTCCGTGCCCATATAAACAAACAGGGGCACAGCCCGGTGAGACAGTGGAGCAGTATACCGGGAGAAACGCAGGAGGTGACTACAGGTTTGTTTGTTTTTGTTTTTTTTAAATCCATCCCCAACCCAACTCTGGAATTTTTAGAACAATTGGACCTATCCCTTTAAGTGTGCATTCACAGATTCAGTTTTCCAAACAGGGAGTGGAGTGAAAAAGACTTTATGGTCCACTGTTGCTTTTGGCTTTGAAAACTGCATCTGAAAAACTGAGCGTGTGAACACACAATAAGATGCAGGTGGCTCTGATTGATGAAGACAAGACCAACTGAAGAATGGACTTACAGAGTGAAAGCAGAACCCAGAAGTTTGGTGAGAGCTATTGTTGGACCTTTTGTACTGCTACTCTGAAACTATGAACATTTTAGTTTCATTTTATGCGGAAGAAAGTTTATTGAGTGTCTGTTGGACTATGTTTTCTTAAAGGTCATTATACTTTTGGACTCTTAGGCCCCTTCCACACTAGTGTTTTTCACACGCGAGTAATGCACATGCTTTTGAAGCGCAGAACTTGCATTGCACTCTGTCCCATTGTTTCCAATGGGCCTTTCCTCATTTGCGTTGTTTTTCACGCACATGCTTGCGTTTGTTTTGACGCGCATCAAAATCACAGCATGCTCTACTTTTGCGTTTCTCACGCGTTTTTCCCACCCCACAAGCATTGCAAGTGCAATGCGAGTGCAATGCGTTTTAAATGGATGGGTTGCTAGGTGACATGAATAAGAGTATTTCCCCTGCTCGAGATCGAGCATTTAATTAAATAAACACACTGAAGAACAGTGAAGAATAGAATAAAAACAGTGAACACAGTGAACACAGGATCATTTAAGTGAAAAACACAGTGAAGAACACAGTGAAGAATAGATTACAGATGTTCGACACATCTGCTTACTTGTCGGGAGATACGCGCGGAACGGTGCAAACAAAATAGCATGTGAAGAACACTATACACTCACCGGCCACTTTATTAGGTACACCATGCTAGTAACGGTTTGGACCCCCTTTTGCCTTCATAACTGCCTCAATTCTTCGTGGCATAGATTCAACAAGGTGCTGGAGGCATTCCTCTGAGATTTTGGTCCATATTGACATGATGGCATCACACAGTTGCCGCAGATTTGTCGGCTGCACATCCATGATGCGAATCTCCCGTTCCACCACATCCCAAAGATGCTCTATTGGATTGAGATCTGGTGACTGTGGAGGCCATTTGAGTAGGCCAGTGACCTCATTGTCATGTTCAAGAACCAGTGGAGATGATTCCAGCTTTATGACAGGGCGCAAATCCTGCTGAAAGTAGCCATCAGAGTTGGGTACATTTGGTCCATAAAGGGATGGACATGGTCACAACAATACTCAGGTAGCTTTGTGCACACGATGCTCAAGTGTACCAAGGGCCCAAAGAGTGCCAAAAAAATTTCCCTCACACCATGACACCACCACCACCAGCCTGAACGTTGATACAAGGCAGGATGTATCCATCTTTCATGGTTGGACGCCAATTCTACCTACCATCCAATGTCCACAAAATCGAGACTCATCAGACCAGGCACGTTTTTCCAATCTTCTACTGCAATTTCGATGAGCTTGTGCAAATTGTAGCCTCAGTTTCCGGCTCAGGAGTGGCAACCCTTGGTCTTCTGCTGCTGTAGCCCATCTGCCCTCAAAGTTCGACGTACGTGCTCAGAGATGCTCTTCTGCCTACCTGGTTGTAACGGTGGCGATTTGAGTCACTGTGCCTTTCTATCAGCTCGACCGTCTGCCCATTCTTCTCTCTGACCTCTGGCATCACACAAGGCATTACCCGCCCACAGAACTTCGCTCACTGGGTGTTTTTCTTTTTCGGACCATTCTGTAAACCTAGAGATGGTTGTCGTAAAATCCCAGTAGATAGTGACCAGTTTCTGAAATACTCAGACCAGCCCTCTGCACCAACACCTGCCACGTTCAAAGGCACTCAAATCACCTTTCTTCTTCCCCATACTGATGCTCGGTTTGAACTGCAGGAGTTGCCGCCATGTTTGTTGGCTTTTAGAAATTAAGTGTTAACGAGCAGTTGGACAGGTGTACCTAATAAAGTGGTCGGTGAGTGTATATGTGTGTGAAGAACACATTGCAGATGTTTCCATACATCTGCAATGTCTTCTTCACACATATATATTGTTCTTCACATACTATTTTGTTCGTACCGTTCCGCGCTTATCTCCCGACAAGTAAGCAGATGTGCTGAACATCTGCAATCTATTCTTCACTGTGTTTTTCACTTAAATGATCCTTTGTTCACTGTGTTCACTGTTTTTATTCTATTCTTCACTGTTCTTCACATCTGCTAACTTGTCGGGAGATAATATACGCGCGGAACAGTGAAGAATAGATTGCAAATGTTTGCATACATCTGCTGACTTATCAGAAGACATTCTTTTTCAATTAAATAACACATTTTATTCCATTGACTTAAAAATTGCTCGTGAAAAATGCACCGAAAACGCAAAAAAAACGCGAACAACACCCGCGTGAAAAACGCAAAAACGCTAATGACTCCAAGGAAAATGGAACAAAAACACAGCCAAAAATGTCAGTTTTTCACGCATTGCACCCTGACGTGAAATGCAACGCTAGTGTGAAAGGGGCCTTAGGTCTATTGCTCATGAGCGAGTCTGAATCTTTCCAGATTGTCTGGCCTGAACGCTCAAAGACCAGAACTGAACTCAGCGGCCCACATTTATTAAAGTGTTTGCACCAAAATAAACGTACAAACTGCTTTACATGTGTTTATAAAGTATCTGCGCCAGTTTTGTGTCGCGGCTGCTCTGTGCACCTCAAGGGGCTCTTACTGCTCAGTCGGACTGCGCACCACAATTCTGCACCATGAACAAAGTGCACCCAAAAAAAAATTGTGCATTCTGCCGCAGAAGTGCAGGGGGTGCCAGATTCATGAAGAACGTGTGCCAAAGTATGTAACTTTGTGCCAGACCACAAGTCCGTCTGAAGGGGTCCCGTTTTTCACAACTATTAGGGACAGTAATTTACATAAGCTTTTTAGTGGATTGTGTTACCTTTTACAATCCCATCTTTAGACATTAGAACTGAAAGTCCGCAGTCCCATGCGTGGACAAGTTCTCCGGTGTACAATCTCGTCACAGTGTGTCCATGCTGCTTAGCGACACCAGATTAATAATTACTAATGAGAAAACCGGAGCCTTTATGTTGCCCTGTGCTGCGAATCTCTCAGAGCACAACCTCTTCTCACAGTTACCTTTGCTTTGTCTGTATAGTTTTATGCACCACTAATACCTTCTCAGCTAATTAGTGGAAGATTCTAATTAAACTTTTATATCTGCTATTCAGCGCTGTGCCATATTTTAATTCTGTGTGTAAATTGGATACGATATAGCGATTACTGTAACGTTTCATTTGTAAAACCCTCTTCATATACAAAGTTAATGTTACCCATTGTAACACTGTGCCCATCACTGCAACATATAACAATTTCTATCCACAAACCAATGTGACAAGGGATCGGAGATCAGTCTCCAGAAAGCACAGCACGATGTATTAAAGTGGCGCACGGCTGTAAGTAATTAATGGGTAAACGGTATTAATCAGTTGTGTGCCGAAAAAATGCCAACATCAATGAGATGTGCACCAAAATCTTACATGGACTGCGCCTCAATTTTGCTCTCTAACCATTTTTTTTCCTGGTCTATTGTGCGACAAAAATTGCGCCTAAAAATGCCGACAAAATACACATAAATGTGACGGATAATGTGGAAAAGTAAGGCCACGCCCACTTGCACAAAAAAAAGACAGAGGAGTCGGGATAGTTGTAAACATCTATTCTTTCTGGGGAAAACTCATTATAAATGATCCGCAACAACTCTGCATCCAAAAAAAAAAAAAGATCACGGTATTTTTTAGGTGCAGATACGATAATACATGTCCCCCAATATATTAATAGCAAGGCAGGACCACAGAGAAGACACATACCTTTTTCAGCCAAAAATGGTGATAATGTGTAAAACTGAATGTTCAGAAGAGTAACGTCAGAGACCTGGGCCTGATTAAGGGTATCATAGGATACGGAGAGTCTCTTCTTTTCTACAAAAAAGCTGATCATAATTACAGTTTGCTGCTGTTCCACAAGGAAGCAGGGACTGCTTCTATCATATATTACTATGATGCCTGGAGTTCCATCCTCAGCGCTGTCTTTGATCAGATAAATATGGCCATCACACGGTGTGGAATTCATGGACTGACCAAGGTTGTGTGTCTCTGGCCTAATGGAGTCACTGGGCTTGGCTGCATTGTTTAACTGTTCAAGTCTAGCACAGTGCATTGATTGGGAAGCAAATAGCCTTGTGCTCTGAGTGGTGGCCAGAATACACTGGACAATCCCCTTAAGGGTTACATGTGTCCATTCAGGGCCAGCACAAGCACCGGGCCCAGAAGGTGGCTGTATATAAAATAACCAGAAGGGGGCTGTTTGGGGGCTATTTTAGGGAACAGGAGACTGTTTTAGTTTCAGAATTTTTAGTTCACTGCAAAGAGGCCCACTGAGGCTCTGTCACCCAGGGGCCTACTGAAACCTGGGTCCGACCCTGTGTCCATTGGTTAAGGGCATGAATCAGGGAGAAATTGGCTTTGGGTCTTCCAGTCAGGGGTGAACCTAATCTATTTGCTGCCTGAGGCGAGTTATAGAACCGCACCCCCTCTGCCCCATCTCTAATAATTATTCCAGGAAGAAATGACCACAAACTGACTTTTTGCCGGAGAGTGAGGAAAGTAAAGCTACAAGCCGATACATTCTTTATCCAGGGGAGGGAGGGAGCTATATAGCAGATCTGACAGTGTGTCATGACTGTGATAGCAGACCGGAGGATGTCATGTGTAATATGCATCTCATAGATCTCATCATCTCTCATCTCTGATAAATCTTATCTCCCTTTTCCTATGTGTCAGATACTACTGAATGTTCAGAAGCTAAATGAAAGTGTATATAAACCTGTACCCTGATAATCTAACCACATTGTCAGTACACAGCATCTCACAGCACTTGATGAATCATAATGTGTCTGCTTACAGAGTCCCCACCCACACTCTTGAAATTTACAAGGACCATCACTGACTTATAGGAGCTAAAACATCAATAAAACTAAGTACAATTGTAAAGAAAGGGGTTACAAATTATCTTTATTGTTTAAACATCACGAAGGGATTGAAATCTGCGAATTTTCTTTCAAGGGCATAACCCTTTAACTGCCTGTATCTCTTATTTAGTAGAGCACTGAATGGGGATGGGGTGATCTGAATGGTGAGATGCTTTTCTTTAATATGACACCAGAAGCATGTTGCTAGTGACACTCTGCAGCCTCTAAATTTGACTTATCTTGGGCAAAAATGACGCTGCTCTGCTCGTTTTCAAATTACTTTGCAGGAGATTTATTTTTAAGTAGTTGGGGGAGATTTTACATGAGAAAGGACATGTCATCCACTACTTGAAGGGCTGGTTGTTTAATGGGGTAAAATCTGGTGACAGGTTCTCTTTAACCTTTTTGATAAACTACAACAAATAATTATTTGAAGCCAAGATTACTGAATTTACCAAAGATAAGCAGCTGTAACATCGAATAACATCAATCAGTCGTGATTAATCATTCATACTAGGGATGAAGACAAACAGGTAACCTAATCCTACACTGTTTCATGACATATTTAATCATTTGTGTACTATGTAAGGAAATGAAGCTCGTCCTGCAGAGTGATGCCTGCTCCCAGTCATCTGCATTGTGTTGGGCTTAATCTGTTATGATGAGAGAACGTTAAAAGATGTTCCAAAATGAGGGGGAGGGATGTTTCCTGACTACTTGTTCAGTGGTTCTGTATCTTCAATTAATGTAATAACACTCAGTTTGCTGGTGTAAAACTACTTAATACGTTCTTGGCCTTGGGACTTGTCTACAAGATTGTATTTTGGGTGACAAATGGAGTAGTCATGCCTTTTTAATATTTTTTATTAATGACCTCAAGGAGGGTTTACACAGTAAAATTTCAATTTTTGCTGATGATAATAAGCTCTGTAAAGTCATTAATACAGAGGCAGATAGTATTACATTACAGGGAGATTTGTGGAAGCTGGAGGATTGGGGTGGAGAAATAACTAATGTAGTTCAAAATAGATAAATGTAAGGTTATGCACTTGGGCTGTGGAAACAAAAAGTACAATTATGTTCTAGACAGTCAAATACTTGGTAAAACTTTAGCCGGAAGAAACTTGGGGCTATTGGTACATAATCATTGTTAGTGACCAGTGCCAGGCAGCTGCTAATAAAGAAAATAAATTTGCAGGATGTATCAATAGAGGACTAGATTCTCATGACAAAGAAATTATTTCTTCTCTTATACTAATAACTGGTCAGACCACACATGGAATACTGGGGCACATTTATCAGGGCTTGTGTGCCTAAAATATGGTGTACAAGCCCAAAAATTTGCATAATTTCTGGTTTACGCCAGAAATTGCACCTGTTTTTTCCATTTTGCAAACTGGTGTAGGGGAGAACAACCAAGATAATTAGGGGAATGGGAGGACTAGGACAAGGGGGCATCCTCTATGGAGAGGTGGTTCTACTATCACCATAGACAGGGGGCATCCTCTACTCCCGAAGAAGAGGTGGTTCTACCATCACCATAAACAGGGGGCATTCTCTACACCTAGATGAGACGTGGTTTTACTATAACCATAGACAAGGGGTATCCTCTACACACGAAGAAGAGGCGGTTCTATCATCACCATAGACAGGGGAATCCCCTACACCTAGAGGAAAGGCGGTTCTATCATCACCATAGACAGGGGGCATCCTCCACACCTAGAGGAGAGGTGGTTCTACTATCACCATAGACAGGGGGCATCCTCTACACCTAGAGGAGATGCGGTTCTATTATCACCATAGACAGGGGTCATCTTCTACACGTAGAGGAGAGGTGGTTCTACAATCACCATAGACAGGGGGCATCCTCTACACCCAGAGGAGAGGTGGTTATACTATCACCATAGACAGGGGGTATCCTATACACCTAGAGGAGATGCGGTTCTATCATTACCATAGACAGGGGGCATCCTCTACACCTAGAGGAGAGGTGGTTCTACCATCACCATAGACAGGGGGCATCCTCTACACCTAGAGGAGAGGTGGTTCTACCATCACCATAGACAGGGTGCATCCTCTACACCTAGAGGAGAGGAGGTTCTACCATCACCTTAGATAGGGGGCATCCTCTACACATAGAGGAGAGGTGGTTCTACTATCACCATAGACAGAGGGAATCCCCTACACCTAGAGGAGAGGTAGTTCTACTATCACCATAGACAGGGGGCATCTCTTCACATAGAGTAATGGCGGTTCTACCATCACCATAAATAGGGGGCATCCTCTACACCTAGAGCAGAGGCAGATCTACCATCACCATAGACAAGGGGCATCCTCTACACCTAGAGGAGAGGAGGTTCTACCATCACCATAGACAGGGGGCATCCTCTACACCTAGAGGAGAGGCGGTTCTACCATCACCATAGACAGGGGGCATCCTCTACACCTAGAGGAGAGGAGGTTCTACCATGATTGACCTAATATACTATGTTACTACTATGATGAAATCTGCTCAGTTCCTTCTGCTCTATAACACACTGCCTGTAGATAGGACACTATGTACAATTTGCTTGGCTGCTCCTGCTCTATAACATGCTGCCTGATAGTTTTCCTGCTTTATAATATGCTGCCCTCAGATAGGACAATGACCCAGATTTACTAAAGCCCCTGTGCCAGTTTTCTGTCTGACTGCACATTCTTTCATTTGCAAACTGCTTGCACATGTACTTAAGAAGTGTCTGAGACACATTTGTGGCGCACGCTGCACTATATCCGACGCGACACTAAATTCTGCACTGAAATGATCGTTTCGGTGCTCAGTCAGACCGTGGTACACATTTATCCTCTACACCTGGAGGAGAGGTGTTCTGCCATGATGGACCTAATATACTATGTTACTACTATGATGATACTCAGACTGTCACTTCTCTGCCTGCTTTGAAGAAATAAGGGAGCACTGGGCCTTCTTTCAAGTGCTATATACTTTTTGGACTTCCCAAATTTAAGTGAATCTACTATTCATCAGCATAAGTAAACATAATATAGTAACATTGATAAAAAGATATAATAGATAAGGCTTAATAAAGACAGAGGTCCATCAAGTTTATCTTGCAGAGTTGAGCCAGACAACAGCACCAACCCCTTCCCCAATTAGGCAGATACCAATTTGCCTATATTAGGGGAAGAAAATCTTATAAATATCCCCACCAATTCCTCAGTAAATATAATAAAAGTAATTGATTTATTTATGGGATTCTCATCCCACATACTGTATATCAACATACTCCAGCACCACAGTATGTGAGGTGCTGTCCAGGAAATGACATATTCCGATGGAATAGGGGACTGCACTATCCACAGGGATGCATAGTCACAAGTGGTCATGTAATTACGCTATAGCCGCCATTGTAACACATGCGCAGACAAGCTGATGGCCTGAAGAATGTATCACCACATTACATGGCATGGTAGCTTCAGTCTGGGGAAGGTTGAAGACATTTCAGACCGTGATACACATTTAACATGCAAAGGCCAACAGAAGTGTGTCCCACTACCCATGTTAAAGGTGCACCAAAAAAAGTGGTGCACTCTGTTGAGGCAGTGTAGGGGGCGCCAGATTCATTAAGAAAGGGAGCAGAAATGCGTAATCTGGCGCCCCTGCAAACTATACAAGCAAACTGCACATATAACATTTTGCACTGTTTTTTAGTAAATGTGGGTCAATATGTGCAATAATTAACTTCTCTGCTCTATAACATGCAGCATGCAGATAGGACACTATGTACAATCTGCTTAGCTCCTCCTGCTCTATAACATGCTGCATACGGATAGGACACTATGTACATTCTGCTCAGCTCCTCCTGCTCTATAACATGCTGCATACAGATAGGACACTATGTACAATCTTCTCAGCTCCTCCTGCTCTATAACATGCTGCCTGCAGATAGGACACTATGTACAATCTTCTCAGCTCCTCCTACTCTATAACATGCTGGATACAGATAGGACACTATGTACAATCTGCTCAGCTACTCCTGCTCTATAACATTCTGCCTGCATATCAGACATAATGGTTAGTGGGACAGGTTCTCTGAATACAACAATCTACTTGCATATACATACAGTAAACTAGTCACACACAAGGCCTCTGGTAGTTTAAGATTTTCAATGTTTGTGCTAGGGAACCATGATCTCAAATAGCTTGTATTTTAATATCAGGTCTACTGCTACTGCAGACAATTTCCATGTAGTATCGCTTGTCAGTTTATGTACAAAAGTAGATAATTCAGATAAAAGCAATATAATAGTTAATTGTTGGGCTATTCTTTAATGTGGCTCCAAAAGAAAAGTCAAATTGAACAAAGCTGCATAAAGTTTCTCTCCCTGTAGATAAGGTAAAAAAAAATGTTCCGTCCAATTGCTGCTATTTGTATCTTTTGCTTTGGTAAGACCAACTTTGGTCTCTTTGTAGAAATAAATGAATGATACACACGTGGATAAAATAGTTGGTAGCGCTCGTTTTAGGAAAGAAAACCCACAATGGTCACAGAAATAACTTGAATCTGACAAAAGTAAAAATAAATTAAGTTTCTATGACCATGAACATTGTACCGTGCAAGAATTTGCAAGTATTTCTGCTGGCATATAAGCAGTGATAAATCTCTCCCATGGTGTGTACACGTGGTCCACGTGGACCAGAC
The DNA here is from genome assembly GCA_019512145.1 of Engystomops pustulosus. NCBI lineage: Eukaryota > Metazoa > Chordata > Amphibia > Anura > Leptodactylidae > Engystomops > Engystomops pustulosus. The sequence continues at coordinate 32,815,020 of CM033643.1, read as the reverse complement.
GAAGAAGTGAAGGAAAGAGTTGTCTAAGTGGCTTAGAAAAAAAATGATAGATGAGCATGTTATAGGTAACGGTTATAAAACCATCTCCAAGCAGCTTGATGTTCCTGTGACTACAGTTGTACATATTATTCAGAAATATAAGATCTATGGGACAGTAGCCAACCTCTCTGGAGGTGGCCGCTAGAGGAAAATTAAAGACAAATGAAAGAGACAAATAATATGGTAACAATAGAGCCCAGAAAAACTTCTAATGAGATTTTCAAGCTCAAGGAACATCAGCGTTAGATTGCACCATCCGTCGTTGTTTGAGCCAAAGTGGACTAAATAGGAGACGTCCAAGGATGACACCATTGCTAAAAACAAATCGTAAAAAACTAACACTGGAATTTGCCAAACTACATGTTGATGACAAGCCACAATGATTCAGGGAGAATGTCCTACGGACAGTTAAGACAGCAATCAAACTTGTTGACACATAACATCACTTAAGGTACATCAACTCTATGTTCACAGATGGAAAAATGAAGCATATCTTGAAAAGAACACTGTCTCTACTGTGAAACATGCAGGAGTAATACATTGGACTATTCTGAAGTGGCCTTCTAAAGATTGTGCAACAAAATATTAAGTAAAGGGTGCCATCATTTCGATCCACCTGTTTTATTTTTTTTCTGTTGAAGCATGGTGGAAAAGTAATATTTGCCTTTCATTTGTTCATTTCTATAGAAATTTTATTTATTTTTACATTCATCAGAATCAAGTTATTTCTGTGACCATTTTTCTTTCAGTAAAAAAGGGCTATTTTGTCCACATGTTTATATTGCAATTTTACTTTGTTTCCGCTGCATCCTCTGTAGGTATTGCTTAAAAATCTCCAGAAAATACAGCCGGAAAAAAACACAACTTTCTCTATACAGTCAAATTTGGGATAACACTGCAACGTTTATCATGTGACACTGTGCCCATTAGGTCGGCTCTCCATAACAATAATAATGCTTTCCTGTACAATTGCAGTGAATTTTAATCACTAATCTGTGCCATAGGATGCACACCGAAAAATCATAAAAACACCACCAATGTAGAGAATAAAATAAAAATATAAATCAATAAGGACATAAAAGTTAAACAAGAACAAAAGTTTTCATAAATATGCATATCTATGGGTTATATAACATACAAAACAACTCAGCCTATACATATATATGACGAAGCAACTGCTTGCAAAATAACCTGTGACATGAAAACCAGCATGGCCGGACCTCGACAGCTGAGATAAATGTGCACCATGGAGGAGGCTTACATAAGACTAGCCCCAATAACGCCTCCTTATTAAGTGTCCCCTGTGTATAATATCTCCCCATTACCCCAAAAAACTCACCAGATCTGGAAGCACAGAGCGGCCGTGCGTATGTCCTGCTCCTCTCGCAGAGTCATACAGTATTTGTAGGGTCTCTGAGCTTACAGCTCACTGGGATTATTAATAGATCACCCACTCAATGGCAGTCCCTCTGGCACATTCCTCACCCGTCTCAGCTGCCCCCTCCCCAAATTTTTTTTTTAAAGTTGAACACACACACAAACTTGTAAGCATCAGGATAGTCCCAGGGTCATGTGGCTTCAGTGTGGCTGAGCATTTATATGGGACATTGCACTATTTGTTACTTTTTACCATCTTTAAATCTGTATTCTTATTATGACTGATGATCACGTTTTAGGATATTTATTTTTCACCAACCACGTCACCTTTACACATAAATTTCCACAATTGCAATGTAGTAGGTGGGATACTGGATATAAGATTAGTATGATATATTAAGGTTTAGCAATTATGTAATTACTGGAAGCCATTAAACACTTATATGACTTGTCATACAACATTACAGTAAAATTATTTTGGGTCCCTTTATTGTCCCTGAGACCTATTCTACTGGAAGCTCAAAGCTGTCCCCACGGTATGTGGCGTTCATTTCACAGTAAATAGAGACTAAAACATGTTCTTGACCACCATTTCCAGTTTATTTCCAGTAATTGTATAATCACCATAGAAAGTTAAAGGACATCTACCACCTGGATGAAGAATTGTAAGTCAAGTACACTGACCTACTGGTATGTGCCCCCTCTGGCAGGATCTGCTATCCTTTAAGCTTCCTATGCCCTTGCTTTAAAATTATGCAAATGAGCCCCTTAGTCTCATTTGCATAATTTTAAAAGCTTTTTTTTTTTTTAAAGCAGGGCATAAGAAGCTAAAAGATGCACAAATCCTACCATAGGGGAGACACGCCAGTATGTAAGTGTGTATGGTTTACAAACCTTCATCCTGTTGGTAGATGTCCTTTAAGTAACTTTTTCAATACATTACATTACTTACTGACCCGGATTCATACCTGCAATAAAATCCAGAGCTGTGCTTACAATTCTGCTGGCTGTTAGCTTATTGGGATTCAATATAAAACATGCAGTTAACAATGCATAGAATTGGAAAAATACATCCATTTCTGTGACCTTTGATTATTTTGCATGCTTCTGAAAATGGAAGAAATTATAGTTATTGTACCCCTCCCATAACACATTGGTGTGCTAAATGTATGTACATGCATTTAATGAATTATTGCTTCTTCTGTATCTTACATGATGATGGAACCTTCGATTTCTCATCCTATATATTTCAAAGTAGATGGTAAATTATTTTACTGATCCAAATTACTGATCCAAACCATCTAACATCTAAAAGCCAATAACTACAGTTCTATGAGAAGAAGGCAGATCATAGAGTATTAAAATATGAAGAATACAAAACGTCTTGGTGCTCTGATGACCTTAATGTTCTCCAACAGGGTTTTTAATTCAGGCAAAAGTAACTTAAATTATGCTAAGAACTCCCAGTGATAACAAGTGTTCATGAGCCTGTGCCAAATATTTCAGCTTCTTTCTCTTTCCAGAATGAAAAGCTTCGCTCAATACACTGACATATATCATTGCTATCTGATATTTTGAGATTCCTCTTTGGTTCCACTTTCTCCGTCCCAGACCCAAAAAAACGAACTTTGATGTCTTCAAACCCATCAGACCATGTGCGCCTTCCGGTGGCTATCTCCTGCAGGACAGTGCAGTGGAATTCTCTTGCTGTTGGCCAACCATAACGTCCCAGTTGATCGAAAACTTCAAAACAGAGCAGATGCCTCATACGTCTTTCCTCTTCTGGTAGATCCTGTTCAAGAAGTCTGAAGTATCCCAACATGAATAAGTCAAGAGTAAGACTGTCATGATTTATAGTTGTCTGGCTCTTAGATGTTGACAGAAGCTGTTCAGGGGACTGCTGATGTGATGGATGTTCAGGAGATGTAGGGACATTTGGGGTTACTGAACGCCAGCCACCTATAAGACGTTGCACTGTGGTTCTTTGCTTTAATAGTTGCTCTAAAATTCCACCTATCCGAGGGGAAACATCCCCTTCCAAAGTGTCTTTGACATTTCTAAGATCACCACTATCCCCAGTGTCTTGGGACATCGTATCATCTCCCTCAATGTGTAACATTATTTGCTCAGTCCTTGATTCATTTACAAGAGGCTGACTGTCGGACATTTTATCATCACACATATTACTTTTTACTGTGTCCATGTCGTCTATTCTCTGGATCACATTGGGAATTTCGTTGGGTTGCTCGGTATCCAGGTCATGATTACTATTCCTCACAGAATTCTGGGAATCTGTGGTTTCTGTAGCTCTTAGTACACCATGCAAAGAATAAGCTGACCTCTTCCAGTGACTTAAAAACAAGAGGACAATGCGTTCTTTCCTTAATGTCCTAGAGGGCACAGGAGATCCCCTTAGCGAAGGAGACTCTTCTGAACTTATCCCAGAATCACTAGTGTCTTCTGGTTCTTTTTTTACTTTGGAAGATCTAAGTGGAGAACGACCACGTGGTTGCTTCTCAAATTGAACCCTTAATCTTCGTACTGATACCCCACACTGTAGAAGCTCTTTCATTGGAGAAGGTGAAGGGGAACGATTCCTTTGCGTTTTGACTATACTGTTACCTGAATCAGATGTACCATTAGTTTTGGACAGAAGATTTGAGATGCTACTGATTACATCTGACATGCATTGGCACCACTCTGGGTCCTCCGTCTGCTGAAGAAGTTCAGCATTAATGCTGACATTGACCAGCGGGGCTGGTAGACGAGCTTGAAGTTGTCTTACTTGTCTCTTTAATTCCTTTTCATATTGCTGGCATTCTCTACGACGGCGAAGATTTTCCATCTGTCCATCAAAGACACTAAGCTCCGCCTCGGTGACTAGCTCACCATAGGGACCCAGCAGGGCACTCCGTGCACGTGAGTATCGCAGTTCCCCCTGCAAGATGTAATTTAATTCCATTACTGGCTAAAATAATTGATGAGTAGATCAAGAAGCATTTGTGTCTATATACCCAGTACTAATATTTTTAACCAAGATTTATACATATGGTAAAAGTTTCTATTTTTGGTTTTCAAAAAACTTAAAAATTGTATACAATTATCAATTTTAATTCTTTTGCTTTTTTACATTCTGATACATACTGTTTTTGAAGAAGTGATTATGACCATGTTAGATGACTATGGCCTGGTTTATAGTCACGGGTTTATAATAACTTGCAGAAAAAGAATGAGGTTCATATAACTTGACTAGACAAGGGGAAACTTGTATCGATAAAGTCTATGACATTTCATTGAAGAAAGTACAAGAGTAAATGTCTGATATCTACTTAGTATGATTACCGGTTTGGCCTCTTCTTCCAGGTGGGCTTGCAATCTACGCACCATCACCTGCCTCTTCCATTCGGGTATATGTCTTCCTTGTTCATCGTGTGTAGGGACCAGCGAGTCCAAATCTACGGTGGTTCCTGTCTCAGACAGGGAATCATCTCCCGGGTTATCATTACGTTCTCCCTATAAACAACATCATAAATTGAGGCACAACAGATTAGATTTTGTAATATGTGCAGCATTTGGTCAAGAACAAATTATTCAGACTTACAGCTTGCAGAAAAATTCCAGTGATCCTTGCTTTCTGCAGACACTGATTTAATCTGGATCTTTCTGGAAGTTGTAAGACATCTTGGAGTTTCCCTGATGGTTGTCCAGGTTTGCCTCTCTAAAATAAAAATACCATTTAGTGAAATACATATTGTGAAAAACATATAATATGAGTAGAGAAGCCATCAAATGAGAATGCACTAATTTTCCACTAACAGTGCCACGCCTGTACCCAGGATGTCTGTGGTATTGCAGCTGTGTTTTATTCACTTTGAAGGAACCACCTTTCAACCTATGGACAGGCATTATTAAGACAACCAGTACCTCTAGTGACACGTTATGCCCCATGGGGCTCAAATGCTCACCATACCAAATGGTCATGGTCTCACGAAATGAGAGCAAGACTGCAGCTACTTCATGCTCATAGTCAAACTGCTTTAAATTTTAGCTAGTAGTCACTTGGCTACTTGAAATACAAATCCATAGCTGTAACAGATAGTCCTTAGATATTGGTATTAATGAATTTTCCATAGAAAGGGTTATAATTTCATATTATAGAGTTTTAAGTCTCGGACCCAAGTCTCCAGCACCAGAGTAACAACGAAAAACCCAGCTGTGTACCGGCTGGTCCTGGGATCTAAAACTAATCTTCTATTCAGCTAAAACACCTTTATGATGACAGATCTACGGTGGCTAATGTCACAAGTACAAGCTGAATGAGAATTATTTGACTTTTTGCACTCAACCACTACAGAAGTATATAAATTCATACCAAGCAATACAAAGAATTATAGATTAATTTACTCATACAGTCCTGAAATTTATATACTGAAAACAAACTGCTTCTTTGTTAAGCATTAGGCCCTGAACACTTCTGAAAGCCTCTAACCAATCCAAAAACAACTCCTAGAAGGATTAAATTACAATAATTTCATTTAAATTGTAAGCAGTAAAGTCACATAAAAATAGAAAGAAGAATGAGAATTAGACTAATGGAAAAGTAGAGAAAACGTTTAGTCAGGAGGTGCGTACGGTGTTGGAGAATAATGCCGTAATCTTGGCTTTAGAAATATAGCGTCGTCCAGCCCTCTTTTCCGGAATCACAGCTTTATCCGAAGCCTCCATATTGGCACAGGATGTCACATGAATATTCAGCTCAAACGGCAAGCCTTAGGTAGAATCTTGTATCATTGGGTTATCGAAGGTTCTTCATTTTGTTAACATTTATAATCCGGTTAATCTCCTTTGCTTCACATAATCCTTCCCTTTCACGCATCTACCTGTAATGTAAATTATATTAGTCTACTGCTCCCATCTCACTTTCACACATCATTACCCTACTTAAATATCCTTCATGCTTTGCCTCCCGAAACACCTGTTCTTCCACCAAGAACCAGACACTGTGGCTGACATTTATCCCTTCCCAACAAACCTGTCTGTTTCTCTCCCAGCCGACCTGGCTGCAATGGCAGGCACAGACAGGGGATCGTGTGGCAATATTAATTGAGGCATAGCGGCAGAGGGAGGCAGGGATCTTGGTGTTGTATGTCTAGAAGGAGGGGGGCTCCATAGGTATGTGGGTTATGTTACCTGCACTTATTGTGCTACTGATTCGCTTAACTGCTTCCTCCACCCACCATCACTTACAAATAGCCCCCTGGACTGGTAGATGTGGAGATCATGTAACTACAAGGCAAGATCTGTGGCACATCCGATTCATTAATGAAATGAGACACACATCGAGCACCTTGGGCAAAGGTCACTGGAAATAAAGACTTTTCACAGCTACTACAGAACTGACAGACCAAGAGGTAGACAACTGGTGATGACAAGAACAGTCTATCACCAAAAGTCACCACTAACTTAACACTCAGGTCCAAGTGCCATGAATCCCCCAAAAATTACCTCAGTTTTAAATAACTTTTGCTAAAAGAGTAAAAATGGATGCAACATTGTTAAACACCAAGAGTCCACTATGGGTCGAATCTACACTTTTGTGTGTTTCCAAATTTACTAAATCCAAATGTTACTGGTGGCACCACGATTAAACAGAAAGACATGAGCTTGCCATATTTGGTGCAGATTTCCATAATCAGGCAGACTCCACATGCCCCTTTTAAGAAAGATTGTATTATGTAATTTATATAATGTATGGCTCACAATCAACACTTTTCAAGAACCTTGTACTAGACAAACAAAGCAGGAAGATCGAAAAAAATAATTTATACAAAACGTGTAACACATGTAACTAAAAATAGTAAGTAAAAAGAGCATTTTGCACATTCTAAGAGGTTATGATTTTCCTAGTGTTTCTGAGTGATCTTCTTGGTATACCAGTCCTTTGGCCATTGTACCTACTTTCTTTAATAGTATGTCAATCTTTGTGTGAAGGGTTGGTGCTTGATGAAGGGGTGGTGCCTTATGAAGGGGTGGTGCTTGATGAAGGGGTGGTGCTTGACTAAGGGATGGTGCTTGATGAAGGGGTGGTGTTTGATGAAGGGGTGTGGCTTGATAAAATGGTGGTGCTTAATGAAGGGGTGGTGCTTGATAGCACTGGTGGAACAGAAAATTGACGACAGAATCACCTACAAGAGAAGCCTCACGGCAGAGGCTCAAAGATGCTCCTCTGCTTAAATATAAAAAACGGATAAAAACCTATTTCTGGAAAGTGAAATAAAATTTTGGGTTTACATGGAGACAGATAATTCACTTACAGTATCAGTTATTTAGTTAGTGAAGCGATTATGATTTTCAATCATAAAAGTATTGAGGAGATGGCATTATCAAATAACATAGAGACCTATGCTATTACAATATTACTATTTTAAATACAAAATAATTAGGATGATATAGTGGGCCCCAAAACACTTTGACTTATACCAAGGTCATTTGGGACTGATTTTCACATTTTATTTTCTTATTTCTTATTTGTTACATAAGAAGACAACTTTTCATGAAAAACGAATGTCATTATGAAATGTTGGAATGTATTACCCAGCTATTTTTTAAATTAAAAATAGAACAGAGCTAGTGGATATTGTAGCTATATAAGTAAGCTAAGGCCTACACTCACCGGCCACTTTATTAGGTACACCATGCTAGTAACGGGTTTGACACCCTTTTGCCTTCAGAACTGCCTCAATTCTTCGTGGCATAGATTCAACAATTTGCTGGAAGCATTCCTCAGAGATTTTGGTCCATATTGACATGATGGCATCACACAGTTGCCGCAGATTTGTCGGCTGCACATCCATGATGCGAATCTCCCGTTCCACCACATCCCAAAGATGCTCTATTGGATTGAGATCTGGTGACTGTGGAGGCCATTTCGTCATGCTGGGTGGAGTGCAGAGTCTCCTGGCTTGTGATTGGCTCTGTTTCTGGCCGCCAAAAAGCAAAACGGCGGGAGCTGCCATTTTCTCGAGCGGGCAAATTAAGTGTTAACGAGCAGTTGGACAGGTGTACCTAATAAAGTGGCCGGTGAGTGTATATATTCTGGTCCCTCCCATGTGAATATGGACATGAACAAAGTAGGACTCCCCAAATAAGACTAACCAGACCATCAGGGGAGTTATATTCAATTTAATATACAGAAACTGAAATTGGAACCGGATGTAAAAAAAAAACCTGCCTGGAATCAAAGGGAGGTGGATTCTGGATGAATTTTAATGCACAATTTGCAATGTCAAAATATGTCCACGTGAACATACCCTTAAAGCCAACTGCACAGGAAATGAAAACATTTATTTAATTCCTATTAATGAATATGAAAGTTCTTCAGGTAGATATCAAATTATCCTAACCACCTACTCATTTAAAGGGGATCTCTAGGATTTTGATTGATGATGACTTATACTAAGGATAGGCTATTAATCCCTGATCAGTAATGGTCTGATCCTCTGAACCAATCAGCTATTCAAAATATAGAAGGGAATCTTTCATATTTCAGTGCTCGTGCGCTGGGGTACGAAAAAGGTCACACCCCCTTGTTGCGGCGGATACTTCAAGAGGCACAGGCCTTGATGTATATGTCGGGCTGGCGCAGTACACAGGTTCTCGCCTATGCCCAGCAATAGGCCTTTGCTAGACATGACAACTGTTGTATATTAACATAATGCCTTTCTTTTTATTATCTATTCATGTGACTGATGTCAACTAAATGTACATATGATTCCAGCATCACATGTTTTATCAAATCTTATCATAGTGCTCTTACTGTACTATAACACCAAACGCACTAAAAGAGATGTATGGGTGGCCAGGGCCATGTGCATCAAAATAAATAATGGGGGTCATTTATTTTTAGACTGGAAATTTGCACCTTTTTTGCAGGGTGGGTGGAGCTTGTTTGATTTATTAAATTTGACATCTGAGGCTGTTGTTTTTTTTTTAATCTTTAAGAAACCAATTCTAATCTTTTTCCTATGCCAGCACGAAACTGGAAAACTGGCTGTTGAAAAATGTACCCAAAAAAGAAAAGTAAAATAAGGGGAAATAATGTGATAGGTCCCGCAATATCCCTAAATATTCATTTACTGTATATTCCAGATCTATACAGAAGGAATAGTATTCAGTTCTGGAGAACAGTGAATAGCAACTTAAAGGACAGAGGATAGTAAATTATGATGCAAGGACTCCCTGTCTACCACCCAAAAAGCAGTGCTGACACTCTAACAGCTGTAATGCTGTTGGAAAGCCAGCAGACCTCCATTCTGTATGATGCATGGACTCCCAATCACTGAACTGTGCTCGGACTCGGACCAGCACACAGGTCCGTTTCCTCAGACTGAGCACATACGTCTGCAGGGGGCTTACAGTAAGTTTTTGCTGTTGAAAATAGATTGGTGAGAATGATTGGTGAGGATAACAGTTGTCAGGCCCTTAACAATTTAATATTAATAACCTATAGTATATATAAGTCAGGAATATCTTTTATCTGGTAAACCGCTGTAATGTAAAGGTATAATAAAAGGATAACTCGTAGCGACTGCTAGCCACTGAACAACCAACAGCGCATCAGTCAGCATCTCACACTGATTTTGTTCTCATTAACATTTAATCTGGAAATTTGGCAGTTCCCCAGAAATCTGACCCCTTTCTACCTTTGTGTCTAACTTCTCATGTAGATCAAAGTACATATTAGAGAAGACTTTCTGTGGCCCCAATGTGTGACTTCTTTTTGCCTCACTATGGGATGATCTGTATTGAGGTAGATTCACCACAAGGCAATGTTGTTGGATAGACCCAAACAGGGAGCTAGTTGATAGTTGGAAGGTACAGATAGAGATAATAGCCGGACCAGGAGGATCCAGGTGCTACACGAAATAAAACAGAAACACTGATATGCTGTGTAATAGCTATGGAGAAATAGCCAAAGCAGTATGGAAGAGCATTTATGGAGGCCTAGGTGGTGCTACATTGTGGAGGCCTAGGTGGTGCTACAGACATTTGTGAGATGGTTCTGCTAAGGAGTTGTATAGATCTGCTTGGAGCATTGGTACTAAAGAGCCGTGGTAGCGCTTTACCGAATAAGGCATCATATGGGAGCCACTCGTATGGCACCAGCACTTGTCTGCAACCATACTGAAAGGACAACCAGCTATACTATTCAGTTCAAATGTGTGCAAAAAAAAAAGAGCCTACAGCAGATGTGTGGGAGACGATGGACAATGGCAGTCTATGCAGCAAAATATATAATGGGCTACATTCATCACACTGATCTGAATATATAAAAGGCAATAATTTAAGAACTTCAATTCTGCTAATGAGCAGTAGTAAAAAAAACTTTGGGCCACATTTATCAGGGTTTGTACTTAAGGCCGGAAATTAAACCCATTTCAACCCATTCCGCCACCCCTATGCCTCAACAGTCAGACATTCCTGTATGTAAGGCTACATTCACACTAACGTATGGAGGACGTATATACGGCTGACGTATGTCCTCCATAGATGTCAATGGGCGCACGGCGCCCTACGGGAGCGGTACGGTGCAGCACACATGCGGCACTGTACCGCTCCGTACCCGGAAAAAGATAGGACCTGTCCTATCTTTTGCCGTAATATGGTGCCGTGCGCCATTACTTCCTATGGAGAGGGGCGGGGGTGAGCTGCGCTCACCTCCTCTCCCCGTGCACTGCCGTTGCCCGCTACGGTACGGTACGGGCGGGCAACGGCAGTGTGAATATAGCCTAAGATGTATGGAAATGGTGGGTCATGTGATATGTGTCCATGATGAATCTTTCTTCCAGGACCTTAACATTGTATTCATGTATATAAGAGTATATACAGCTAGGATCACATGACCCTCCATTTGCAGCCATTTTATGGACAGGAATGACTGATGAGGTAAAAGGCAGCCCGGTTAATGAGGATGAGTCCGGCCTGTGGCATGTTTTTTGTGCATAGGCTACAGTTCAGTGTAGGGTTCTATCTGAATGAGGTCACTTTATGGTGACAGATAGGCAATCACAAATTCGATCAATTAGTGTCATAACAGCTTCTAAAGCTTCATAAACACATTCAGTGACTACAGTATAAAAGTATTACAATTTTAAAATCATAGATTCAATGTTTTCAATTGTCCTAGCGCCTTTTACATAGTTCTGTTGCATACAGCACCTTTAGCAGGCACTCACTTCCCTTAAAGAGGTCTAACGATGAAAGAAAGTTCTAAAATGTTAATCCTCTAGTGATGTTTATACAATAAAGATAATTTTTACCCCCCCCCCCCCTACTTTATAATTTTACTCAGTTTCATTGTTGTCTCCTATAATTCAGTGATGGTCAGTGTAAAATTCCAGAGTGTGGGCAGAGACTCTCTAAGCAGACACGTCATGATTCCTCTGTGCTATGAGACCCTGTATGCTGACAATGTGCTTAGATCATCAGGGTACAAGCCATAGATTTTGGGCAAAATTTGCGACTTTTTACAAAATGTCACAACTTTCACATCTGGATTCAGGTGATAACTCAGGGAACACTGCAGAAAACTAGATAATGGCGAACTTTGCAATGAGATTGCTTGAGGCCCCCAAAAAAGTTGCAAACGAGCACAAGCACCATGAAAAGTCTAAAAACTTAAAGAATAAGGCAAACCAAAAGTGTGAAACATGTACCCCATTGTGTCTTATATCCATCTCTGATCTTTATCATCTCCTTTTTCTGTGTGTCAGATACTAGCAGAAAGTTAGAAGCTAAATGAAAGTTTAGATATTTCTTTGCCTTGATAATCTAAGCACATTGTCAGCACACAGAATCCCACAGCACAGAGGAATCATAAAGTGTCTGCTCAGCTAGTGCTGCCCCACACTGCTGAATCATACACTGACCACTGACAGAACCAAAAAAAGCAATAAAACAAAATAAAATTGCAAAGTAATTGGCTAAAAATTATCCTTAATGTGTAAGCGTCTCTAGGGGATTAAAATTTGAGAACTTTCTTCCATGGGCAAACCCCTTTAAGTGTCTGACATTGTGTGAATAATGTACATACCAGGAATGTACGGCATTAATGGAATGTAGTGCAACCTAATGAAGCACAGATTACTAGTAAGTATATATAGTATATCAAGTATAGTACTAAGTATATATATCATGTATCAAGTCCCTATCATGTGCATCCGGGCCTCTTGTTTCACGTATAAGTGGAGGATATATATATATATTAGAGGTTAGATGATATCATCATTTTGATTGTTTTGCTGTTGACATGACAACACTGATAAGAGGTAATTGTCACCTCCATTCCTTTCTACACATAGCTTACGGAGAGCCTATGGCTGTGCGCCTTAGCGGCTGTTCTGGTGTTTTTGAAGATTATAGACTATGCCTACTACAAAGTAACAATCATAGTGGTATAAGATGTCCTATCTAGGGTCCTAAACAGGAGGGTACAGAGAGACTAGTGAGCTTATAGTAGCAAATTATCTGAAAATCCTCATGACCCCCCCCCCACACACACACACACACACACCGCCCCCCCCCCCCTCCTGCACAGTTATTTTCTACATTTTGTGTAATACAAAGCTATGGTATAGTCAGAGCATTATCAAGGGGACAGCACAAATCCAGTTTGTAGGATCATGTAGAGAACTGATGGGGTATCTGGTTGCGGGCTAGGAAGGAGCTGCCACCCAGTCAGTAAAGCAGCTTTATTACCAGCCGCACTATACATAATACTATGCACAAGTGTGAGGTACTTAGTTACCTGGGCCACAACACGGGTCAGGTAACCTCTTGCAGTGTCTATTACCATTTAATGTATGATGGCAAAACAACTTATGCAGATTTTCTTGTTTCTTAACTATTTCATGAACACCTATCACCTTTCTGCATCAGTGACTATGTTTAAAAGGAGAACCGTTCTATCCCTAGGTGACTGCTGTCCTGGACGCGAAACAACAGCAGCCCAAGATGTATCATTTTAAATCCAGAATGATCAATTCAAATGCTAAAAAGCTTTGTAGAATCCAATTCAGTCTCAAAGACATGAATTGGGTCATAAAATATGTTCTTCTTTATGTAAAAATGGTTTAAGGACTGACAAGGAATAACTCTAATTTGATATATTTCATATGTGGGTTGCAAAAGTTTTCATTGTTTTATGTGCAACATCCCCCACAGGGGCCTAGCCACCGGAGTGACTGGCTATTCCGGCCCAGGCACGTGGTACTTGGTATGGGGACCGTAGTGCTGACCTACAGCCTGGGAGATCTCCAGCAGGTGGGGTGTGCAAGAAATATGGAGGAAGAGGCTGATGTTCTGCTTTCTCCCTGCGGCAGCCCCTGAGGTGTCTGTAGGATGAACTTTGTGCAAATCAACTTACGTTTCTTTTATTGAACAGCAGGCAACGGCCAAAAAGAAAGAACGGCAGATTATTTAAAGGGAACCGGTCACCAAAACACTGTTTTTAAGTTCTCCCATGTGCCCACAGTCAATCCCAAACTTATCCGAAACCAGTTTTCATTAGATTCCTGGCTTGTTTCTTTCAAGTAATAACTTTTATAAAACTTTACCTAGTGCCTCAGACCTTCTTTACACCACTACCACGTCTAGCGGTCGTGCAGCTGGCGGCAAAATGGACTGGGCGGTGGCTGTACACTCGCTGTAGTTTACAACTGTAGTCTCCAAAGTATCGTGTATTTTTGAGGTGAAAAGAAGATAATACATGCCATTGCTGTTTAAAAACTGAAAAGGTACAGATCACAGTATTGTGCATTGTGTGATGACATTTAAAAACCTTCTCAATAAATAAAGAGTTAATTTTAAAAAAATGAAAAGTATATGTATTCAGTCCCCAATAGCCTTTAGAAGTCACCATATTAGTAACTAGAGTACATCTGTATGTAATGTATTCTTAGTATAACGACAACTGTTTTGTGAAGGCCTCAGAGGTTAGAGAACATTCGAGAATGGTCAGAAACAGTGATGATGTTGTGTCAAAGTGGATCGCAGGCTCTGAACATCTCCTGGAGCACTATTCAATCCATCATCGGAAACTGGAAGGCGTTTGGCACAACTAATAAAATTATTGATACATAGCTGTTCAATTAAACTGACAGCCCAGAGAAGATCACACATTAGACAAGCTGCAGCTTTTCCTAGACACAAACCAGTGTTACTATAAGTTGAACAGTGGAGGAAAACATAAAAAAAAATTGGGGGGGGGGGGGTTATTCCAGAAATCTAGCACAATTTTATCAGTTTATCTTCCACACAATCTACTTACTTCCATTTATATGTTGTGATGAGATGTTTCTGATGATCACTCCTTTATTTCTCTGTTCTTAGAGTTTTCATTATTATCACTCTGTTACATGAGAGAACATGTTGCAAGATTTTTGTATGATAATAAATATAAGATTAATGAAAAAAAAAGTGTCATAAATTGTGTATCATGCTTTTTGAGGTCCGTCGCATGTATGACATTTTATAGGGATCTCCTCTTCCTCCCTTGGGGGAATTTCATCCGCATCAGCTACAGTGTCCTGGGTTGAGTATTCACAATTACGGTCCTTTGTTACTAGTGCAGGGGATAAGGTGCTCTCACATGCCATATCACAGATTTACTCTGTCCTGTCAAGGCTTAGATACGTCCAGAATTGGGAGCGGGAATCTGGGACGTATCTGGGAATGGCAATGCTCAAGGTGTCCTCAGCATGCTCGGCCCAGAAAAAGGGTTCAAAAATTGTCTCCAGGTGGTACCAGGTACCAACAATGCTGCACCGAGCCTTCCCTTTTGTTCCGGATTTCTCCTGGCAATGCGGAGTAGACAAAGGTGACATGCTGCACGTTTGGTGGACTTGGGGTGAGCTCCAACCAGGTATTTTATACATAGACAAATATCAGGTAAGCAGGTGGATGCTTCCCCTAACATCGCACTCTTATCTTATAGCTCCCGGGCCCTATAGGCACCCGCTTGATAGCGGCTGAAGCTGTGATTCCACATTACTGCCGCTCTGATGTCTGCCCGTCATTGTCGGAATAGGCCCAGGAGATGTCTCTCCTTTATCGTATGGAGGAACTGTCTGCATTGATGCTGGACACCCATGAGAGATTCTTATGGCTATGGGAACCGGGGCTGTGGTTTATGGGCTCTTAGAGTTCTATTATTAGGCCAACTGACCTGTAACTAATATAACTAATTTTCCCCATTTTTTTAATCATACTATAATGCTATTAACCCTCTTGCCTGGTATAATTTCTTTCCTTTACTTACCTCTTGTGTGTATCCAGTGTGCATTTATATGTTAGGCTGTCCCCACACCTGACCCAGGTCGTGAGACCTCGATTGTTTCTCCGATTCAACCAATGGTGTCATGTAGGCATACCTGCAAGCCGTTTCCAATGCATATCATATTTTACATTATGTGAGGCTGAGAATGCTACATGTTCTGGGTTAACTATTAAGCTGCCTTTTGGGCTGCAGTAAGCTTCCTCTATATTCTGGAATCTGAAATATTTTTCACTGTATGGTGGTCCTGTGTACTGTGCAATTGTTTTTCTTTGGATGGCAATTTTTTTGTTATATGCTGTATATTTTTATTGTATTTTCTGTTAATAAAACTGATTCAACAATTGTCATTTTGATGCTCAATGTGTGTATATGTTATAATGATTGGGAACAAATGCAGGAAATTTTCAAGCAAACTTACAGTGAACCTGTCACCAGAAATGTGATTTTTAGCTGTTGACATATTCCAATAGGCTATCCTATTCAGGATTTAAAATTCTGCATTGTGAATCATTTCAGTAGTTTTTATAAGCCTAATTCACATTGCCTAGCTTCCTACCTGCAGAGTGTGGCGAGTCCTGGGGGACGGGGTAGCTGCAGCCTGTGTCAGTCTCCTCTCCAACACACTGACCCAGCTCCCTCCCCCCTCCCCAACCTGTCAGTCATCGAAGGGTGATGTTGTAGAGGAGTGGAACAATGCATGAGGAGACACAGGCTGCAGCTGCCTCCTCCCCCAGGACTCACCACCCGCTGCTGGTTATACAAGTTTAATTTACATTAAAGGGGTATTCCCATTTCAGCAAATGAAATGTAGTATTCTGTAATAAAAAGTTATACAATTTTCCAATATACTTCCTGTATCAATTCTGCACCGTTTTCTGCTTGCTGTAATTTTTTCGGAAGCTTCAGTGTTTACTTCCAGTGGACGGGAATCTGACCATGGTCACACAGGTGCACGGCTCATTAGTAACACGAGCTGTGCACCCGTGTGATCATGGTCAGATTTCTGTCCACTGGAAATAAACAAGGAAGCTTTCTATAGTGGAACAGCAAGCAGAGATCTAGACAACCGTGAGGACCCAATACAAAAAGAATATTAGAAATTTGTAGAACTTTTCATTATACAAACAGTAACATTTATTTGCTGAAATGGGAAAACCACTTTAACTATTGAAATGAATCAGAATGCTGACAAAGCTATTCTTAAAATCAGAATAGTATAGTCTAGTCAAACCTCTCACCAGCTAAGAATGACATTCCTTGTGACAGGTTCGGTTTAAGGGCGAATTCCCAAGGCACAGCTTTGTGAGATTATCTTTTTTGTCTGAATGAGGCCAGCATAATTTTAGTTTTAGCATTCATATTTGGTTACTTGAATAGAAAAAAATATCACTCACATTCTTCAAACCTGACTTTCCTTTAATTCTATACTTTTAGTGCATTCATTTGTAATAACAAAGTAAGGTTATGTACACACAAACATGTACATTTTACGGGCTGAAAGCAATGGATCCGTGGTCCCTGTTTGTGGCCTGCATGGCAACAATAAAGACTGCCCTAGTTGGCTAAAACACGTGGCCGTGGGTATGAGCCCATAGAAATACATTTCTCTGTGTGCTCTCCGTTGGATCAACAGAACAGCTCACATTAAAATCATTGGGCTAAGATCTATGCTTGGATCACCAGAATCCTTCTAACAATAACAATATAGAAATTCATAATACAAGGGACAATTACACAATGGGCCAGATTTATCAAAAGCAGAGCAAACTGCAGTTTTCTTTTCGGGTTTCCGACTATGCAGTAGCAGCCCCTTTAGGCGCACATTTTTCTGTCTTGTCGGACACAGTGCAGCCGCTACACAAAACTGGTGTAGACACTTTTGTGGCAGACGCGTTTTCTCTGCTCTTTAATCTGCATCATTAGTTATAGATGGGATGGTTAGTGCCAATTTTGCAAGGGCCAACTCAAAGCAATTTCCATGGCCAAATATGTAACAGATCACCCCTTTATGGTTGAGTGCAGTTTCCTCCTTCATCTGTTAAACACAGATCAGAGATGCTCTACTGGGGATTCACCAGTAAACTCAGTATTAACAGTAACCTGGGATCAGAAGATGGCCAATCCCGTAAGTCCTGTTTATTACAGGACAGGTCAGGAGGACCTGCTCTGCCGATTGCAAGGTGTCCCAGAATTCAGACCCCCCACGGATCAGACATTATTCGCCTCTCCTGTGGAAAGTGTAATACAATCTTACCAGGTGAAATTATTCAGTAATTTTACACTACATTGTAGAATCTTCCCTATAGTCTCTTGGTAAACAAAAAGGAGCGTCAGCTTTTCTGTTCTTTCTTTTCCAGTCTCTTTGCAGCTTTTTTGAGATCTTTAACAATCAAATCCACGTCTTCTCTAGATGTGTCTCGGCCAACACTTAAGCGAATGGCGCCACGTGCGGCATCAGGGGGCACTCCGCTATTCAGCAGCACATGGGATGGGCTGTAGGATAAAGATATGATTACATACAAGCAGAAAACTCAAGCAAATTAACAGTTCTGGATGATGTGGCACTCCTCTGATACTGTATATACTACTTTCTTACACTATACTGTACACTAACATTGCTTGCCATCAATGGCCCACATTTGTTAAAGCGCCTGCACTAGTTTTTTGTCTAAATGTGCATGTTTTTTTTCAGTGCAAACTGCTTGCACATGTATTTATTAAGCGTCCTGCACTATACCCTACAAAACACAAAATCCTGCACTGAAATGGGTTTTCCTGTGCACAGTCAGACCATACGCCACATTTATCATGCAGTGTCTGACAGAATTATGTTTAAGGCTCTATGTTAAAGGTGCAAAAAAAATAAAAGTAAGTGCACTCTGTCGGGGCAACACATTTAATGAATCTGGCGCCTTCTGCACACTGCACCTGGTGCAGTGAATATAAAGAATGCTGTCCACAAAATAGAAACATAAAGCGCAATACAAAAAAAGATTTTGGTATCTGAGTAAATTATCATACCTGTCTCCTCTGTCTGAATGGCAGGCTGCTCCAACACTAGCCAATAGATAATCACAATGTGACAGCCACTCACGGCCTGTAATGAAAAAGGATTAACGTAAACTAATTATATATATATTTATTCAACATAAACTATCATTAAGACCCTGGCTGTTCAAACTGATTCACTTAAATTTGTTTTCACCAATATAACTCTGACAGGAGCAGGAATACATAGGTTTAGCACTGATCCGGCTCCTGTTACCCCCTGTTACAAAACCCCTTTAACAGTGGGTCAAAAACGTATTCTGCATAGCAGATAAGTATTTTACAAGGGAAACCCCTGTTAACTACTTAAGGCCCCTTTCACACAGATGTATGCTTGCCTGAGACATACAGCCGCACACTGGAGAGAGCAGCGCCAAACCATCCCCTCGCCATAGGGAGGTGGCACAGCCGTACATACAGAAAAAGAGAGCAAGCTCTGTCTATTTCCCGTATACGATACGGTAAAGGTTGACAATAAGTCCATTTATATGGATGGAGGTATTTCCCATTGAAATGCATGTGGCTGTATGCTACCCGTACCAAAACGGTACCAGTAGCATACAACAGAAAAAAAATGTTTGTGTGAAAAGGGCCTAACTATTGACAAACTGTAAAGAGATTTGGGAAGGGGGTGAAATAATAAATTAAAAATGGATACCAAATGACTGGTATACATAAACTACTCACCAAGGACTGCAGGTGTAAGCAATGAGACGTTACAGGTGTTAGGAAGACGATCTGTTCCAGGGAATTGAGAGTTAAAGCGGATCTTATTGCCAAAGACAGCCTGGAATATGGTAGAATATAAAATATGATGCACTGAACATAGTTGTGCTGCAATACAGTCTTTCAAAAAGGAAAGCAGTGCACACAGCCTAAACCATATAAGATGCTGAAAATTTAATATTTGTACTTGATAACTTTCTCACCTGTAATCTTTGTTCCAAATAATCCCGAACACTTCTCATCTGATCCTCATACATAGCACAGTGTAAACTCACCAACTCTGCAGCCTGCAAGGAAAACGAGTCACTGTTTAAATTCTTAGGATACCTTTTAGTGCAGCACAGACCCGAGGTGTAGTGCACCCTCTCATACTTTTCTTGTCAGTTTTCCATTATTTATTATGGATTTACACATACTTTATTGTAAAAATATGAGATTTTATTAAAAGGGGGTTTCCTGGTAATAAATAAAATATATATATGGCTGGGGAGGGGCTGTAAAAATAATAAACTGCATAAACTTATTTCTCTCCGCTCTCCTGGTCAGCTGCAAAGCTGTCACTACCGAAAGGTGGCGTCACAACCACAGCCACGCTCCTGCACAACCGCAGCTGTGCTTTCTGCATCCCCACCTACCTCAGACAGGAATTGGACGATTATTTACCCCATTATGCTACCTCCATGCCAAGTCAGTATGGATGAGTGGCACCTAGTGGCGTGAATGCCCCCCACTAGCTATAGCCTGTGCCCATTTCGATCAATGCACAATTCTAGGATTTTATGATTGGTGCAGGCGCTGCTAGATGAATCAGGAGGCCAGAGTGTGCCAACATACAATAAATATCCCCCAAAGAGCTTGAAATTTGACTTGATTTTTACACATTCTTTGTGATGTTCCCTATTTCAGGTCAGTGACAGATACAGTCCGGTTTTACAGTAGTGTCAACGCCCTCTGACGAATCAGTGGGGCACATTTACTTACCTGTCCGACAAAGTTCACTGAAAGTGCATTGTCCGACGATAATGCTCTCTGCCGCGATTCACTAAGATAGTGCACCCGATATCCTGAATGTGTCGCTTCCCCGCTCAGGATCACCTTCTTCTTCATGTTGCATGTAAGTGCATTGTCTTGCGACCCAATTTGAAATTTTAAATCCCACGCTCAGTCCAAATCAGTCGGAACACATGACAGCACGCCCCCCAGATTTATCTCATGGAAGCCACCGCTGTGCCAAAATCCAATCACATGCGACACAATCCCAGCGCAGACACCCAGCAAGGAACAGTGCCTAAAGGGCAACACCTATGGCACTTATTTATAGAATGAGCAGAATTGTGTGTTGCAAGATATGATGTACCCTCACCTAATGTATTTAGGCTCAGATCATAACAGTTCTGTTTGCTTCCAAAATTGAAATCTATCAGCTAATCCTTAGATAGGCAGGATCTACCACAACCATTTCTAAACGCTTATAGTTAATAGGGTGTTTGAGACAGCTTACCCTGGTCGGTAATTCCGCTCCTGTCCTCCTCCATATAACATGGGTAGTAGAGGAGTTTCCTTTCCAATTTCATGCACATACAGAGCCCCAATACGAGGCCCATAAAACTGAAAAAAATATAAGAATTAAAGCAATTACTTATATTAAGGGATAACAACAATTGTATTGAAACATAGCTGACATCAGTATATAGCATGAAGGACAGTACAGTGTACAGACTACAGCTGCAACGGTTAACATTGTGCAATAACGGAGCTCATTTAGTTCTGAACATTTGTATAGAAAAGTAGAACTAAACCCCAAATTTATATATTATTCTCTTAAACATTAAATTGCTCTAGCTTATAGCAGTTGTACATTTCCAAACCAGGATATCGATGGGCCTGTTATCTATTATTAGGATAATTAAGGATGGCAGCACCTCAGCACCTATTTAAAGGGTTGTACCAAGTTGGATTACCAATCTGATTGGTGTGGATATGACTGCTAAGACCCCTCTCATTGATCATTAGAACGGGTTTCGGAATTGGCAGAGCACATCGTTCAGATATCTCCAGCGCTCCTATTCAATGACCTTGAAAGAGCTAAGCGCTGTGCTAAGCAATTTCTGGCGCTACCATATTACTGTCTCTTCATTCAATTAGTGAGAACATTCTCGAGAACGGTGGGGATCCCAGCAGCTGAATCACAACTGATCAGATGTTAAAGGAAACCTACCACTTGAAGTGGCAGGTTTCAGATGGAAATACCAAACACCAGCTCAGACTGACTGGTGCCGGAGCTTATTTTGTGTAGTGTTTTAAACGCTGTATCGCGTTTAAACACTTTTTAACTTTATAGCCGGCGAGGGAGGTACGCGTTGTTGCGAATACGTCCCACCATGTAGCTTGCAGCCTGTGTAGGGTCTGATCAGTCCCACAGCATGTCACTACATAACATAGATGAACACTACAGTGGTAGAGTCTGCCTGGTAAGGCAGGAGTTAATTGTTTTCTGTGATGCAATTCCAGCAATCACATGTGTTATACTTTGTTTCTGTGAGCTGAGAGGTAATTGGAGGAGTAGCCACCACCTGACCAGTGGGAGTAACAAAACCCCTGGTCAGGAAACTTCTAGAGTTCAGAATAAGAAGTCTGGAGCTAATCCAGTACAGACCAGATTAGAGACTCAGAGGAGTCAGTGCAGCCAGCACACCAGACCAGAGCAGGTGAGCCCAGCTCCCTGCCTGAAGAGTGGAGCTAAGAGCTAGTTAGTGAGAGGAAAGGGGTATCATCCTACCTTCAAGGGTGATACCTGAAGCAACCCAGGACAAGCTGAAGCATCCTACTAGGACACAGCTATCTCCCAGCCTGCCCTTTGCATCCAGGCTGATGATCTCCATCCTGTGGCTCCCTCCAACTGCATCTCCAGCATTCTACCATTCTGTCAAGGCACGTTGCTACGGTTCCTGTCGGTTCCAATAAAGAACTGTAAGTTGTTTTCGTTCAACGTATGCCTCCGTCTGGTCCCTGCTACTACAGCTGTCACCATCACGGGCACCCTGTCCACCACACAGAGACTCATACTCTAGACACCAAAGGGTTGCCCCAGGGAGAACGGCTATAGCAGCCTCTCACTCATCATTTCTTGCCAACACCACCCTGCTGGAGACCTGCCAGGCTGTAGGACAGCCCTCCGGTTCCCCATACCAAGCACCGTGACACTAGCGTGCCTAGGCCGCAACCGCCAGCCACTCAGGTACTGCGGGCCCCGGCTGTCTGTAGGCCCCAAGTAAAGGCTAGGCCCCGGTGGGGGATGTTGCACATGTATATGACCGAGGATTCGTGCACTAAAAGAACAATGCAATTTAAATTATTATATTTAATTGGTTTAAGGGTACACTTAAGGGTACACTGGACAAAACAATATACACAATTTCCATATATGCTGATGAGTGCAGATTACAAGTGGAGTACTACAGGTATGAGAAATTCAGTACATCAGTTACCTTGTGCTGGACTAATGGGGGAAAAAGTTAGTCCATACTTGAAGATTAGAGATGAGCGAACACTAAAATGCTCGGGTACTCGTTATTCGAGACGAACTTTTCCCGATGCTCGAGTGCTCGTCTCGAATAACGAACCCCATTGAAGTCAATGGGAGACTCGAGCATTTTTCAAGGGGACCAAGGCTCTGCACAGGGAAGCTTGGCCAAACACCTGGGAACCTCAGAAAAGGATGGAAACACCACGGAAATGGACAGGAAACAGCAGGGGCAGCATGCATGGATGCCTCTGAGGCTGCATAATCGCACCATTATGCCAAAATTATGGGCAACAGCATGGCCATGACAGAGTGACAGAATGAAGCTAGATAGCATCTAAAACATCCAATAATTGACCCTGACACTATAGGGGACGGCATGCAGAGGCAGCGGCAGCAGGCTAGAGAGTGGCATGGCGACATACCCTAAATGGACTCAGGCTTCAAACCAATGGGTGGCAGAGAGGAACCAAAGGAGGTGAGCAAGAAGCGCTCAAATAATATCGGTACATGATAAAAGTTTGCCAGTATATTTTGTGGATTACACAGCAGGGTGGCGACAAAGTTAACATGGAAGCCATGAAAACAACCCAAAATTCTGCCTGACACAGCTCGTTTGATAAGGGGACCATGTATGCTTACAGTTCATGCCAGTCGCTGCACTGGCTGCCAGTCTCCTTTCGAATACAGTTTAAAATAATAATAACCCTCATCCATAAAGCTCTGTATAATGCTGCACCCCCCTACCTCTCCTCTCTTATCTCAGTCTATCGCCCAACCCGTGCTCTTAGATCCGCCAGTGATCTTAGATTAACCTCTACCCTAGTGCGGACCTCCCACTCGCGTCTCCAAGACTTCTCTAGAGCTGCACCAATTCTATGGAATGCTCTGCCCCGGACTATCAGACTAATACCTAACCTCCAAAGTTTCAAACGTGCTCTTAAAACCCATTTCTTTAGGCAAGCCTATAACACTCATTAACTGCATGAAGTTTTAACTCTTCTACTAACCCGTCCTGTGTCGTCCTCCCATCTGTTATCCAGCAACCAACAGGCACCAGACTTCTCTGCAGTCCCATTCACCCTGGACCTGGTATATAAGATGACGGCTGAGTGGTTCAAGCGACAGCAATTCCATTTATTATATTTTTTTCTATTCCCTAAGAAGAATGGCTTGACCATTAAATATTCTTTTACCTCGTGTTACCCCATCATCTTCATAAACCGTAAGCTCTGGCGAGCAGGGACCTCACTCCTGTTGTTCCATACAAATGTTGTGCTCTGTTACATTACATTTGTATTTGTTTCCTATGATTTGTAAAGCGCTACAGAATATGATGACGCTATATAAATAAAGATTATTATTATTATTATTATGGAGGCAGTGAACTAGTAGTAGATTAAAGGTGCTGCAACTATGTTAGTTGGATCTTGGGATGGAGCTGGCGCTCTGCAGCCAGGCGAGCTTTCGCCAATCCAAGCCCCTGTCTCTAGGCTACTCCCCAAACAGCACTTCTAAGAACCTTTTGTATAAGATCAAGTGTAGTAGCGTTCTTATAAGTTTAGGATATGGCGGGTGAGGGGAATGTAAACAGATGCGCAAGAAGCGAGAGACTCAGAAGAGTCAGTGCAGCCAGCACACCAGACCAGAGCAGGTGAGCCCAGCTCCCTGCCTGAAGAGTGGAGCTAAGAGCTAGTTAGTGAGAGGAAAGGGGTATCATCCTACCTTCAAGGGTGATACCTGAAGCAACCCAGGACAAGCTGAAGCATCCTACTAGGACACAGCTATCTCCCAGCCTGCCCTTTGCATCCAGGCTGATGATCTCCATCCTGTGGCTCCCTCCAACTGCATCTCCAGCATTCTACCATTCTGTCAAGGCACGTTGCTACGGTTCCTGTCGGATCCAATAAAGAACTGTAAGTTGTTTTTGTTCAACGTATGCCTCCGTCTGGTCCCTGCTACTACGGCTGTCACCATCACGGGCACCCTGTCCACCACACAGAGACTCATACTCTAGACACCAAAGGGTTGCCCCAGGGAGAACGGCTATAGCAGCCTCTCCCTCATCATTTCTTGCCAACACCACCCTGCTGGAGACCTGCCAGGCTGTAGGACAGCCCTCCGGTTCCCCATACCAAGCACCGTGACACTAGCGTGCCTAGGCCGCAACCGCCAGCCACTCAGGTACTGCGGGCCCTGGCTGTCTCTAGGCCCCAAGAAAAGGCTAGGCCCCGGTGGGGGATGTTGCACATGTATATGACCGGGGATTCGTGGACTAAAAGAACAATGCAATTTAAATTATTATATTTAATTGGTTTAAGGGTACACTTAAGGGTACACTGGACAAAACAATATACACAATTTCCATATATACTGATGAGTGTAGATTACAAGTGGAGTACTACAGGTATGAGCAATTCAGTACATCAGTTACCTTGTGCTGGACTAATGGGGGAAAAAGTTAGCCCATACTTGAAGATCCTTCCTGCTTTTAATGTGATGCTAAATAATTCCCCCAGGCAAAGAAATTGCCATCCATAAACCATCCATGTATTACCATCCATAAACCTATTGGCATTATTTAGATTTTTTAGAACAGCACTAAACTAAGTATAGTGGTTGACAAAATTATTGATTTGAAAAATTTTACTTCCACTGAGATGCCTCAAAAAATTTACTGCCATACTTCTTTTAGAGTAGGCTCACAGATCAAGAAGCTGTTGTATTATCCTATGGCTATTTTCTAGCCAAGTATCAAGGAAGCACAGTACTATGCCGGTGAGATGACACTGAGTTATTGCCTAATAGAAATCAACCCCTACTGAATTTTGCCACTTCGGCCTTTGCTATGGATATGTGCGCCACTAAGCGCAGAACAGCGGTCGCAAGTCCCACTACAAATTGCTCGCAGAAATTGGCAAGTACATGCACTGCAGAAAACTACAGCCACCAGCAGATCAACCGAAATCAAATATATAGAACGCTACTGTAGGCTTCAAGATCAAAAGCGTTTGTATTCTCATCGACGATTTCTAGACAAGTATCCAAAGAAGCACCAGTTACTATGCCGATGAGGATGACAGAGTTATTGCCTAATAGAAATCCAACCCCTACTGAATTTTGCCACTTCAGCCTTTGCTATGGATGATGTGGCACTACAGCGCAGAAACACAGCGGTCGCAAGTCTCACTACAAATTGCTCAGAATTGGCAAGTACATGCACTGCAGAAAAATACAGCCACCAGCAGATCAACCAGAAATCAAATATATAACCGCTACTGTAGGCTTCAGAAGCGTGTGTATTCTCCTATGGCTATTTTCTAGCCAAGTATCAAAGGAAGCACAGTACTATGCCGGATGAGATGACACTAGAGGTTATTGCCTAATAGAAATCCAACCCCTACGAATTTGCCACTTCGGCCTTTGCTATGGATATGTGCCGCCAATAAGCGCAGAAAAAAGACGGTCCCGAAGTCCACCAAATTGCTCAGAATGGCAAGTACATGCACTGCAGAAACTACAGCCACCAGCAGATCAACCAGAAAATCAGATATTATAGAACGTACTGTAGGGCTTCAAGTCAAGAAGCTGTTGTATTCATCCTATGGCTATTTTCTAGCCAAGTATCAAAGGAAGCACAGTACTATGCGGATGAGATGACACTGATTATTGCCTAATAGAAATCCAACCCTACTGAATTTTGCCCACTGGCACCTTTGCTGATGGATATGTGCGCCACTAAGCGCAGAACACAGCGGACGCAGAAGCTCCACTACAAATTGCTCAGAATTGGCAAGATACATGCACTGCACGAAACTACAGCCACCAGCAGATCAACCAGAAATCAAATAATAGAACGCTACTGTAGGCTCAAGATAAGAAGCTGTTTGTATCTCCTATGGCTATTTCTAGCCAAGTATCAAAGGAAGCAAAGTACTATGCCGGATGGATGACACTGAGTTATTGCCTAATAGAAATCACAACCCCTATGTAATTTGACACTTCGGGCCTTTGCTATGGATATGTCGCCACTAAGCGCAACACAGCGCGTCGCAAGTCCATCAAATTGCTCAGATTGGCAAGTACATGCACTGCAGAAACTACAGCCACAGCAGATCAACCGAAAATCAAATATTATAGAACGTTATGTAGGCCTTCAGATCAGAAGAATGTTGTATCTTCCTTGGGCTATTTTCTAGCCAAAGTATTCAAAGGAAGCACAGTCCTATGCGGTGAGATGACACGAGTTATTGCTAATTTTTTTTAAAGGAAAATCCAACCCCTACTGAATTTTGCCATTGCGCCTTTTGCTAGGATATGTGGCCACTCACGCAGAACACGCGGTCGCAAGTCCCACTACAAATGATCAGAATTGCAAGTACACTCACTGCAGAAGAAACTCACAGCCACCAGCACGATCAACCAGAAATCAATATATAGAACGGTATGTAGCTCAAGATCAAGAAGCCTGTTGTATCTCCTATGGCATTTTTAGCCAAGTATCAAAGGAAGCACAGTACTATGCCGGGATGGGAGATGGACACTGAGTTATCGGCCAATAGAAATCCAACCCAACTGAATTTTGCCACCTTCAGCCGTTGTAGGCTAGTGCGCCACTAGCGCAGAACACAGCGCGGTCGCAAGTTCATAAAATTGCTCAGAAAATTTGCAAGTACATGCCACGCACGAAAAATACGCCACCGAGCAGATCAACCAGAAACAAATAAGTAGAACTTACGTAGGCTGTCAAGAAGCTGTTGGATCTCCTCGGCTATTTCTAGCCAAGTACAAAAGGAAGCACGAGTACTATGAGAGCCGATTGACACTGAGTTATTGCCTATAAGAAATCCAACCCCTACTGTAATTGCACTTCAGCCTTTGCTATGGTGTGCGCCACTAAGCAGCCGAAACACGGGTCGCAAGTCTCATGACAAATTGCCTCAGAATTGGCAAGTACATGCATGGCGAAACTACAGCACAGCAGATCAACCGGAAATCAAATATTAAGAACGCTATGTAGGCTTCAAGAAGCTTGTTGTATTCTCATGGCTATTTTCAGCCCAAGTATCAAAGACAGAGCACAGTACGTCTATGTCCAGGATGAGATTGACACGAGTTATTGCCCACAGGAAATTCCAACCCCTACTGAATGGTTTGCCACTTCAGCTTGGCTATGGATATGTGCGGCCACTAAGCGCAGAAACACAGGGTCGCAAGTTCACACAAGAATGCTCAGAACTTGGCCACGTACCTGCACTGCAGAAGAACTACAGCCCAGAAGAATAAACCAGAAATAAATATATAGAACGCTACTGTGGCTCAAGACAGGTGTGTATTTCTCCTACTGGCTATTTTCTAGCCAAGATATCAAAGGAAGACAGTATATGCAACGATTGAGATGACATGAGTTATTGCCTAATAGGCAAATCCAAACCCTACTGAATTTTGCCACTTCAGCCTTTGCTAGGATAGTGCGCCACGAAAGCGCAGAACCACAGCGGAGCGAAGTCTCACTACAAATTGCCTAAGAATTGGCAATGAATGCACTGCACAGAAATACAGCCACCAGAGATCAACCAGGAAATCAAATATATAGAACGACTACGTGTAGGCTTCAAGAAGCTGTGTTGATTTCTATGGCTATTTTCTGAGCCAAGTATCAAAGGAAGCCACAGTACATGCCAGATGAGAGAACACGAGTTATGCCTAATACGAAACCAACCCTACTGATGAATTTTGCCATTCACCTTGCTAGATATGGACGCCACTAAGCCAGAACACACGGTCGCAAGTGCACTAACAAAATTGCTCAGAAATTGGCAAGTACATGCAACTGCAAAAGAAACAGACAAACCAGCAATCAACCGAAATCAATATATATAGAACGCTACTGTAGGCTTCAGAAGCTGTTTGTATTTCTCTCGCATTTTCTAGCCAAGTATCAAAGGAAGACACAGTACGATGCCAGATGAGTGAACTGAGTATGCCTATAGAAATCCAACCCCCTACTGAATTTCCATTCGGTCTTTGTATGGATAGGTGACCATAGAGCCATAAAACAACGGGTACAAGCCCCGCTAATTCCTCACAAATTGGTTAAAATAGCAAATTAAAATAAAAAAAAGTTAGAACGTTATTGTAGCCCCTAGAACGGGCCCGTTGGGTTCTTTGAGAACACTCTGCCTAACAGAAGATAACTAGATTTAGCACACCTAACGCTTTCCCTAGCAGCAGCAGAGCTCTACTCCCTAGCGGCACTCATCAAGAGACAGAATGATCGCGGCAGAGCGGCACAGCGGCTAGTCTATACAGGGTACCTGATTCTGGCAAGGCCAACACTGCTATATCGACGTGTAAGGGTACCACGTTGCCTGGGTGGGAGCTGCAGAGTCATCCTGCTTGTTTGTGATTGGTCTGTTTCTGGCCGCCACAAAGCAAACGGCGGAGCGTGCCAAAATTTTCTCCGAGCGGGCGAAGTATTAGTCCGAGAGCAGGAACGAGCGTTTCCGAGTACACTAACGCTCGGCGCTTACCATGCGTGCGACCGTGCGCGCGGCTACATAGGAAGTGAAGGAGAGCCGCGCGCATGGTAAGCGCCGAGCGCGTACCTCCCTGCGCCGGCTATAAAGTTTAAAAAGTGTTTTAAACCGCGATACAGTGGTTTAAAACACTAACAAAAATAAGCTCCGGCACCAGCTCACCCTGAGCTGGTGCTCGCTATTTCCATCTGAAACTTGCCACTTCAAGTGGTAGGTTTCCTTTAACAGTTGATCCTGTGAATAGGAGATAGCAATGCATCTTGATACAACCCTTTAAATAAATATGGGCATTTAATGACACAGACAATAACAGTGTCAAAAACAGCTATTTAAATAATCCTCATAGTGTGCATTTCACAGCCAGGACCCCTATTACCAGAAGTAAGATAGACATCTAATATTCATTGATGGAAATGACAAGTTCCAACTACCTTGTGTCCTACAATGGTCAAATAATCGACTCCCAACTCCTGAACATCAACACCGATCTTCCCCAGTGCTTGTGCAGCGTCTGTGTGTAAGAGAATTGGGGGAAGACCCCGAGCCTTTCGTTCTTCAGAAATGTGTCCCAAGCGTTGTGCTAATTCAGCAACTGGCTGCAGCAAAGAGTTAATACAAGCAAAACACAGGTAAATACATGTATATTATAGTAAACGCACTATTCATAAAAACAACAAATAATAATTATCAATGAATAAACAAATGACTTTGGGTATGTACTGTCATGTTCTGTCTTCTATGTTTCCAAAACTTGTTCTCCTCCTTACAAAAGAGAAAGAGCAGGAGACTCACCCATCCCCAATCCTGACATCATCAAAGGTCCTTTAACGTTTAAAACTCATCTGTGCTGTGAGCATTGAATTGAGTGGGCATCATACATATTTACATATATATTGAACTACAGACGGTCCCCAACTTAAGAACACCCGACATACAGATGACCCCTAGTTACAAACGGACCTCTGGATGTTGGGAATTTACTGTACATTAGTCCCAGACTACAATAATCAGCTATAACAGATATCACAGGTGTCTGCATTGAAGCTTTATTGTTAATCCTGGTTCTTATGACAATCCAACATTTTTAAAATCCATTTGTCACATAGACCAAAAATGCACATGCACCAAACATCCTTAAACAATCAGTAATTTGCATCAAAGCAAAGTAAAACAGGCAGATGTGTTAAAAATTGGGACAATAGGTTTGGTCAAAATGACGCAGCTTATACTATTTGTATTTTGTGCATGTAGTCAGGCATGTACTCACTTACCATGATGACCCCAGTCTCATTATTTGCCAACATTATTGAAACAAGGCATGTGTTTGGACGAAGAGCTGCGACGACATCTTCAACCTCCACACGCCCCGTCGTGGTAGAAACTGGCACAAAGGTAATCTCTGAGAAAAAGTGAAATAAATAATTTCTACAATATGGAGATAAAGGAAATCTAACATCAAAATCCAACATGATAAACCAGGGACACTTACTCATAGATCCAGGCACCGTGACTGTGATAATCTTCTTATGTTTGTTATCCATGGCCTCCTTCCTTCTAATATCAACCTTTATAATTATGCAAAAGAGTCTGAAGGACTACTGGGGGTGTTATCACAGCCCTTCTGTAGCTTCACAGACTGCAACACTGTGCAGAAGAACTTCCCACTCCCACGGTGTAGGATTACTGCAGCCAGAGGGAGGGGGAAGTTCTCCTTATGAAGCTGTAGCCCCTACGAAGAGGAGCTCTGATAATGAATCCCAGAGCCCCTCTGGCTCATTTGCATTATTATAATAATTAAAAGTTGATTTTAGAAGGAAGGATAACAGGTATAGGAAGATTACCACAGTCACGGTGCCTGGATCTATGAGTAAGTGCCCCAGGTTTATTATGCTTGATGTTGATGGTATAAAATGGATGAATATTCAATCATACAATAATTACAGTATAAACAATACTCCGATTACTGTAACAAAGTATTTCCAGTAAATTAAAACTCATGTAGTTTTAATGGGAGTGTCAGCAGAATTCATTTTCTGCAGATGAATTCACAATTCCAGTCATTTTGAAAGTTTTGATAGGATAATACTTACCAGCTTTACTAGCCCCCTGTAAGTGTTTCAGTGGTAGTGCTATAGAGTCATGCTCCACATTTGAGGTAATGATATGTGGCAATGCGTTTTCTAGAGAGCGGCTTTGTTCTTTCCTGGTGCTTGTGTTGAAGTATTCCACAGCTGAACACAACACCATGTTGTTGGCCTGAAAAAGCAGCGGTTTCAATTTATCTAGGGCCAGGTTCACACATTGCAGTTTTCCATTCATTAATTTTAAACTGGTCCGTTTTAACCCTAACAGTAACAGTGATCTGTTTTCACTGTATTCAAAGAACATCATGATTTGTTTTCTTGGAAATGTTGGACAAATACATTCCTTTTTTTTTTGGGGGGAGGGAAACCCTTGACCATTCAATCGTTGATCGCTGCCTGTGTTGTTGGGGTGCTTATGGGGTCAACACAGGAACCAAAAGAAACAAATGGCCATTTACTGAGCTTTAGCTCCATGGTGCAATGGTCAACCTAAAAGTTATCAAAGGTCTCAGCATTTAAGTTTTATTGTTGATCCATATTCCCTATTATGAAAATCCTATTGTCACATGGACAAAAATAAAAAAATACTTTGTCTGGAGTTAACTTACATACAAATTCAACTTAAGAATAAAACCTATAGAACATATCAGCAAACTGGGCATTTACCCAGAGTCCCTGCATGTGGACTTTTC
Organism: Engystomops pustulosus; assembly: GCA_019512145.1. Lineage (NCBI taxonomy): Eukaryota > Metazoa > Chordata > Amphibia > Anura > Leptodactylidae > Engystomops > Engystomops pustulosus. The sequence continues at coordinate 32,782,657 of CM033643.1, read as the reverse complement.
CTATCTATAAATATGTCTAACTGTTTATCTAGATAGATAGATAGACAAAAAGCTATCTTCTATATATACCCATCTACCTCCCATCTATTATCTATCCATCTTTTATCTCTTTTCTACTGTATTTATCTATCTATCTATAATCTATCTCTACATCAAAAATGAAAAGCAAACAGCAGACCACTTTAAAAGAAAAAATACCCCTGTAGATTTATTCCATGTGTATGAGCTCATTAGCTCAGGTATTTTTTCATTCTTTTTTGTTTTTCTGCATAGTGTCGAAGTTATTTGTATCATATATATATATATATATATATATATATATATAAATCTATCATTTGTCTATATATCTATATAATCTTTCAAATGTATCATCAATCTACCCATCATCTGTCAATCTCCTATTAAATTCTCCTACAGTCCCATATTACAGATACTTACCATACTACTGCTTGTAACTACAAAGTGTTATTATTGTGCAGGGATAAAGGAGCCTCTTACTGACTGTGACTGTTCATAAAATAGTTTTATTTTGGGTTCCCACTTTTAGTTTTTTCCAAGGGCCACACTTTGTCTAAAATTGGCCCTGCTTGTACTTAACCCGGGGACTGACTGTACTGTATATTCTAACAGTCCACTCACTTCTGTCCCTCCAGAGGTGAAGATGATATCTTCTGGCTTTCCTTTCACCATCCTGGCTATGTGTTCCCGTGCTGTGTCTATAAGTTGTTTGGCCTTGCATCCTGCAAAGGAAATAAATAACATAAATGCATACATTGAGCATGCAAACAATCTCAGCTTGACTACACCGGTATCCTCCACCCATGATGACTCCATGGAGGCCCCAAAATTAGTACAAGAGATATTTGTTAGTTCGCCATGCAGCAAGAACTAGCGGAAGCCGACAGCGAGTCCTAAGCATTTACAAGGCCGTACATTAGTAACGCGGCTACAGACAAGCGCTGACTGCTTTAGCAGGATTACTTTTTAAACATTAAACACTTCCACTTGGTGGACTACACATGTAGCAAATGTTACTGTAGATGACGATCCATGTTAATGTGATAGGTCTCAAACACAAGGCCTATGGCCTACATTAACAATGCATTAGCCCTACAGAATGCTTACTTCATCTATATTAATGATTTTCTGCTTTATTTTATTTAGTTTCCATCTATAACTCTGCTTTTCTCTCTTTAATGTAATTGAAAGACGAACTAATCTAAAATGTGAACCATGAAACAAACATATGATGCCAAGTGCATGCTCACGTCCATAAAAGGTCATCCTATATAATACATTTTAATGAGCATTTCTCAGTTGTATATGCCCCCCTGTTTACGGGCTACAAGATTAGAATCCTAACGAGATGGTCTCATAGTGTGGGTCCAGTTGTGTTCATGAGCAGCGAAGTAAAAATCTCACCTGCGCTGTAACTGCTACTGGGATTCCCCCAAGCTTCTTGTAGGGCCAATGTTACAACCTCCACCACTTCCTCTGCAGGAGGAGTCGTTGCATTATAGTCTAAGTAGACCTTCCTGTGTAAGCATCGGGACAGAAGGTGTTAATTGTTAATAAAGATAGGAAGGAAAACATTTCATAAAAATTAAAATAGAATAATAATGAGACAAAGCTTGAAAAATAGAAGATTGAAGGTGCTGCATGTGGCTCACCATTTATCTGGGATTTCTGTCTTTTCTGGCCTTTGATCCTCATTTGACGCCATGAGAAGAAGTCTAAAAAAAGAGAAAGATTAAAGATGCAGAACAAAGTGTTAATCTCTACCAAAACCAGATGCAGAGAGACTGCAAAGGTTGACAATACGTCCATTCATATGGATGGAGGTATTGTCCATTGAAATGCATGTGGCTGTATGCTACCCGTACCAAACGGTACAATTTTTTGTAGGTTTTTGTAATAGGGCCTAACTGTTGACAAACTGTAACAAAGAGATAAGGGAAAAGGATGAAATAATAAATTTAAAAAATGGATACAAAATGACTGGTATACATAAAGCTTCTCAAGTCTGTGTCCCTCCTATAGATATGATCTGGAATGTATTCCAATGTATCTATATACAATAAGATCTCAATAACATCTGGTTAATGAACTATGGTTATTAAAGACATTATAAACCCCTCACTGACAAGGCATTTAAAGACCTGGGCATTTTTATGGAATATTTGTGTGTAAGGGCCAAAATTTCTCTTTTTTGTGCACTGCCTTCAAAATATTTGTGGCTTTTTTTCCCTGTGACACATAGGGATAGTTAAAGGGGTTATTAGTTTTTAAGAAATAATTTAGGGCCAGGCTTGGGCGGGCTATTTAAAAAAAATAAATGTCTACTAACCTCCTCCGGCGCTGCTGATGTCCCGGTTTGTTTACAGGGGCACACAGGGAGTTTTCGACCAGCCAGAGGCTCCCATCCGACACCATCTCCCAGCGCCCTACAATGCTGAGAGATTGGGACGGATGGGCGTGGCCGACCCCCGCGGCGCCGGTGGAGGTAAGTACACGTTTATTATTTTTAAATAGCCCGTCCCAGCCTGACCCTAAGTTATTTCTTCTGTTCAATAAACTTTATTGAAATCAACGTATAACAATATTCAAGGCATTGTCAATGAGTCAATATATAGAGAAGCAGTACACACACTTAAAAGTTCGTTATTTCTTAAACCCCTTTAAAAATGTTATAGGACCCTTTTTTTTAATTTCCAGATTGTTTTTTGTGGGGGTTAAAATTACAAAACATGGGGAAATTTTTTGTAATATATAATTTATATTTTTAAAATTTTAAAATTACGTAACTGAAAATGACCATTATAAATTAATTCCTTAGCGTGTGATGGTTGTTGATATACAATATGTACAGTCTGGGGGCTTGTTTTGAATAGCGTAGTGGGGAGGGATTTTTTCTTTATTTCCTGGGATATGTTATTGTTTATAAATAATAAATTCATATTTTGTGTGTGTTTTTTTAACTTTATATGTCCCCCATGAGGTAAAGAAAGACCTCTAGGAACATTTTCACAGTTTTTTCTCTTACAAGTTTTCCACTGTAACAGGAGCATACATAAGAGCCCCTTTTACAGGGGAAAACAACCCCCTGTATGGGCAAATGTTTGGGGCAGAGTGGTACTGGGTACATCAGCTCTTCTTAACCCTCACAGATCCAGCAATCACATGACCGCTTGGTCTGCTATTCACTGCATAGCACTACTTCAGGAAAGGAAAAGGCAGAAGTGGTAATAGACTGCTTCTACCTTCTCCCCAAGGTTTCTTGCCGTGTGTGGTAGCAGGAGACCTGGTCCTACTCCTGAGATCAACTCTGGACTCGTGTCAGCTGACATTTGGTCAGTTGGGGAAGGGTCAATAACCTATGCTTGAGTCTAATTAGTCTGACAACCACCAAGCTGTAAAAGTAGGGCCTGTAAAATTATGATCAAAGCAGAGAAAAAGGGAGTCCTTATATCACTATGATGCAAGGACTCGTGTCCAGCGCACTGTGCTCAGTCTGTGGGCTCGGAGCAGCACATGGGTCTGTTTCCATGGACCGAGTAGGTACGTGAGCAGCTGGCCTAAGAATGTTTAGAGGGATAACCTGCCCCACCAAATGTGGACTGTACTATTATATACTATTATATACAGGCTGAGCTGCTGTATACAGCACGTAAACCTTTAGGTTCAGCAATGGATTGTGGGAAGAAATCCAGATCGGTCCAGTATACAATGATACTGGCCAGAAAGGTGTCACTATTATTTGTTTTTCCATCCTGGACCGGTCCATTCCAGCCAATCAGTAGGAAGCATGCAGACGCCATTTGTCATCAGTCTGTTTTTCACAGATCCGTCGTAGAGCAAAGGCTGTAAATACGTTTTGGATAAAACCTGATAACATACAAAATAAAAACGGAACCATATGGATCCGTATAGAAAGTGCCTTGTTTTGTGTACTAGGATCATCTGGACCAGCACCATGACCGGTCTAGAAGGTCCTGCACCTCACATACTGATCATCTAAGCCCCAATGTATCATTGGATATCTCCACTAAGCAGATAGCGCCCCCAGCAGCCGCTGTCACACACTGCTACTCACAGGACGGATCCGGCACAGGGGCCCCGGAGGAGAGAACACCATAGAGAGCGAAGCGACGCCAAAGAGCGGCAGCTGACCATAGAGTACAGCTGCTAGAGCGGCTCCTGTCACCGGAAGTATAGGGCGGGCTGGAGGGTTTAGGGTGAGGGGGTTGATGTTTGTGGAGCCCTCACGTTCTGTAGTCATGTTATACGCTGTATGTGTCGTACATTACACAGATTCTTCACTCCTGCTCCTATGTCTGGTAACTGATCATGTGCAGGGTCACAGCGGCCCCTAGTGGTGCACAGTAGAAGTGCAGGCTATGGCAGCACAGAGTGTCGCAGATTTTATTAATGGAGTGACGAGCAAAATTATGATAGGACAAGGGCAATAGGCAGCGCTGTGTGAACATTGAGTGGTGAGATGGAGCCAAAAGTTGTTTTATAGTTTGTGCTAAGGGGCAGCTGTGTCGCTGTAATGTCAGCCTAAGGATGCGTTCACATGATGTGTTGCGTCGCGTTTTTGATGCATTCCAAAAATGCACTGATTACATGATGAGGTTACATTGCGTTTTAGCAGATGCAGTGAAAACGTGATAAAAGCTCAGCATGTGATCCAGCCTTTGGAATGCATAAAAAATGTGACAATGCATTGTCTGAACACGCCCTAAGTACAGGCAGTCCCTGACTTAATGACACCCGACTTACAGACGACCCCTAGTTACAAACGGACCTCTCTACTCACTGTGTCCTCTGGAGAAGCTCTCTGGATGTTACTTTATTCCCACACTGCAATGATCAGATGTAAGGTGTCTAATGAAGTTTTATTAATAATCCTTGCTCCCATGAAAATCCAATAGTCACAGGGACAAAAAAAAAAAATTGTCTAGAGTTACAATGATAAAATATACAGTTCCGAGTTACATTCAAATTCAACTTCAGAACAAACTTGAAACACCTATCCTGTACGTAACCCGGGGACTGCTTGTAGTCTCAAAAGCTTGTAACTAACATCATCCTTTTAAAGGGAACCTGTCACCAGGGACCTCATTTTTCACTAAAGACAGATTGTAAAAGCCCATGACACCTGCAGTGCACATCTGCCTCTCTGCCTTTTCTAAGCATTTGCATTACAATATACACTCAACGGCCACTTTACTAGGTACACCTGTCCAACTGCTCGTTAACACTTAATTTCTAATCAGCCAATCACATGGCGGCAATTCAGTGCATGTAGACATGGTCAAGACAATCTCCTGCAGTTCAAACCGAGCATCAGTATGGGGAAGAAAAGGTGATGTGAGGCCTTTGAACGTGGCATGGTTGGTGGTGCCAGAAGCTGGTCAGATTTCATCAGACCTGCTGATCTACTGGATTTCCACGCCAACCATCTGTAGGTTTACAGAGAATGGTTCCGAAAAAAGAAAAACATCCAATGAGCGGCAGTTCGTTCTGTGGGCGGAATGCCTTGTTGATGCCCGAGGTCAGAAGGAGAATGGGCAACTGTTCGAGCTGATAGAAAGGCAACAGTGACTCAAATCGCCACCCGTTACAACCAAGGTCGGCAGAAGAGCATCTCTGAACACACAGTACGTCGAACTTTGAGGCAATGGGCTACAGCAAGCAGAAAACCACACCGGGTGCCCGACCTTTCATCCTAGAACAGGAAACTGAGGCTACAAATTTGCACAAGCTCATCAAATTGGACAGTAAGAGATTGGAAAAACCGTTCCGGGTCTGATGGATCTCGATTTCTGCTGCAGACATCCGGATGGTAGGGTCTAGAATTTGGCGTCAACAACATGAAAGCATGAATCCATCCTGCCTTGTAATCAACGGTTCAGCTGGTGGTGTGGTGTCTGGTGTGGGGAATATTTCTTTGCACTCTTGTGGGCCCCTTTGGTACCATTGAGGCATCGTTGCAACGCCACAGCCTACCTGATAATTGTGCAGACCATGTCCATCCTTATGACCACATGTACCCAACATCTGATGGCTACTTTCAGCAGATAATGCGCCATGTCATAAAGCGGCATCATCTCAGACTGGTTTTCTGAACATGACAAGAGGCCACTTGACTCAAATGGCCTCCACAGTCCCATGATCTCATCCAATAAGCATCTGGATGTGGTGAACGGAGATTCCATCATGATGTGCAGACCGACAATCTCGCGACAACTGTGGATGCCATCATGTCAATATGGACCAAAATCTCTGAGAATCTTCCAGCACCTTGTTGAATCTATGCCACAAAGAATTGAGGCAGTTCTGAAGGCAAAAGGGGGTCCAACCCGTTACTAGCATGGTGTACCTAATAAAGTGGCCGGTGAGTGTAATTGTGTGTTATAACTTACCTTGCTCCCTGACAAAATCACAAAAAACAACATGTGGCTTGTATGTGTTACTCCTCAGAGCTTGGCCCCCACCTTTGTGCTCCTGTCTAGCTCCACCTCCTGCTTCTTCTCAGAGGTCACAGCCTGGTGAGATGACATCAGTGGGGGAGGGACAAGCAGTACAGGAGCACAAAGATGGAGGCAGCCTGCAGCTCAAACAAGTCACATGTTGTTTTTTGAAATGCATCCAAACCAAAGTCCAGCCCCTGTGACTACCCCAGGATTTTGTCAGGATGCAAGAGTAAGTTATAACACACAATTATACTGTAATGCAGATGCTTATAAAAGGCAGAAAGGCAGATTTGCACTGCAGGTGTCATGGGCTTTTACAATCTGTCTTTAGTGAAAAATTAGGTCCCTGGTGACGGGTTCCCTTTACGTTAGCCAATAAAATGTATCAACAACTGAGGACCCTCAACTTTCATCTATTTAACATAAAAGTTAATCACCCTTTTCTGTTTTACTCTCCACTTTAAAAAAAAAAAAAAGCCACAACTTTTTCCCCCCGTTTAACCCCTTCATAGCCTTTTTTCATTCATTTTTTTGCTCCCTACCTACAAAAATCTGTAATTCTTTACATTTTTCCATGTACAGAGCTGCGTGAGGGCTTATTCTATGTGTTACAAATTGGACTTCATACTGACTGTATTTATTATTCCATGGGAAGTGGGAAAAAATTCCATTTTGTTGCGGCTTCGGTTTCGGACTTTCACAGTGCGCCCCAAATAACAAGTCTACTTTTATTCTTTGGTCCAGTACGATCACTGGGGCGCTATATTTACTGTTCATAGGTTTTATTGTGTTTTAATACATGTAAAAAAAATTTTGAGGACTGCACAACTTTTTGATCACTGTTTAGTAAATTAGCCGTTTGGGATATTTGGGTGCTTTTTTATCCGTTCAACGCTGGGAATAACTGTTTTTATATTTTGATAGCTTGGACATTTTGGGAAGCGTTGATACTTGTATCAGTTCTAGGACAAGGGGGAGTGATTTGAACTTTTAGGATTTATTAAAAAAAAATATTTTACTATTTTTCAGACCCCCTGGGGTACTTTAACCCTTGGTTGTCTGATTGATCCTACCATATACTGCCATACTACAGGGGATATTTTCCTCTTTACACCACCTCCACACCAAGTGGGTATTAATGTGGGTGGGCTTGAAACCATTCAGCCTTGAATTGTACACCAGCGCAGCCAGCAGCTGTAGCCTCCTGATGTAACTAGCATGGCGGAGTGGGGCTTACATCATACACTGACGCACGATGCGCTAGAATATGACATATACCCCCTTTGTGTCCATATGACACATCCATTTTATTCTTTGGGCCACTATGGTCAACATAATACCATATTTATTTACCGTAGTTGTTGCTTTTATAAATTTGGTTTTAAGGAGTATATCCATAGGATATGGGAATACTAGCTGCTCGGTGGGGTAAATCCAATCAGATCATGAGGCCACCAGCTCTCCAGAAAACAGGGATCCCTTTCTCACTAATGAGTGAAGTGGAAGATCAATGGTACCACTCCATTTAGGGCCCTTTCACACTTGCGTTTTTCCCGTGCGTGTTCTGCGCTTGCTTTTGATGCACAGAACTTGCATTGCACTCTGACCCATTGTAATTTTCAGCAATATTACAGACAGAAACAGCAGAGGATCCACATAATGACCAGAACAGTGTCACTTCTCATACATACACACTGGCCCACATTTACTAAGGTGCTTGTGCCAGTTTTTTCAGTTGGACTTTGCACATTCTTTTAGGTACAAAGTGCTTTTGCAGGTATGTAGGAAGTGTCCGCGCCACATTTGTGTCGCACCTGACCGTTTTTTTGTCACGGCTGCTCTTTTCTTCATGCAACACAAATTTCTGCACTGGAGGGGGTTTTCCGGTGCTCAGTCGGACGTGCAAAGTCTGACAGAATTGTGTCGTACGCCCCATGTTAAGGGTGCAGTAAAAAAAAGTGGTGCACCATGCACACTACACAGCCAAACTGCACTTAGTACACACTGCACTGTTCTTGGTAAATGTAAACCACTGATTTTTGCAGAAATTGTTGAAAGGTTAGATACATTTAATTGAGTTGGAAAACCCCTGTTCCTGTTATGGTTATACTCGGAGCGTATCATGAATGACAGGTTCGGGTGTTGCCTGGATACGGCTTTTAGAACTTATCTAAAACAAATATTTATAAAAGGTTTCTTTCGCTGAATGCTCTACGAACTTTCATCTGCAGAAAATAAGTTTTCTTGCATTGGTTTGTGACAGGGTCTGCATCTATGGTGAGGCAGCCTCACACTTTCAATATAGGTTCTCACAGAAGGACATTTGTGATACTGTTTCACAGTTGTAATTTGTTTTATTTCTAAAACTTTCAGCAATACTTTGGGCTACTAGCTGCAGATGCTGTATGCAGATAAGACTATATTGTTCGTGCAGTATTCTTTGTTTCTTACAACTGAGCCATTGAGTTTTCTAGAATGATAAAGTGTACAAAGCTACAAATATGTTACTTAACCCCGTTAGGGGCCCTTTAGCAGCACATGTATACATAACATTCTTAATATTAAATAAAATACAACAAAACTCCTGCTTTATTTATTGCAATAAAAACCCCAATCAATATAACAAAAAGGCACTTAAAAGAGTGCATCATAAATATATTGCTCAGCCGCTGTAGGCCAGCTAGACTTCCAACTGCAAAGTCGGCCAGCTGAGCATCCACACTACAATCCTCTCCTAAAATATAAAACATAATTACAAGAAAAAAAGGGGAGGGAGGACGGGACTGCTTACGAATGCCATGGTAACTGTTGGAGTACACCAAAAATGGCCCTTTATAAACCCTTAACATGCTGTAACTAGGCGGTGACACGTGCAGACGTGACATCTGATGGGAAGTACCCATTTAATCCTGCCCCACTGTCCTAAAGTGCAAAGCCACCCCTTAGCATAACATTAACCCCTTAAGCCATGCAGCCACCAGTCCAGGGGCACCCTTCCTATTTGGATGGGCGTATCCCGCTGTTACTCACATAGATAAACATAACTATTGGATTCAAATCTCATGCAAGCATGGTTTTCTATGAGCTTTCACTTTGCCTAGTTAGGTTCATCTTCCTCACCAACTTCTGAACCAGTGAAATTGTGCACAGAAGAGGTGGTCTGCCAGGAAGAAGAAGGGCCATATTGCGTAAGCACAGGCAGATAGAGCGTCATGAAGCAAATGAATCTAAGGTCCACTGATGTAACAGCATGAAGGTGCTCGGGCACCGATTGCAATGCTTCGGGTGCAAATCTGATTTGCGTACAGATTAAAAAATTTTATATTTGCAAGAGCAGATCTTCTGCACTTACCTCGTGCTCCAGCGATGGTCTCTTCGCTCTAGCGCACACGTCCCCGCCTCCTACGGCGCCGTCCCTCCGAGATTCAAAGGGCCAGCGCACTGCTAATTGGCGCTGGCCACCTGGCGGTCTATAGATGGTCAGCCTCTTCCCTTATGCTCTGCCGCTACTTCCCCGATTCTAATTCCGTGTCATCCTGACCTCCTGCCTGTCCCCGACTCCGTCTTTGCCTCACGATTCTGCACCTCGCCTTGGCTGCCACCGTGGACAAAGTCGCTCCTGTGGAGGGACCTGGTGATACCACGCCACAACAAGTCCAACCAGCTTTGCGGTGGGCTCTGGTGAAAACCGGGTGCCACTTAGATTCCGCTCCCAGGTGTCGGCTTACTTCACCGTGGTGCATAGGGTCTACTACCACTGATCCTGACAATATGTCATATTTTTTAAGGTGTGTGACTTTAAAAAAAAAGGGGAGGGGGGGGGGGGGCTGGAGTAGCAATGTGACCTTTCTTGCAACTTTTTAAAATTTTTCACTTCTTACATCTGACCTTGGACATTGCAACAAATGTGCTGTTATGTTTAAAGGAAAAATTCAGTTAAAGCAAATTAATTTAATAATTCAAGGTGCAAGGGCAGGCCCTGCACAAGGTATAATTCAATGAATCAGCTGTGGCTGGAGTTTTCCTTTAAGTGGCGCAAAATGCCCCATGCAACTTATTGACTGCAAAAAGTTTGAAACTGTGTTGCAACTTCTTTGCGCATTCTGGACGCCAAAAAGGTGATAAATCTCCCTCTGACGTTTTGTTGGGTTGCATAAATGGTTGGAAAAGCATCCTGGCGATAGTAGACTCCTTTAGGCCGCGTTCACATGTTGTGTTTTTCAAATTCGGTTTTCGAAGCCAAAAGTAGGTGTGGTTCACAATGGATGAGAACACAAAGGTGCTACTTCTCCTCTTTTTGTCCCTCCACTCCTGGCTTGGAATAGAAAAACTGCGTGTAAACGCAACCTTAAGGATCTGCATGCCGTACTTATACAGCTTGCATTGTATGAAGGTTCATCATGTCTCTGTGTAAGTAGCAGCTGGACTGTGAAACATGGATTTATATTTCTGGATTGTGCACTGGGCATGTGTACTAACATTATTGTATTATTATTTTCTACTGTCTGGGATATACTCAGGCTCTTGTGCCCTTTGATTCTCCTAACCTGTCATAAGAAAAACAGTGTACAGGCGGTCCCCTACTTAAGGACACCCGACTTACAGACAACCCATAGTTACAGACAGACCCCTCTGACCTCTGGTGAAGCTTTCTGAATGCTTTACTATAGTCCCAGACTGCAATGATGAGCTGTAAGGTGTCTGTAATGAAGCTTTGTTGATAATCCTTGGTCCCATTACAGCAAATGTTTAAACTCCAATTGTCACTGGGACAAAAAATTTTTTGTCTGGAACTACAATTTTAAAATATACAGTTTTGACTTACATCCAAATTCAACTTAAGAACAAACCTCCGGACCCTATCTTGTACGTAACCCGGGGACTGCCTGTATAATGACCCTTAATTAAATGGTTTTAGTTTTTTCTGCCCTGAATAAACAAGGCTCTGCTAGCAGATTTTGAAATATTCACCTTCCAGGGTCACTAGTACAGTTGATTTGTGACCAGACCTAGCAGTACGACCTTACCATGTCACCTGCATCAGAGAGATCATGTTGCTGGCTAAACTACAATGCATTCAAAGAATTAGGAACAGCTCAGAGGCACATGGGGCAGTGTGTGTGCCCATGGCGGTCACCCTCTCCAGAACAGCGCTGTGTGTGATTGCATAGGGTGCAAATAGCTTGGAGTCCAATAAACTGATTGGTAAAAAAAATGCTAAATTTACTTTATATAATTCTTTATACATGTCTATCACATTCCGCATTCATTAGGCATGTGGTGTACACTGCGGCTTCTGGAAAGTCCATGGTTTTACACAGGGAGGTAAAGAACAGATATCACATATCTGGTTACATCAAGTGCGGTAACGACAATCAAGAATTAACAGCTCATCTTACAGATGGAAACAATTATAGTCTGATTTCGCTATGGACACAGTACATTAACATCATTCACTAGCCCGCTTACTAATACTAGCTATAGTACATCAACACATGCAGCTATTGAAAGCCCATCATATTGGGTTGGGCACGTAGGAAGTGAATTGTGCAAAGAATTTGTTGTTTTTTTCACAATTTTCAATGGTTTCTATGGTTTGCACCTAATTTAAAGGAAATCTGCCATCAAAATCCATCATGATAAACCAGGGACACTTACTTATAGATCCAGGCACCGTGACTGTGGTAATCTTCTTATACTTGTCATCCATGGCCTCCTTCCTTTTAAAATCAACTTTTAAATTTATGCTAATGAGCCTAAAAGGTCTCTGGAGGGTGTTCCAGAGCCCCTCAGTGTTGCAGCTTCACAGGCTGTTATACTGTCTCCCCCTCCCTCCTGCTCCATCAGCACTTTCTGCTCCTTCTGCTTGATGTAATATCACAACAGCAGGACCGTATCTGCCATGAGGTTGGCAATTCAATAACAATTACATACCACAGGAAATAAGGAGTCTCTCAATTCTCCAATAAAAGTACATAAAGTTTTTATTTTATTAATACATTAAAAATTAATTAATTACAATGGATGTTAAATGGAGGATATCCAAAAATATTGGTCTGAGCTAATTGCCCACCACACTAACAAAAGGGTATGTTCACCATAAATCTAACACAATTATTGCATGTTTCCCCAGTAAATAAGTAAAGTGCATGTGTGCCTGGAGAACACTTTCTTATATACAATATTTTAGCCTTGGTGAAACTTTAAATATAAGAACAGTGTCTTACCCATGATGTAGTGTAAGTAGGAGCAACGCCCAGACGCCCTACTGTCATAGCCCCGCCAGCTTCCTCATCTGACATTCCTTTACGACCCATCCCATCAGCCCTTCCTACGCTCCAAAGCAGCCAGAGAGACATGACATGCACCCGGCCCTCAGCAATTCTCCCTGGCTACTACGTATCCGCTGTCACCGGTCTGAACAGACGACTATGTGTGTGACTGACGCTTTGAGACTCTCGGTGCGCAACCTACGCGAAGTGCTGCACCTTAAAGGCGCCATTTAATTGTTCATTGAATTGGCCACCTCATGGCAGAAAAAAAATTACCCGGTTTTTCGCTGCTTGTTGTGTAGTACAACATCAAGCAGACGGACAAGAAAGTGCTGCTGGAGCATAGGGAGGGGGAGAAAATTATAACCTGCAAACTGAGGGGACCTGGACCACCCTCCAGAGACCTTTTTCGTCTCATTAGCATAAATTTAAAAGTTGATTTAAAAGGAAGGAGGCCATGGATGACACGTATAAGAAGATTTCCACAGTCACGGTTGCCCTGGATCTCCTATAAGTGTCCCTGGTTTATCATGATTTACGAATTTTGATGGCAGATTTCCCTTTAAATTAGGTGCAGACCATAGAATCCATGGAAAATTGGAAAAAACAACAAATTCTTTGCCATGCCTTCCTACGTTGCCCAACCAATATGACTGGCTTTCATATCTGCATGTTTTGATGTACTAATACTATAAGCTAGTATTTTCCAGTAAGGCGGGCTAGTGAATGATGTTAAATGTACTGTGTCCCATAGCAAATCTTCAGACTATAAATTTGTTTTCCATCATGTAAGATGGAGCCTGTTATCTCTTGATTGTCGTTACCTGCACTTGAAATGTAACCAGATATGTGATATCTGTTCTTTACCCCCCGGTGGTAAAACCATGGACTTTCCAGAAGCCGCAGTGTACACCACATGCTAATGAATTGCGGACTGTTGATAGACATGTACTATAAAGAATTATTAAAGTCAAATTAGCTTTTTTTTACCATCATTATGTGGACTCAAAGCTATTACACCCTATGCATCACACAAACAGTGCTGTTCTGGAGAGGGTGACCGCTATGGGCACATACACTGTCCCCAGGGTGCCCTTAGCTGTTCCTAATTCTTTGAATGCATTGTAGTTTAGCCAGCACATGATCTCCTGAGCAAGGTTGACATGGTAGGTCTACGCTATTGAATATTTCAAATCAGCTAGCAAAAACGAACCCATTTTTAAGGTCAATTAACACTCTTTTCTATGACAGGTTCGGAAATCAAGGGCACACAGCCTGATGATACTCCCACACCATGAAAATAATCATACAATAGTTTACATAGTCACAACGTTCCCCAGTGCACAACCCGAATATTAAAGCCATGTTCTCACAGTCCAGCGCTTACTTACACAGAGACATGATGAACCTTCATACAATGCAAGCTGTAATAAGTACGGCATGCACATCCTTAAGGTTGCGTTTACACTTCAATTTTTTCAGACGCATTTTTTCTATTAGCCCAGCCAGGAGTGAGGGACAAAAAGGAGAAGTAGCACCTCTCTGTTCCATCCATTGTGAACCACACCTACTTTTGGTTTTCGAAAACCGAATTTGAAAAACACAACATGTGAACGCGTCCTAAAGGAGGCTACTATCGCCAGGATGCTTTGTTCTCCCATACCATTTATGGTCGCCCCACAAAACGTCAGAGGGAGATTCATTAACTTTTTACCGGTCCAGAATGCCAGAGCTTGCACCAACATTGTCAGTTTCAACTTTTCATTCAATAATTGCATGGGGCATTTTTTGCGCCACTTAAAGGGAAAACTCCAGCCACAGCTGATTCAATTGAATTCTACCTTGGGCAGGGCCGCCCTTGCACCTTAATCTATTAAATTTAATTATTGCTTTAACTGAATTTTTCCTTTAAACTACCCCATTGTTGCAATGCCAAGGGTCAGATTAAGAAGTGAAAAATTTTAAAAGTTGCAAGAAAGGTCACATTGCTCTCCAGCCCCCCCCCCCCTCCCCCCTTTTTTTTTAAGTCACACACCTTAAAAAATATGAATATTGGTCAGATCAGTGGTAGTATAACTCCCTATGCAACCACGGTGAGTAAGAGCCGACACCTTCTGAGCGGCAATCTAGTGGCACCCGGTTTTCACCAGATAGCCCACCAGCAAAGCATGTTGTACCTTGTGGGCGTGTTAAATAACCAGTTCCCCCATCCACAATGAGCGACTTTGTCCGGTGGCATGCCCAAGGCGAGGTCTGCAGATCGTGAGGTCAAAGCGAGTCGGGTGACAGGCAGAGGTCAGTCTGACACGGATACTTAGAATCTGGAAGTAGCGCAGATCAAACGAAGAGGCTGACCATCTATAGCCGCCAGGTGGCCAGCGCCATTTAGCAGTGCGCTGGCCCTTTGAAATCTCAGGGACGGTCGCCGTAGGAAAGGCTGGGACTGTGGTCGCTAGAGCGATAGAGACTATCGCTTGTAGCACCAGGAGCACTCAGAAGATCTCTCTTGCAAAATAAAAATTTTTTAATCTGTAAACGCAAATCAAGATTTGCACCCGAAGCAGTGCACTCGTTGCCCGACCCTTCATGCTGTTACTCAGTGACCTTAGATTCATCTTGCTTCATGACTGCTCTATCTGCACCCCTGTGCTTACGCACTATGGCCCTTCATTCTTCCTGGCAGACCTACCTTCTTCTGTGCACAATTTGCCATTTCACTGGGTTCAGAATTGGTGAGGAAGATGAACCTAACTAGGCAAAGTTGCAAAAGCTCATCAATAACCATGCTTGCATGGGGAGATTTGAATCAATAGTTAGGTTTATCTATGTGAGTAACAGCGGGATACGCCATCCCCATATAGTGAAGGGGGTGCCAAGCCCTTCCTGTACTGGTGGCTGCAATGGCATTATTCCCATGTACAGGGTTACTAATGTTATCTGCTAGGGGTGGCTTTGCACTTTAGATGATCCATCTGCACTTGTCCCCCGCCTAGTTGACAGCATGTTAAGGGTTACAAGGGGGCAATTTTTGGTGTACTCCAACAGTTACCATGGGCATCGGAAGCAGCCTCCTCCCTCCCCTGTTTCCTTGTAATTATGTTTTTATATTTTGAGAGGATTGGTAGTGTGGATGCTCAGCTGGCCGCTGTTGAGTTGTAAGTCCTAGCTGGCCCTACACGCGGCTGAGCAAGATATTTATGGATCGCACTCTTTTAAGTGCTTTTTTTATTTTCATTGGGATTTTTTTTGCAATAAATAAAGCAGATTTTGGACACTGACAATACCCACCAGAGCCCTTCAGGCTTATTAGCATATTTAAAAAATTATTTTTTTGGGCAAAGAAGGCTATAAAAAGAAAGTGAAGAGCAGATGCAGAACAGGAGGCTAACACGAGCATGTGAGTGATGCTGGTTTATATTACACATTTTATGAAAGCGCTGTATGGTGTGTCGTAGCATACAGCAAAGAAAGTGGGTCTTCGTCGTCCTGGCTCCTGATGTCTGTGGGGTGGAAGGCGATCATGTGCGGGGCACGCGGCCCCTAGTGGTGCCAGTAAAGTGCAGGCTGTTGCAGCACAGAGTGTCACAGATTTTATTAATGAGTCACGAGCAAAATTAATGATAGGACACGGGCAATAGTGCCAGCGCTGTGTGAACTTGAGTGGTGAGAGGGAGCCCCAATGTGTTTTATAGTTTTGTGCTAAGGGGCAGCTGTGTCGCTGTACTGGTCACCTAATGTACGCGTTTCACAACACAATGTGTTGCGTCGCTTTTTTTGTGCATTCCAAAGGCTTCAGCATTGATTACTTATGAGGTTCCATTTCGTTTTAGCAGATGCGTGGAAAACTTGAATAAAAGCTTCAGCATGTGATCCAGGCCTTTGGAAATGCAATAAAAAGATGTGACAATGCATTGTCTGAACACGCCCTAATACAGGCATCCCTGACTTAATGACACCCCGACTTCAGACGACCCCTAGTTACAACTGACCCTCACTCACTGTGTCCCTCTGGAGAAGCGCTCGGATGTTCCTTTTTATTCCCTCACTGCAATGATCAGATGTAAAGGTGTCTAATGAGTTTTTTATTAATAATCCTTGCTCCCATAAAATCCATATCACAGGGACAAAAAAAAAAAATTGTCTAGAGTTCCATGTAAATACGACAGTTCCGAGTTACATTCAATCCACTTCATAACAACACTTGAAACACCTATCCCTGTACTAACCCTGGACTGAGCTTGTAGTCCAAAGCTTGTAACTAACAATCATCCTTTAAAGGGAACCTGTCAACCAGGGACCAGTCATTTTCACTAAAGGACAGATTGTAAAGCCCATTACACCAGCAGTGGCCATATGTCTTTCTGCCTTTTCTAAGCATTTGCATTACATATACACTCACCGGCCACTTTACTAGTGTCAAAACACCTGTCCAACTGCTCGTTACACTTAATTTCTAATCAGCCAATCACATGGCGGCAACTCAGAGCATTTGGCATGTAGACAATGTCAGACTATCTCCTGCAGATTCAACCGAGCATCATTATGGGGAAGAAGGTGGATTTGAGCCTTTGAACGTGGCATTGTTTTTGGTGCCAGAAGGCTGGTCTGATTTTTCAGAAACTGCTGATCTCCTGGAAGGTCCACACGCACATACCATCTGTAGGGTTTACAAGAATGGTCCGCAAGACAAAACATCCAGTGAGCGGTCAGTTCTGTGGGCGAATGCCTTGTTGATGCCAAGGCAGAATGAGAATGGGCAGACTGTTTTCGAGCTGATAGAAAGGCACAGGGACTCAAATCGCCACCCCCTTACAACAAGGTCGGCAGAAGAGCATCTTCTGAACACACAGTACGTCGACTTTGGAGGCCGATGGGCTAACACAGTCAAAGACCACACCGTGATGCCACTCCTTTCAGCTACGAACAGGAACTGAGGCTACATTTGTCCCAAGCTCATCAAATTGGAACAGTAGAATTGGAAAAACGTTTCCTGGTCTGATGATTCCTCGATTTCTTTCTGCCTGCACATTCGGATGGTAGGGTCAGAATTTGGCGTCAACACATTACACATGATCCATCCTGCTTGTAATCAACGTTCAGCTGGTGTGTGGTGGTGTCATGGTGTGGGGAAATTTTCTTCTGCACTCTTTGTGGCCCCTTGGACCAATTGAAGGCATCGTTGCAACGCCACAGTCCTACCTGAGTATTGTTGCTTACATTCTGCCCTTTATGAAAAAAACAAAAACCCACGATGTACCCACATCTGTATTGCTACTTTTCCGCGGATAATGCGCCATGTCATAAAGTCTGGATCATCTCAGCCTGGGTTTCTTGAACATTACAATGAGGTCACTGGACTCAAATGGCCTCCACAGTCACCCAGATCTCAATCCAAATAGAGCATCTTGTGATGTGGTAGAACGGGATATCCGCTCATGTATGTGCCAGGTGGAAGCCGACAAATCTGCGACAACTGGTGGATGCCATCATGTCAATATGGACCAAAATGCTCTGAGGACTCTTCCAGCACCTTGTTGAATCTAATCCACAAAGAATTGAGGCAGTTCGAAGGCAAAAGGGGGGTCCAACCCTTTACTAAGCATGGTGAACTAATAAGTGGCCGGTGAGTTGAATTGTGTGTTGATAACCTACCTGCTCCCTGACAAAATCACAAAAAACCACATGTGGCTTGTCTGTGTTTACTCCTCAGAGCCTGCCCCCCACGCTTTGTGGCTCCTGTCTCGCTCCACTCCTGCTTCTTCTCAGAGGTCACAACAAAGCCTGGTGAGATACTCATTGTGGGAGGACAAGCAGTACATGAGCACAAAGATGTGAGGCAGCCGCAGCCAACAAGTCACATGTTGTTTTTTTGAAATGCAATCCAAACCAAAGTCCGCCCCTGTGAACTACCACCCAGGATTGTGTCAGGATGCAAGGTAGGAGTTTATAACACACAATTTATACTGTAATGCAATGCTTATAAAAAGGCATAAAGGCAGATTTGGCACGCAAGGTGTCATGGCTTTACAATCTGTCCTTTAGTGGAAAAATTGGTCCCGTGGGTGACGGGTTCCCCTTTACGTTAGCCAATAAATGTCTCACAAACTGAGGACCCTCACTTCATTCTATTTACATAAAAGTATAATCACCCTTTTCTGTTTTTAACCACTCTCCACTTTAAAAAAAAAAAAAAAAAGCCACAATTTTTCCCCCCCGTTTAAACCCCTTCATAGCCTTTTTATCATTCATTTTTTTGCTCCCTCTACCCTACAAAAAAATCTGTATTCTTTGACTTTTTTTTTCCATGTACAGAGCTGCGTGAGGGTCTTATTTCTATGTGTTACAACAAATTGGCCTTTCATACTGACTGTATTATTTTCCATGGGATGGGAAAAATTCATTTTGTGTGTGGCTTTCGGTTTCGGGCACTTTTCAACAGGGCGCCCCAAATAACAGTCTACTTTTATTCTTTGGTCAGTACGATCACTGGTGTTGCTATATTACGGTTATCGGTTTTATTGTGTTTTAATACATGTAAAAAAATCTGAGGACTGCACAACTTTTTGATCACTGTTTAGTAAATTATCCGATTTTGGGATATTTTGGATGCTTTTTTTATCCGTTCAACGCTGGCTAACTGTTTTTAATATTTTGCTAGCTTGGACTTTTGGAAGCGTTGATACTTGGTTCTTCTAGACAAGGGGGCAGTGATTTGAACTTTTACGGATTTGATATTAAAAAAATTATTTTAACTATTTTTCAACCCCCTGGGGAATTTATATTATTAACCCTTTTGTATGATTGATCCTACCAATAAATATCTGCCATACTACAGGGGATATTTTTCCTCTTTAACAATTTACACACCCCTCCACACGAGGGGTATTAATGTGGGTGGGGCTTGAAACCATCAGCTTGAATTGTACACCAGCGCAGCCAGCGCTGTAGCCTCCTGATTAACTAGCATGGCGGAGTGGGCTTTACAGCATACCCTGACGCAACAGCGCGAAATAAAATATGACATATACCCCCTTTTGTCCATATGACCCCTCCATTTTATTCTTTTTGGGCCACTAATTGTCAACACTACCTATTTTTTACGCGTAGTTGTTGCTTTTATAAATTTGGTTTTTAAGGAGTTATATCCATAGGATATGGGAATACTAGGCTGCTCCGGTGGGGGAAAAACCAATCAGATCATGAGGCCAACAGCTCTCAAGAAAACAGGACCCTTTCCTTCACTAATGAGTGAAGTGGAAAAGATCAATGGTACCAACTCCATTTAGGGCCCTTTCACACTTGCGTTTTTTCCGCGTGCAGGTTCTGCGCATTGCTTTTGAGCAAACAGAACTTGCATTGCAAACTCTGACCATTGTAAATTTTCACAGCACTATTACAGACAGAAACGCAGAGGATCCACATAATGACAGCCACAGTTGTCACTTCTCATACATAGCACACTGGCCCACATTACTAAGGTGCTTGTGCCAGTTTTTTTTCAGTTAGACTGGCACTTCTTTTAGGTTACAAGTCTTTTGCAGGTATGTAAGAAGTGTCTGCGCCCCATTGTGTCGCCCTGACCGTTTTTTTGGTCACGCTGCATTTTCTCTGTCTCATGCATACACAAATTTCGCACTGGGGGGCCCGGTGTTTCCGGTGCTTCAGTCGGACGTGCAAAGTCTGACGAATTGTGTCGTATTACGCCCCATGTTTATGGTGCAGTACAAAAAGTGGTGCAGCACCCATGCACACTACAAACAGCCCAACTGCACTTAGTACACACTGCACTGTTCTTGGTAAATTTTACAAGCCACTGATTTGTGCAAAGAATTGTTGACAAGGTTGATACATTTAATTGAGATTGGAAAACGCCCCTGTTCCTGTTATGGTTATACTCGGAGCGTTCACTGAAATGACAGTTTCGGGTGATGCCTGGATACGGCTTTTTAACGTATCTAAAACAAATTATTTATACAAAGTTTTCTTTCGCTGATGCTCTAACGAACTTTCTCTGCAGAAAATAAGTTTTCTTGCATTGGTTTGGACAGGGTCTGCATCTATGGTGGAGGCAGCCTCACACTTTCATATAGTTCTCACAGAAGGACATTTCTTATACTGTTTCACAGTTGTAATTTGTTTGATTTCTAAAACTTTCAGCAATACTTTGGGCTACTAGCTGCAGACTGCTGTATGCAGATAAGGCTATATTGTTCGGCAGTATTCTTTGTTTCTTACACCTGAGGCCAATTGATTTTCTAGAATGAATAAAGATGGTAACAAAGCTACAAATATGTTTACTTTCATTTCTAGATTTGGAGGACTGGAGGCGCAACCCCGTTATGGCCCTTAAGAGCACATGTATACATACATTCTTAATATTAAATAAATACAACAAAACTCCTGCTATTATTTATTGCAATAAAAACCCCACTCAATAACAAAAAGGCACTTAAAAGAGTCATCATAAATTAAAATGAGTGAGATGAAAGGTAAGATGCTAGGCAGGGTAAAAACCTAGTAACAACTGAAAGATGTGAAAGGCGAAAAAGGAGAGGGGGGGGGAGGTAAGAAAAGAGGAAGCGGAGTGGAGGAAGTAGGCTCGGAGAGAGGTGTGAGAGTGCCCGGGGGAAAAGTACAAATATGAAGAGATTTTGGGAACATAAAGAGTGATTACAAAGAGGCTGAAAACGACGCAAAGACAAAAGGCAAGAGAAAAAACTGGTGAGGTTTCTTTCCGGCCGCTGTAGGCCATCTAGACTCCCAACTGGAAAGTCGCCAGCTGAGCATCCACCTACCAATCCTCGTCTCGCCAGGCTACGAAAAATAAAAAATAAAATAAACATAATTTACAAGAAACAGGGGAGGGAGGACGGCTAGGCTTACGATGCCATGGTAACCTGTTGGAGTACCCAAAATTGCCCCTTTAGTAACCCTTAACATCTGTCTGCGGTACGTGAGTACGGCTCGGGGGACAGTGACTAATCTGCCCCCTGATCACTAAAGTGGAAAGCCACCCCTTAGCAATAACATTAAACCCTGCATGATAAAGCCATGCAGCCACCAGTACAGAAGCTATGGGCACCCCTTCCTATATGGATGGCGTATCCCGCTGTTACTCACATAGATAAACCATAACTATTGGATTCACAATCTCCATGCAAGCATTGTTATTGATGAGCTTTTCAACTTTGCCTAGTTAGGTTCATCTTCCTCACCAATTCTGAACCCAGTGAAATATGTGCACAGAAGAGTGGTCTGCCAGGAAAGAGAAGGGCCATAGTTGCGTAAGCACAGGGGTGCAGATAGAGCAGTCATGTAAGCAAGATGAATCTAAGGTCCACTTTGAGTAACAGCATGAAGGTGTCGGGCACGAGTTGCACTGCTTGGGGTGCAAAATCTAATGATTTGCGTTACAGATTAAAAAATTTGTTATTTTGCAAGAGACCATCCTTCTGCAGTACCTACCTCGTTCTACCAGCGATGGTCTCTATCCTCTAGCGCACACGTCCCGCCTTCCTACGGCGACCGTCCTCGAGATTTCAAAAGGGCCAGCAGCACTGCTAAATTGGCGCTGGCCACCTGGCGGTCTATAGAATGGCAGCCTCTTCTTCTGATCCCTCGCTACTTCCGCTTCTAAGTATCCGTGTCGCCTGCCACCTCTGCCTTCATCCGCCGAGCTTGCGCTTTGCCTCACGATTCTGCAGACCTCGCCTTGGCTGCCACCCGGGACAAAGTCCGCTCATGTGGAGGGGACCTGGTTATGTAACAACGCCAACAAGTACAACCATGCTTTGCGGTGGGCTCTGGGTGAAAACCGGCTAACCACTAGGATCTACCGCTCAGACAGGTGTCGGCTACTTCACTCACTTCAGTGGTTGCAATAGGGAGTCTATACTACCACTGATCCTTGACATCATTGTACGTGTGATTACAAAATATTTTGGTTATGAGGTTTGATTAACCTACATAACGGGGAGGGGGGGGGGGCTGGAGTAGCAATGTGAACCTTTCTTTGCACTTTTTAAAAATTTTTCACTTCTTAATCTGACCCTTGGCATTGCAACAATGGTGTTAGTTTACAAGGAAAATTCAGTTAAAGCAAATTAAATTTAATAGATTCAAGGTGGCAAGGGCGGCCCTGCCCAAGGTAAATTCAATGAATCAGCTGTGGCTGAGTTTTCCTTTAAGTGGCGCAAATGCCCCATGCAAATTATTGAACTGCAAAAGTTGAAACTGCATGTTGGCAAGCTCTGTTGCCATTCTGGACGGTACAAAAGTAATAATCTCCCTCTGACGTTTTGTGTGGGGCCATAAATGGTATGGGAGAACAAAGCATCCTGGCGATAGTAGGACTCCTTTAGAGCCGCGTTCACAGTTTTGTTGTTTTTCAAATTTCGGTTTTCGAAGACCAAAAGTAGTGTGGTTCACAATGGATGAGAACACAAGAGGTGCTACTTCTCCTTTTTGTCCGCTCCACTCCTGGCTGTGGCAATAGAAAAAAGCGCTGAAACGTGTAAACGCACCTTAAGGATCTGCCTGCCGTACTTATTACAGCTTGCATTGTACTGAAGGTTCATCATGTCTCTGTGTAAGTAGCAGCTGGACTGTGAGACATGGTTTATATTTCGTGTTGTGCCCTGGGGCATGTGCTGTACAACTATTGATGTATTATTTTTCTATGTGCTGGGATATATCAGTGCTGTGTGCCCTTGACTTCTCCGAACCTGTCCATAAGCACACATTGTACAGGCGTTCCCCTACCTTCAGACAACCCGACTTACAGACAGAACCCATAGTTACAGACAGACCCCCTCTGACCTCTGGGTGAAGCTTTCTGAATGCTTTAACTATAGTCCCCGACTGCAATGATGAGCTGTACAAGGGTGTCTGTAATGAAGCTTTGTTTGTAATCCTTGGTCCCCATTACAGCAATGTTTAACTCCAATTGTCACTGGGACAACAAATTTTTTGTCTGGAACTACAATTTTAAAATTACAGTTTTGACTTACAACCTCCAATTCAACGTACGAACAAACCTCCCGGCCCTATCTTTGTACGTACCCGGGGACTGCCTGTATAATGACCCTTAATTAAATGGTTTAGTTTTTTTCTGCCCTGAATAAGCCAGGCTCTGCTAGCAATTTTGAAATTTCACCTTCCGGGGTCACTAGTACAGTTGATTTTTGACTCACTCATAGCCGTACGAACCTTAACCAGTTCCAACCTGCTAATGGAATACATGTTGCTGCTCAAACTACACTGCATTCAAAGAACTAGGAACAGAGGCATCGAGGCCCAGCATGGGGAGCAGTGTATGTGATGTGTGTCCATGCCCTCGCTCAGAAGCCTGTGGTGATTGCATAGGGTTGTCAAGATACTTGGAGTCCAATAAACTGATTGGTATTTTAAACAAATGCTAATTTACTTTAATATCTTTATACATGTCTATCACATTCCGCATCATTAGGCATTGGTGTACACTGCGGTCTTCTGGAAAGTCCATGGTTTTACACAGGAGTAAAGAACAGATATACAATATCTGGTTACATCAAGGACTGTCGGTTTGTGGGTAAACGCAAGCAAGATCAGTAAAAGCTCTCCCTTAAGATGGAAAACAATTAGTCTGATTTCCGCTATGGGACAAGTACAGTTAACTCATTCAACTAGCCCGCTTACTATATACTACTTAGTACAATCAACACTGCAGCCTATTGAAAGCCCTCTCATTGGGTGGGCACTGAAGGAGTGAATTGTGCCAAGGAATGTTTGTATTGTTTTTTTCACATTTTCAATGGATTCTTTATGGTTGCACTAATTAAAGGAAAGCTCCAATCAAAATACATCATGATAAACCAGGACCTTAACTATAGATCCAGGAACACCGTGACTGTGGTAATCTTTTCTTATACTTGTCATCCATGGCATCCTTCCTTATTAAAATCAATTTAATTTAGCTAATGGAGCCTTTAAAAGGTCTATGGGGTGTCCAGATAGCCCTTGTTTGCAGTACGCTTTAGTATGTCTCCTCCCCCTCCCTCTGTCCATCAGCAACTTTCCTCGATCGTCTTCTGCGATAAAATATCACAAGCCAGGACTCAGTCTGCCATGAGGTTGGCATTGAATACACTTTACATACACAGGAATAAGAGTCCTCGTCAATTCGCCATAAGTACATAAAGTTTTTATTTTGTTTAAGTACATTAAAAATTAATTAATTAACAGTGGATGTTAAATGGAGGATATCCCAAAATATTGTCTGAGCTAATTGCCCCACCACACTAACAAAAGGGTTCTGGTTCACCATAAATACTAACACAATTAATTGCATGTTTCCCCAGTAGAATAAGTAAAGTGCATGTGTGCCCTGGAGAACACTTTCTATATACAATATTTTAGCCTTGTGAAACGTTAAATATAGAACAAATGTCTCCCATGATGTAGTGTAAAGTAGGAGCAACGCCCAGGACGGCCCAACGCGCGTTTCGCCCACGCCTTCTTCAGGGGGTACAAACATACGACTGGGGAGCCGAATTTTATATTTTTTGGCTTAACCCGGATGGACTAGTTGCGCATAGCCGCCTCGAACCAAGCCCCCCCGGACGTCCCTTACATGCCCCACGTCTCCGGGTGTCCAGGAGCTGGTGCGCCATGCTCGGAAACCCGACAGCGATTAGTCGGACTTCCCGTCATGCGCAATGGCGCCCAAGTCAACGTGGGATTCCAGCCCCGCCGGATATGCCACTGCGCGCTGCGCCGTCATCCGGGTATCAGTCGGGTAAGAGAACAATACTATAGGACAAAATCATCAATCGTGAAAATTATTAAATGGTCAAACAACTAATATAACATAACAATGCATATATACTCAAAAATGGGCATCCCTGAAGGTATAGATTACCTATATTGAAATTTCAATGGGCGGTATAACTTATATTATATATACCTATTGTGAAACATTATAATCACGAAATAACGTGCCCAACAGGAATCAAAAATAGCAATATCTCAGTGGTCTCCATAATATATAAAGTTGCAGATTATTAATATATAACTTGCCAATTTTAAAGTGCATGTCATTTTGTAAGTATACAAACACCTATCAAAATTTTTAAACTAATACTTTTTAGAAATATATATACTTTCCCCATATCCTAAGATTTCTTCCACCTAAAAGAAGAAGAGGGGGGATGATAATATTCCCTCTATCTTTTCCAGGAAAAAGTGCTAATTAAAGTGGCAACCAATTTACTATTACCTTCCCATTTTTTATCCTCTATATTAGGTGTTTTTCTTTAAAAGACTAATCTATTTACAATAAGTTCCACACTTTATAAATATCTACAAAAACCCACTCCCCTCCACTCATATTTTTTTCTTCTTTCTTTAAATATACAAAACATATATCATAAAGAGCATATTGCAACTTCATTCCACAACTCTTATATTTTGTTCCATTATTTTCGTTCCGCCGTAATGTTAAAATACTCTATTGTATCATTATTCCTTCTCCCAGTCTTTTTCATTTAAAAATCCACTCCTCCCCCATGTAACCTTTCTACTCAAATAAGAGAAAATATAGTTAAATCACATGACGGATCAGACAGTTTTTTCTCCCACTTATCAACTCCAGAAATGGAGCAAAGCGCACGGCTTCGTTAAGACCCTACTGGGTATAATGTGCCACTTTTTGCACAATCCCCACCTTCCTTCTGGTCTAGAAATTCTTTTCATATTGCCCCCCCCTGACTCCACAATCCAACCACTTCTATGCACCTTACACCTGAATCTCCCTTGGTGTCGCATCCATGTGGTGGCGAAATGGCGTGCACCGGGGTTTTAGTTCCCTTAGATTGGCGCACTTTTCGCCTTCATTATTTCCCTTACGTGTTTCCCTCACTCTTGTTCCTAGATCGCTCTCGAGGTTAGTCCCCACATAAATTTTTGGGGCACTCACATGTCGCATAATATATTACCCCCGTGGTGTTACATGCGATGTACTCGCGCTGATTTCATTGTCCCCCCTACTTCCATCTGCCGCATCAAAAGAGTTGCGCGTTGTTAATGTTGTTGACAGGATATACATTTGCCACACGGAAAAACCTACCTACTTTTTTGTTTCTCTGTCCAAAGGGAATATTCTAATCTTGGGACATAATGACTTTGTATCATAGGTCTTTAGGTTTTTACTTCTCCTTGGCCGTGGCAATTTCTCTCCGTCATGCATGTGTTCCAATGTAGCACTGTTTTCCAAAACGGACCCAGTGTTTCCTAAGTATCTGCCATGAGTTGGCAATTCAATAACAATTACATTGGCGCCTTTAAGGTGCAGCACTTCGCGTCTGTGCGCACCGCTCTCCAAGCGTCATCACACACATAGTCGTCTCTTCAGTGAGCAGCCGGCTACGTATAGCCAGGAATTGCTGAGGGCCGGGTGATGTCATGTCTCTCTGGCTGCTTTGGAGTAGGAAGGGCTGATGGGGTCGTAAAGAATTGTAAGATGAGGAAGCCTGGAGGGGCTATGACAATACCCACCAGAGCCCTTCAGGCTTATTAGCATATTTAAAAATTATTTTTTTAGAAGGCAAAGAAGACTATAAAAAGAAAGTGAAGAGCAGAATCGGGACAGGAGGCTAACACGAGCATGTGAGTGATGCTGGTTTATATTACACAATTCTTCTGGTAGTTTTACATTTAGACATTAGCAGTAATGACTGATGTCACATTATCAATTCCCCCTAAACTGTGATTGATCTACCTTGTTTGGTTTAAGCGTCTTGGCAATGAACCATATCATACCAGATGACATTCTGTAAAATAGGAGGGGACCACTGATTCTCTGTTTGTTATTGGCTCCGTGATTACCTTTAAGTTTGTTTAAAGAAAGAATATAAGAAGTTTCTGAGCACAAATGAGAAGAGCCCGAAAATCAGACGCGAGGTAAGAACAAGTGGTGAGGGGCATTTATTTGGTGCAGCTGAAACAGCGGAATATTATCTCCCAATTCCGAAGGGGAGTTAATATTAAAGATTACAGTGTATGGAGCTAAATACCTGCAGCTATGGACTTCTAATATTGATGTCCTATCTTAAGGGGGTATTCTCGTCTGGGCATTAAGATTCAGTTTCATTCATCTGCCATATATAAACATTTCTTCAATTAGATGTTATTAAAAATGTTTTAATTTCTCATAAATGTAGTGATATGGCCCCTGTGTTCTTGGATACGGCCACCTCTGCACAAAGAAATGTCTGGGAGTTACTGCATATCCCACAGCCGTGGGTAATGATTGCTGAATTCAGGTGGTCAGGCAGGACTCAATAGCGCAAGTCTGGCCACCAATGCCAAAATGTGAGGTGGTCGTATCCGAGGAAGCTATCTCGTTTCTAAGGGACAACATGGCTACATTTATGAGAAATTATCTTCACACAGGAACATTTATTTAATAACTTCCAATTAAAGAAATGTTTACATATGGCAAATTAATTAAAACAAATGGGAATGCCCAGATGGGAATACCCCTTTAAAGGTTAGAACATCAATATCTCCATCAACCCCTTTAATTCACAAGTAACAACAAGTTTGGCTGTTCCAGAGCAGAATTCACAAGTAACAACAAGTTTGGCTGTTCCAGAGCAGAAACTATTTGGAAGTACCGGTAGTTCAGATATAAAATATGTTAAAGGAGAGTTGATTAATTTTCTTTTTTTCCAGCAGGATGTCTCAGCAGGACTCCTCTGCGAGTGGTAAAGATCTGAAATCTCTCCTCAAATGGCACCGCACAGAAATAGCAGTGGCCATCACTGACCTCTTCCCTCTGCTACATGGTATGATGGACAGAGACCTTGTATCTGAAGACAGATTTCAGGTAGGCGTGCTCTATTAAACGGGACATGTCATCAGAGCCCTTTTTCTGTCTCCCCCATGTCCACCAATAGAGAATAGTGTACACACTGCCAAATGGTTTTTATAGTAAAAGTGGCTTTAAAAAACAAAAAACAAAAATCAGATAAAAGTTAACCTTTCTATATGAGGAGCCGTGTCCCTAGTCCCATGGGAGTGGCCAGTGAGGAGCGGGGCAGACATGTATGATGTCCTGAGGTGGCAAGCGACCGGGGCATGACCGAAGCATGATGGAACAGCTTCCCGAGGGTTGGGGGGGGACCACTCCACACCGGCCCCTCACATGGGGCTAGGGTCCCAGTTCTGCATACATTTTGATATAACTTATCGTAATTTCAGAAAAAGACCGTTTTACCATAAAAAAATCTTTGGCAATGTGTACACTATTCTCTATGGGGACATGGGGGAAGCCAGAAAAAGTGCTCCTGATGACAGGTTCCCATTAAGCCCTGTCCTAGTGCTATTGCCATGATTGTAAGAACTCATGAACACAACAGATCCTATAGAAGAGTCAATAGACCCTGCCTAGGACAGAAATCCATGCATGGAACTACATGCCTTTTTTAGGAGTCTTATATACAGAGCTGTTTTTTTAAATGTAATATACCCATAAAATCCTTAATTTTTTTTTTGTGTTTTATTTGCCTATAATCCAAATGAATTGGAAATACTGAAGTAAATACCCTATGTGACAGAATATGATCTGGGGGAATGTACTGGGGCTACCTATCTACTGGGGGGCATGTGCTGTAGCTACCTATTTACTGGGGGCATGTGCTGTAGCTACCTATTTACTGGGGGCATGTGCTTGGGCTACCTATTTACTGGGGGGAGGTGCGTCGGCGGCGGATCTGACTTGGCTACCTATACTACTGGGGGCATGTGCTTGGGCTACATATGTATTGGGGGACATGTGCTGTGGCTACTGATGTACTGGGGCTACCTATCTGCTAGGGGACAAGTGCTGTGGCTACCTATCTACTAGAGGGGAAGTGCTGTGACTACCTATCTACGGGGGGGGGGGGGCATTTGCTATTGCTACCTATACTACTGGGGGGCATGTTTGGGCAAGTATATGGCTCTCAACGATTACATTTTAAAATAATTGGTGATCATGCCTCTCAGCAAAAAGTTCCTGGTTTAGGGTTCCTATGAAGGGAGTTCTAAATGTTATCCCCTAGTGATTGTTTACACAATAGATCCATTTTAAAAATAACCCTCTTCACTTTGCAAGTTGTAGTTCACGTTATTGCTGTTTTTGGTCCTGATCATCTCCCTATAGAGGTCAGTGAACAATCATAGTCAGTGTGGGCGGGGACTCTTTAAGAGCAGACACTTCATGATTCCTTTGTGCTATAGATTCTGATTGGTGCTACACAATAGTGCTTAATTTTATCAGAGGAGATCCGATCAGAATATGAGACCTAGATCCATGGAATGGATATAAAACAAGATGACGCTCTTAGCTCTGCACCCTCGAACTAACATAAACACCAGTCAGTCGCGCCCTCACATTGATCACTTAATACACAGTCAGGTCTGTCTTAAGCTTGGCCTTGTAGTGTTGTAAGAGTAAGTCCACTCTCACAATAGTGAAGGAGTCGTTTGTGAAACAGCTGGCAACAAAGAGGCGAACTCATTTGCGTGACGTGAGAATAGTCGACTCACTAATAAACCAATAAAAATCGTGGTTAAAAATGGTGTGTGAACGTGACTGGTGCCGCGGCCTCCCTATTATATATTTATAATATACTATTATACAACTCACTCACCGGCCATTTTATTAGGCTACTACATCCAGCTAGTAACTGTTGTGGACGCCCCCTTTTGCCTTCAGAACTGGCCTCAACATTCTTCGTGGCATAGATTACAACAGGGTGCTGGAGCACTATCCTCAGAGTTTTGGTCCATATTACTCGATGGCAATCCACAGTTGCCTCAGATTTGTGGCTGCACATCCCGAGATGGGTAATCCTCCCGTTCCCACCAGATCCCACAAGATGCTCTAATTGGATTGAGATCTGTTTGTGACTGGTGAGGCCATTTGAGTACACGGAACTCATTGTCATGTTTCAAAAACCCAGTCTGAGATGATTCGCAGGCTTTTATGACATGGCCTGCAATCGTATCCTCTGAAAGTAGCCATCAAGTTTGGGTTACTTGTGGGTCATAAAGGGATGGACATGGCCAGCACAATACTCAGGTAGTGCTGAGGGCCCCAAGGGGCCAAAGAGTGCAAGAAAATATCCCCACCACCTAAAACCCAACCACCACCAGCCTGACACCGTTTGATCAAGTTCAGATGGATTCCATGCTTTCTCATTGTTTTGAGCAAATTCTGAAGACCCTAGCCATCCGAATTTGCAGCGCAGAAAATCGAGACTCGCTAGACCAGGCAACGTTTTTTCAATCTTCTACTGTCCAAATTCGGATAGCTTGGTGCATTTGTAGCCTTCAGTTTCCTGTTCTTATTCTAAGCCTGAAAGGAGTGGCCACCCGGTTGGTCTTTGCTGCTGTAGCCCATCTGCCTCAAAGTTGCTCGACGTACTGTGCCGTTTCCAGAGATGCTCTTCTGCCTACCTTGGTTTAATCGTCGTGTGGCGATTTGAGTCACTGTTGCTTTCATTCAGCACGAACCAGTTCTGCCCATCTCCTCTGTACCTCTGGCATCAACAAGGGCTTTTCGCCCACAGAACTTCCACGCCACTGGAATGTTTTTTTTCTTTTCTTTCGGACATCTCTTCTTCTTGCAAACCCTAGAAATGGTTGTGCGTGAAATCCCAGTAGATCAGCAGTTTCTGAAATACTCAGACAGCCCTTCTGGCACCACAACACCCATGCCACTTTCACAAGGCATCAAAAATCACCTTTCTTTCTCTCCCCATCACTATGCTTCGGTTTGAACTGCAGGCAGAATGTCTTGACCATGTTCTACATGCCGTAAATGCACTGATTTTCCCGCCATGTGATTGGCTTATTAGACAATTAAGTGTTATGAGCAGTGGACAGGTGTACCTAATAAAGTGGTGGTGAGTGTATATGTTTCTATAAAGTAAATGATTGACCCCATGGAGTGGAACCGTCAGAACCATAGTTTTACAACTGAATTCTACAAACTAATGGGATGATGGTCCTTGGGCATATGTTAATTGCAGTAACGAGGTAAATTGCCATTCCAAACCTTGGGTTTGATTTGGTTCATGAGCCCCCCCCTTGCGTATGGGCCGCTACGAGTACTGTACTAATGGGCTGCATTTTTCACAGGGAGACTCAACGTACTGGAGAAGGAATGAGGAGGCCCAGAACGCCCGGCTCATGCTCTTCTCAACCTTGGCTTCTCACACATCCGTGTATGCACTGATGTCCATGGTTTCTTCTGGTCTCTCCTATCCACAGAATATTTTTAAAGAGTTACCACCCGGTTATCGAATGCACAAAGCTCTTCAGACTGGTAATGCATTACTTTTTTGTCCCTACGTTTATTGGAATCAATGAATGGGGAAGCGATGACAGAAGTCATCTCAAGGACTAGCACATTGGCAGAACAAAAATGGTAGAAAAAGCACTGGGTGTGTGGGCCAATGCTTCATAAGGGGCCTTTGCAGCCCATCAGTCAAATAACCGGGTGGTGGGACCTAATTAAAGATTCAGGACCTGACATGACACTTGTAGTTGGGAAAATGCCCAGCAAGAGACTCCCGGGGTGCATCACAACAGCTGAGAAAGGAATTTGGCTAATTCAAATCACTGGTCACAGTGTGTTATACAAAACATCAATGCATTAACCTACGACTGTAATGCATGGCGTTACATTGGGGCAGATTTTCTTTTTTTTATTAACTGCGGCGGTGTTTTCCTGAATCGTCTGGTTTTTTCCACGACAATTGCACGGACCCACATTTTATACCCCTGCGTGTGCATGCCGGACGCTGATGCTCCCCACAATCCGATCATCACGGTGCCATACATGGAAAATCGTCGGCAAAAAAAACGTAAAAATTTGGGTACCCCACCCGCCCGTAAAACCGCGAATCGGGCCCTTAGTAAATGACCCACCATTTCGGGTTTCTACTTAAAACATACATCACATTCATAAAACATGCATTTTGATAAACTCAATGTTTGATAAGGGATTACTTAGGCAAATCCCCTTCTCTCAGCCCCTTTACAGAGCCTGATTGGAAAGTAAGGATTTGGGCTCTTATGCCCTAGATCATCATCACAATGCGTGAGTCATTTATCACCCAAACAATGGAAATTGGGAGTTTTCTCACCAGCTCTATAAAAACAAGATGATTTATTACAAAACAAATAGCAATATGGATGAAGCTATTTATTTTAATTTTTTTTTTAGCATCAATAAACTTTCTCATCACAACCCGACACTCACTTCTATGCCTGTCTGCCCAAAACACTCAACCATACAAGTTGCAGAAGAGCAAATCTGGGGGCAGAGGACCCATCAGGAAGACACAGCTTTGTGGCACTGGTAAGATGACTAGAAAAGTTCTATCACACATTTTGACACACTAGTAGATTAAGTAGTCATTTCCTTCTGCTACTCTGCCAGCTAGCAAGAGTATCAATTGTTTTTTTTTTACACAATCTGTATTGATTGGTGTTCATAAAAAGCATAAAAAGGATATGTATCAAATGCCATCAGAAAAAATGATATATTGTAACCTTTTTTTTTTATTAGAGGTCATATCATGATGATGTTAAACTAAATATTTAATAATTTTTTAATTCAATTTTGATGACTGTTTAAATCACACTGTCAGTAGCACCTATGAGTTCATTCACCAACACCAACACTAGATAACCATCAACCAGCTCTCGGTTGTCAGTTGATACAGGACTTTATGTCAGAGAGCCTTTCCACACATACTCCTCCAATACAATCAAGGTGGATGTACTCTTACCACCTCATTGTGTCTACACTACATATTATCATTAACTGGTATTAATTTCTTTGTGTCTTTGTACTATTTTGCTCCAACGGTCCACACCACTTAAAACAAAGCGCCCCTCGTAAAACAAGAAAATGGACCAAACATCCTCACAAAAAGTTCTACAATTTCACTGTATGTCCAAGGGGAAACTATAAGATCATTTTTGTTGTTTATTTTAAAGTGCCATTGGTGTCAACTCCAGAGACCATACAAAAGTAGGTTAAAGGCAAGTGATGGTATGAAACACAGCTGTTAAAGCGTGTTAAAGGTAACCTTGCCAATCACACAAATTACTCCCCCTTAACGCAGTGTTCATAACCTTATGGAGCATTTAATCCTTTCTCCATATGTAACAACAACACCACTTAGGCCAGTTAAAGGGGTACTTCCGGAAATATCATAATTCATATTCAATGGGTTCCATAAAATAGTAAATATATCAGCTACTATGTATTAGTTGTTGTTTAAATGTTGCTTGCTGCCCCTCAGCAGAGAAATGTTGGTGGACATGACAAAGGTGGATAATTAATTGATACTGCTCTTAATTAATCAGTCCTGGACTTTTGTCCCTGTGGTTGAGACACATGACAGAGATGGCTGCCATCAACATGTCCCACATTCACATGTCCTAGCACCTTACTAACAGGTCAGTGATCACCACACTATGAATATGGGCCACCCTCTTGAACTGCTCTGACAGAGGGCACCACTTGTTACTATGTGTGCTCCTTTAAATAACGCAAAGCGTGCGACAACAATTCTGTTGACACTGCATGATATGTGTTGCCCAGTTCCAACTGTCTCACCGAACGCCCCCTTTCAGTGCAGAATATTCTGTGTCGCTTCGGATATTAAGTCAACATGCCAGGACACAATTGTCGTCGCATAACACTTTATTAAATACAATTTGTAGCAGTTTTGCACTAAAAAGAATGTTGCTTAAAGTCGCAAACAACTGGCGCTGGGGCTTTTAAATGTGGGACCTATTGTGCAAAAAAAATTTGATTATGTAAATTTTCTTCACTTTTGTTTGGCAACATATCTGGTGTAACGGAAAGTTCTGGGATGCATTGTTCCTAACTTTCTTTCTGCAGTTTTAGAACCGAAACCTTTTATAGGGAAGTTACAGTCAAAACTATTTCCATAATCATTAGTCATATTGGGGCTGATGGCTTAAAGGATTATATCTCTAATGTATAGGAGTTCCTCTTAACACAAGGAACGCACTCTCGAATTCAGAAAGTATTCCAGGCGTCCTTACTTAAGGACACTCCGACTTACAGACGTCCCCTAGTTTAAGTCGGACTTCTCTGCACACTGTTGATCTCTGGTGAAGTCTTCTGGATGTTTACAAAGTCCCAGACTGCAATGAATCAGCTGTAAGTGGCATGTTCAATGAAGTTTATTTGATAAATCCTTGGATCCATTCAGCCAAAAAATAGAAACTCAATGGAGTAAAAAAACTTTGTTTTGTTTAACTGGAGGATTAGGGCATGGTTGTTTACAGCAACATGTCCAAAATTTTGAATCCAACAATTGGACACAATGGGGTCATTTATCTAATGGGCCCCGATTCTCGCGTTTCCCGACTTGTTACGAAATATTTCCGATTTGCTCGGCGATTGTACCTGAATTGCCCCGGTATTTTGGCTGGCCGACTTCCTCCTGTAACTGAAGCGATCGGATTGTGGTCGCAATCGGCGCTGGCTGCCAAAGCGATACTGAATCGGGTGGCGTGGCCGAACTAAACCCGACGGATTCGGAAAAACCAACCGCATTTAAGACAAAAAATGTGTTATGCAAAATTACACTTACCATTCACCAGTATAGCTCTGGTGAATTTCAGGGCATTCCACAGCGCTCCTCCGGTGGAACTTCAGCACAGCAGCGCCACCTGGTGACGGCGGAGGACTACCGTTAGTGAATCCCCGCCGGACCCGAATCCACACCACCCCCCACCACCGCAAAGAACCGCCTCTGGATTCTGCGAAACGGATCGTGTAAGTAAATCTGCGCCCAACTAAGTCCCCATAGACGGCAATGGACAGCCCCATCGCGGTACTGGTTCTGCAGTAAATGGGAAAAAGATAGCGCACTCTATCGTGTCCGTGTGTGTGCGGGCCGTGGCCCCACCTTTTTCTCTATGGATGCAGGTCAACCCTTCCTCTCTCCAGTGCACACGGGCGGGGCATACTACTACTGTGGAAGTTACCACTGACTGTATAATGCCTAGTGCAGATGAAATAGTAACTTTGTGGAGATGTTCCCATGTTTCTCTTCCTCTTTTCCCCTTTCCTTTTTTTCTTATTTGACCCATTGAAGCCCAAGTTTTTTTTTAGGAGTTCTTGTTTCGGTTTTTCACTCCCCTCCTTCCACAAGCCATTTCTTTTTTTATATTTCCTATACAGAGCTGTGTACGAGCTTATTATCTGTGTGACAATTATACGTTCTAAGTGGCACATTTCAATATTCCCTGTGCCATGTACTATAAGTTGGAAAGTTGGGGCACAACTAATCCATTGTGGATTTTCCTGGTGTAGGCAATCCAGCTAAGTTTTCCTATTTTTGTTTATTCTTAGAATCCCATTATGTGGCGTCCCTAAGCAGTGACTTATCTAGATAGGGTTAAAACCGGACATGTACCCTGTTGCTGCTTCAGGTGAGGGGGTTTGCTCTAAAGCCCCTTTAATGGGCAGCGATATATTGTACACTACTGGTTACTATAACATTGACTTTGTTCTAATTTTATATTATTCCAAGCTCCACAAAAAACCTGCCGACCTCTGTGCAGTTGCGCTGAGGGGAAAGATCTTGCTCTTTTCAACCGTAAAGCAACCCAGTTGACAACATATAGAAGACCAACCAGGGTGGAACAGGACATTTCTCAGCGTCAAATTATTTTGCTCTTCTGTGGATTTCTAAGAAAGGAATGAAATGAATGGAAAACAATATATATAAATAAAATACAATTTTTTTTGATTATTCATCCATGCGGAGATCCCAAAGTGGCCCTCCCCAACACATTCAGCTGAATTCCTGCAGTGTTCGCCTCTCAGCCAATGTAGATAGTATGAACTTTTTACACAATCAAAAATAGACAATACTGAACCACAGCAATCAGGCTAGGAAGGGGAAAGTGTGAATGAGGGTTTTCCGGGAATAAAGCATAGATTCATATTCACAATGGGTCAATTCCTGTCTGGGCAGTCCTGTGATCAACCACTTTGTTTGGCTGTAGTCGCTTGGTTGCAGTTGCATCCGAGTATGGCCATTGTGTGGTATAACATCATTCAGTGATGTTGTGCAGTGATGGCACTGTTACACCTTACTATGCGTAACAGAGCAGACATTCGGTATCATCATCTCTGGGGGCAGAGCCGCAGAGGGAGGATCTGTTGCGGAATAAACTCAAGGATCATGGGAGTTGTTAGTTATAGATGCTGCCACCTTTGCAGATAACTCTGCCCACTTTAAAAGAAGCCCATAAATTTTGTGAATATCAAAGCAAACTATTTAAGGCACTTTTTTTATAATAATGACATTGAGCTTTTTGTTTCAATTCATTTATTTTAAGCTTATGGGTTTCTTATATCAGAATTTATATTCCTGGTATAACATCCCCAATCCCCTTTTTCTGTGGGACTTTTTTGTCCGCAATTGGGGGGGGCTCCCTGTGATCATAGCGGAAGTAAATTATAAATAGATCTTATATATTCAAATATTGTATTTCAATATTTTTAAGTGTCTAGGGCAATAAAGAGGTTAATGTAAAGTGAGCACACTGTCGGCCAAGGTTGTTGAAAATATTAACGGGATCTCTCGGAAATAAAAATCTATCCGTCTCCTATTAATATGTTTATGATAATTTTTTGCTCAGGTTTTTTTACTATGTCCTGGATGTCTGAAAATACCAAAACAAGCAATATACCACCTCTTATCCTCCGACACACCTGTTTGTGTACAGCATGGTGCTCACTTGCGTGTGTGTTTATATATATCTGTCCATAGACCCGGTGCCTGTCTAATTCATAAGCCTTATATACAGGTAACATACACTATATTACTCTATTGTAGCCTTATATAGCAGACAGTGCATGGTACTACAGA
This sequence comes from Engystomops pustulosus, assembly GCA_019512145.1. Classification (NCBI taxonomy): domain Eukaryota; kingdom Metazoa; phylum Chordata; class Amphibia; order Anura; family Leptodactylidae; genus Engystomops; species Engystomops pustulosus. Next base: position 32,744,947 of record CM033643.1, on the reverse strand, counting down.
TATAGGCAAGTATATAGGCGTGTCACAGTGGCCCTTAGTATAGAAGAAGTGATCTGCATCTTTATTGAAGAACATAAAAAATGTGTGTGTAGTGCCACGTGTTATACATATATTTCTAGGTCAACACGCCTAAATTTCATTTTACAGACATCCAAATCAGAGGATACAAGAGATTAAGAAGCACTCATGAATGCAATAGAAACCAAACAGCCTAAAATTGACTATACGTCCACAGTATCAATCAGTCATGTTAGTACACATAGGGGGTAAGTATTGTAGTCAGGACATTTGTGTCTTTGTTTTTTTTTTTGGCTGGTTTTGTCTGGGTTTTATTTATTTTAGAACTATAGTCATTCTTATGTCTTTTTTTTTTTTGTACCTTATCTTTTGTTTTTTAAATTACAAAAAGTTCAATTATTCCTCAATACTCGGGACTTGGAGTTTATTATTTTTGATATTCACTGTCCATTTTCTAGCAGTCGGTTACCTACAATCAGGTGCCACACTGAAAATTCTGCCGTGCAACTGTTAGACAATTGGAAAAAGTCGCAACTATAAGAGCAAGAAAAAAGTAAACCGTACTATATGACCCCACCCCAATCATGTGCACATATTTTAATGGATTTTTTTACAGTCAAGTAAAACCTGTGTTCTTTCATGCTTGGGGGTTTTGCACACTTACGGTAGTTTTCAGCTTCACAATTTAAAAGGAAATATACCACTTAAAAAAAGTAAAATAAAAAACACACCTTAGCTTACTCCATTAGTAATCCCCCACATCGGCCACATCCATCCATGGCGCTTGTCTCAAACTAATCTTGACAATCTGAGGATCTTCCACATAAAAAAGAGACTTATAAAAATCAGTGCAGGGTCCAAGAAAATCCAATGGATTGGCCAGCGCTCCGGGCTGCTAATTATTCACAGACCTGCCAAGCGTGAAGCTCACCTCCCTCTCCAACCATTGGGAAGGAGGCATCTATCACGCATGATAGGCGTGACATACAGATACAGTAGCGCTGGGATCAGGATGAGAGAGATGCTAGGGTGAGTCAGTGTCTATAAACCTAGTGTTGTATGATTTTATTTACATAGGTAAACATTTGTCTCGTATTTACCATACTAAAGCGAATTGGTGTCACCGGATTTCTTTTCGCTTGTATTTTGCCTGCATTTTCCACAATCTCACTCAAGGGCCACTACACATGTGCATTTTGGGCCCGAGAGCCAGCTGCAAAAACGCCGCTTAATTCACTTTCCGCCCCATTGACTTCTATGGGTACACATCCAATGGTCGTATTCCTTCCCTGATTGTAGACATGGCACTACGCCTTTCCTATAGGACCTAAGTGGGGCGACAGCAATGCCCGCACCTGCCTTGTCCTAACCCTGGCCCACAACGGCCCCCGCAAACAAGGGATCGTGTTAACAGGTGTCTAGTCACACATTGCTGGTACGTTTTTCATGTGCAGTTCTTTGGCCGGGGGTTTGGGGGGTGGGGGGGCAGTTTTTTATGATTCCTTAAAGTTCAAAAGGCGGGAGGTATAGCAAAGTAATGAATATTGTTACGGCATTTTTGCGCGTAATCATTAGTTATTCTGTATCTTGTCCTTGGACTTCTTAACGAGAAAATCATCTATTTAGTACAGTTTTCAAGTGTGTGTCGTAAACGCACTACTTTATAGCCTATCATTAAAAAGCATTATTCATTTCATTCTTCTACAATTTCCGTGTGTGTGATATTGTCTAGTATTTGCAAATCTGGACTGGAGGGGGTGTGGCAAGGGGAGAGCAGTGGAGAACAGAAAGTGCAAGTGTGAAAAGGAAGCCGCGGACGGCGGCGCAGGGGGGCTGTTGGGGGGGGGGGGCAGGTAAGGCGCCGACGGCAGAGAGGCCGCACAAGCAGCAGGGTGCTGTGGGGGAGCTGGGAGCAGGCGGGGAGGCAGCGGAGGACAAGGCAATGTGTGTGTGGGGGGGGGGGGGACACGGCCAGTGGGCCGGGGGCTGGGGGGGGGACCGCGGGGTGTGGAGGGGGGTGAGGGGAGAGAGAGAGGAGACGGCAGGGGCCCCGGGGACGGAAAAGGAGAGACGGTGTGCGGGACGGGGGGGGCGGAAGGGGGGGAAGGGGGGGATGGAGTGGCGGGGGGGGAGACGGGGAGCGGGAGCAGGGGGGGGTGTCCAGCAAAGGGGGGGGGGGCGCTTGTGCGAAGGGGGGGGGGGGGGGGGAAAAATGGGGGGTGGGGCAGAGAAGAACCAGAGGCACAAGTAAAGCGGCAAGGACAGGACATCGGTGAGTTGTGCGGGGGCAGGCGGGGGATGGGACCGAGGACGACAGGACTAGGAAGGGACCACCAGCCAAGAGGGTGGCGGGGTGGGGGAACGAGGGGGGGCGTCGGTGAGGCGGGGGAGTGGGGGGTGGCGTAAGGTGAGTGGGGGGACCGGGCCGGGGGGAGAAGAGGGTGTGCGTGGGGCGAGGACGGTGCGTGGATTGTGTGTGTGCGGGGCCCCAGCGTGGCCAGGGAGGAAGGGTGGGACGGCGAGAGGCCACAGGGGTGGCGGAGAGGTGTGTGGGGGCGGAGTATTAGGCTGTGATGATGTGCCGCGGCTGTTCACCGAACAGGGCGGGGGGGGGTGCCGCCACTCAGTGTACCTACGGTAATGGGGAGGTGTGTTTAGGGCTAAAACACAGGATTGGTGGGAAGGGGACTCGTGCGGACACAATAATATGATTAGGGAGTCCCCTGCGGCCCTGCTGTAATCAGGAGCACGCCGCAGCACGTCTGAGGCGAAGGGAAAAAGGTGTGAAGCCTGGGTAGTCAGATCGTCTGCTATGCGCAAGGCCTGGCCTCTGGGCGCAGGGTCGTGGCAGGGGTGTGCCGTGAAACCGGGGGGCGACAGGAGCCGGTGCTGGGGGTGAGACACTACAGATGCTGTGGAGGCGGGGGGGAGAGTAGAAGCCCACTAGAAGGGGGGCTGGAAGGGGCCGGTGAGGGGGGTGAGCACACTAAAGTTGTTGCTGCAAGGAAAGACAAATTCTGAAGTGGTGCTTTGTCTGTAATCCCCAATTCTACCATAAAAAAATATGACAAACCAACCGCATACAGATCTATGTGATATGCTTATGATGCAAGTTTTAACACACGGGTAGAAAGTACAAACCATAAAATTTATAACACCTCCGCGCACAATTTATTTGTGATTTTGTCTGTCCAGACAGGAAAAATGAATGTGTAGGTGGTAAACTTTCATCTAAAGTAGCTTAGAATTTCCCCAAATATCTTCTTATTTTCTGCTGTCCTCTGCTAGTGGGACATGGAGATCTGTGACTCCTTCAGACATGGTGTGATACTTCGACAGGATGAACGAATAGGATCAACTGATAAGGATGCTGCACAAGTGGTCATGGGCAGTAAGGTGACCCGTCAACTCTATAACTGTCCTCATAAGCGAATTATCCATGTTGCCTTTTAACAGTGTACAACGGCAGTCCCTGTACTGTAACGATAGGTGTTCCCATGGGTTGTTCTTAAGTTGACCTTTGTATATAAGTATGGACTTATAGTTGATAAATGTAGCTTCCAGGCACAAATATTTTTGCCCATAATCATTGGAGTTTCAAATTTTTTTGCGTCTAATGGGACAAAGAATTAGCAATAAAACTCTTTATAGACACCTTACAATCTGATATTTGCAGTCTGGGACTAGTAGTACATCCAGAGAGCTTTACCAGAGTGTCAACAGTGGGCAGAGGGGCTCCGTCTGTAACTAGTGCGGTCGTCTGTACTGAGTCGGCGGTGGCCCCTTAAGTAAATGTATAATTCTGCCTCGATCATTTTCAGGAGTGCCCGACAGAAACAGAGCTACGGAAAGCTAGTACAGATAGCATTAGGTGCCCTCACAACCCAGAACTTTTTGTTCGACGTATATTAGGAAACGCATGAAGTACTGTAATAAAAGAAAACCTTAAAGGGAACCTGTCAGCCAGAATTTACTAGCCCCCTCATATAGGATAAGAATATGCTCATTTCTAAAATCCCCCTCTTTTATGGTTGAAATCTTCACCATTTTAATTTGTGACCAGCTGATGTTAACTGAAAGATGACATAGGAGTGACATTCCACTGCAAGCTCTAAGCTTGTCTCATCTCAAGCAAAATATAAATTTCTCTGCTCATTGTCTATGACTTTGGCCCTGCACACAATTTTTTTTTTGTTGTGCTTTTGGCCTTGAGGTAGTTGAACAAATTTCCTCCCAACTGGGACCTCTAACTTGCCTGCCCCACAACATATGGAACAGGTCCTATTCCCTGCCCGTCGTCTGGACCATTATGTCCTTTTTCTTCTGCTGTAATACAGGACGCACAGCTCTCCTCTGACTCAGACACCACATATACAATGTCAGCGCCAATCCCTCAACCTCGATATGCTCCCACACCGCAAACCTTCTCTCAGCTAACAAGCCCAGAGTTCACCATACACCATTTGCCCAAACCCAGAATGGTCCCCAATTACTATCGCACCCATGTCCTTCTCAACTCCAATGCAAACAGATGTGTGCCCAAGCTTCCTTAGGGCATCAAGTGAAGGAACTCCCCCAAAAAGTTCTCACACATACCATCGCCATTCCAAGCTCATGCAGTTATGTCCCTCAGATTTCCTCTTCCAAACATGTTCAGCTCCCACCTGGCGAGGGTTAGTCCTCCTACAAGAAACCAGTCCCGGGGTTGGGTGGTGCTCATCAGTCCGAGAGGCCGTCCTCCCTTAAACCTAGAACAGACCTTGGGTCCTCCATTTTGTGCCATGTTCGAGGAGATGCGGTGCCATGATTGTGGAATAATAACAGACAGAAGTGACCGAGGGCGCAAGGTGGAGTACCACCCCCATCAGCCCAAAATTCTGTCTGTTGTGGATGCAGTTTCATTTTTTTTTTTATGAACTGCACAATTAACATAATTTTGTGCATGTTTCTGTGGTGGGTGGAAAGTTTGATACCACGACAATGTACTCCTCAAAATAACCAGGAATCGTGAACTGTGAAAAAAAAATTACTTCTTCAATGATTTTAAAGGAGTTTGTCCACTTTCATCAAATAATTCATATTTTTTTCTTATTAAAAGTTATACAACTTTTCCAGTATACGTCTGTAGTATCTGATGCCTACGAATTCGCTAGAATCTCTGCTTGGTGTTACTCTGTAGGAAGTATCATTGCTTTTTCCAGTGGATAACAAACCGGTCCCTGGATCATGTAATGTAACAGGTCACGTCTCGGTAAATCCATCACAGACAGGTGTGCGCTATAGCGAGTTCATGCACCTGTTAACATCACATTGACCAGGACCTCTCCTTTATATCCACAGAAGTAAAAAATGACGCTTGCTATACTGTAGATGACATCAATGCAGAGGATCTTAGAAAACAGTGTGGAAAGCATAAGAAGGTATATATGAAAAAAATATTGTATAACTTTATGTTCCACACACAATATTATATCAATACCAACAACCCTCGCTTTAGCGTTAGACGCAGGCGGATACAGAAAATTGGCGTCGAAAGAATTGATGTTTTGTGCATTTCTCTCACAAATACAACTAGTATCAGTGATACGTACCTTTACGGAAAGGGTCGCACAACCTAGGGTGTAAGATAGCCAGCTCTGGTGTCTTCAAGCATTCATTCATGCCTGTGGGTCTTCATTCTTAATTATATGTTTGCTCTGTCTGGGGGTCTTCCAGTATTATAAAATGCCTGCTGTGGGGGGCAGGGTTTTAACAGCTTTATAGCCTGCTCTAGAGGGTCCCCCATTTTTATTATCGCTTGGTTTGGGGACAATTTCCAACATCATTATTATTGTCTGGTTTGAGCACTGTAAAATTAAGTCCTGCTCTGGGTTCCTCCATTATTATAAATGTCTGCTCTATTGTCTCCTCCAGTATTATAAATGTCTGCTCTGTGAGTGGGGTTCTCCAGCATTATAGCCTGGCTCGGGGGAGGGGTATTTCGTATCCACGCCCCCCCCGATTTATTATTTCCCCCCCGGAAATATTCGGGTAACCCGTCGGGAAAAACGAATCGGCCTTAGTAATGACCCCCATATGGTGGTTTTTTTTGGTGCATTTCGGGTGTCGTTCCTTAAGTCTGGGCACCGACCTTATACTTGTTCACATAAAACAAGCCCCACATAGAGCTACCTATAGAATTAAAAATAATGTTCATATAATGTATGGTTCTTGAGACATGTCATCTGGGAAACATCTACAAATGTACTTGGTTTTCTAAAGTTCAGAATAAGCTATACCATAGGGGCATTGAAAGCTCTTATTTAAAGGGATTTTTCAGGGGTCTTTATGACAGGGTAATCCTTGTTGGTGTTGAAACCTAAAACACCTTTCATCAGCAGGATGAGGGGCAGTGGCCTGCATTGCAGCAACCTACTGTAACTATGTGTGGCCTTTGACTGTATCTTCAACCCTTCCTGGTTCACTGTAATACCATTGGGGTCCCATACTTGTACCGCACATTGATAGTTGTTCTTATCAGCCACTGGTGGACCAGTCATCCCCCTGACTATGGTGTAACCCCCCGTCTCCAGTCTGACATCACCCGAACATTTCTTCCAAGCCTTTACTTACAGCCCCAATGTCAATGCGTTCATCAGCAACATTATACATGATTCTTTATATCAATGTTTATAAGTCGAGACTGTGCTGACATGCAGATGAATTGAAGTGTCATTGCAAATGTAAAAAATGTTCAGCTACTAAAAAAACACAGAAGGCGTTTGAAGTGAATCTTAATTGCCCTAAATGTCATATTGGCAGATGTTGGAAAACCCACAAAGGGCAGTACTATTTCACAATGTAGCGAGACATTAAACACAGGATATCTGAGTGTATATTACCTTTTCCACCATATATAAAAGTAAGTTCAAAATACTCCTTCATTCATTTTATAAAGCACAGAACGTTGGTCGCAAAAAGTGCATTATGTCAGGACCTTCTATAATTAACATTCTAGATCCTTTTACCATAACGTGGCAGCATATGGCTGCTGACTACCACATGTAATATAGTTTTGTTATTTTTAAATGTGGTGTACACTTTAAATTGTAAAAAGTCAATCCGGTGTGCAAACGCTAGACAGAATACACGGCAGTTCACACCCCACTTAAGAACACTCGTATTCAGACACCCCCTAGTTTAAAGACGGAACCCCTCCTGCCCACTGTGACACCTGGTGAGAGCTCTCAGAATTCAATTATCAGCATGATAAATCTTAAGGTCCTCATTACAAGCAAAAAATACTCAATTGTCCACCTCATCCAATTGATTCACTATGAGGGCAAAAAGTAATTTTGCACTCAGACAAATGTTGCAGTGAGCCTAAACAAATTGCTGGACCTTGTTCAATCTACGTATAAAATCTATTGCCAACATTGTTTGAGTTTTAATGTATCAGACTTTTATTGACAGATACAGATGTTCAGTACCCCAAAAAAAATTCAGCTACAATTTGCTGCATTTAAAAACGCTCCACGCCATGCTCTATAATAACGTGGCATACTTTTGGATGTGGCACATTTTGTCTTGACATACAGACCATATTACCACTCTATTATCGAGGACTGAACACTGTGCCTAGGTATGCGACCACAGCAATCACATAGTCACTATAGGCGGTAAAGTTCCCTGCGTCCATTTGTGACTACGGGAAGCTATGGGAGCAGTATGACTTTCAGCCATAACAGCATTTGACGAACGTAAAGTCCAGGGACTAGGTTATTTACCCATGTCAACCATAAACTTTGAATAACTCAGTAGATGACACGTTCTCCACATGATGAGTACCACTGATTGGCGTCACCTGCAAATGGGGGTGATGTCTTAATGTGTTTGTCGGGCTATGTACAACACCAGTGCGAGTTAGATTTACCTTCGCTGGTGACCAGGATGTAACATCCATAATTCCGCATGTGCTCTGTATAGGCTTGGGGAAGGATTACTTACTGCGTGCCGTTAAGACTCGGTGAGTCCTACTTTGCACCCTCTATATTACGTTGGTCTAGTTTGGCTGCTATCACTATATTGAAATTTCTGGCACACAGACTGATTTTTTTCTAGATCAAGGCGCTAATATCCTTACCATCTTCGCCCCTTTTGTGCCGATGACCCAATCCTTATCTGAATCCCGCCATGTATTGTAAGGAACAAGTCCCACAAACCAACTGTTTTAATAAGATAGTCTAAGAAATAGCTAATACATTTAACATGATTAGATGAACCACCCTTAACATCAAGAATGTACTTTAGTATATGATAATGGGTTTAAACAAATCCAAGTATTCTTTTCCAGAAAGAACATATTTTCAAACTGTATACACCACTGTTTCACTGTCACTGTCCTTTGTACCTCAATCAGTAAGTGTAACTGAACTGATGTCGCGGAGTTAAGAGGCTTTTGACTAGGGTCCATTTAGCACAGAGCAGTTTCTCCTTACAGGTGTGTAGTTTGGCCAATTTTAGGAGACTCCTTACAGCAACGTTTTCCGCTTATCCTATTCCGGAAAAATTAATTTGCATATTTCCCCCAGAATCCCCCATTAAAAGTGGTCTAAAAAAAACTTTCAATAAATGTGGCGCATGAATTTCAGCAGGTTGCAAAATAACTCCAGAATTCTGGCGTACATCTCTGATATATCTTCCCCTATGTTTTATCAATTGTTTTCAGTTCATGACTCCTGTATGTTTACTCCTGTGAATGATGTTCTTTTGTCTTCAGAATGTGACCGATACTTTTGGCAGCAACTTGCATGATTCGGCAGAGCTGGAATCCTCGATTACCTAACCGAGATAAAAACTTTGGTGTCATGTTCGTCTTATACATTGATACTAATAAACTATGGCTGAATTCATAAAGCAGGAAGGGGAGCCGCCTTTCATTTAACCTCATTTTACTCCTGTATAGAGTCCAGTGGGTGGACCTATGCAAATTGGACTAATTTCTTCTGCTCAAAAAACAATTAATGCTGTCAGAAACCTTAGATAGAACTGACCTGTCCTTCAGCTCAGAATGCAGACACCACACATCTTTCGCTTTGGCTTGTTGTTCCATATGACAGCTCAGCTTTCTGTTCCATACAAGGGTGCAAACATCAGAAATTATTGCACCTATGGATGTGGCCGTGCCCGTTATAAAGACAGAAACCACTGTGCTCAACTGGGTAATCATAACAGTCACCGTTACATACCATGTCCAGAGAGTGCTATGGACTCCAGGTGCGGCTTGTAGATCCGATATAGATGCAGATAGACTATGATGTTAGAATGGTATCGTGCTTGTATAATCTGCTATAATGTCTTTTGAATAGATGGATAGATATAGATATGGTGCGGTTTGTAGATAGTATAATAATGTGCTATACATAGATAGCTATAGATAAATGGTGCGGCTTGTAGATAAGATTAGATGTATAATTGATAGATGGAGAGATATAGATACGGTGCGGTTTGTAGATGAGTATATAATGTATATACATAAGATAGATTTAGATTATGGTTGTGCTGCTTTGTACAAGATAAGGATATAGATGTTATTAGTATATATAGATATAGATATGGTCTGCCTTGTAGATAAGGATATAGTTGTTATGATTAGATTGGGATAGATATCTACATATGTGTGCTTGTAGATAAGGATATATATGTCATATAGATAGATAGATATAGTTATGAGTCTGGCTTTTTTTTTGAGAATAAGGATGTAGATGTAATGTAAGATAGATAGATAGATAGAATAGAATAGATATATAGATCATAGATATGGTGCGGCTTGTAGATAAGGAATGTAGATGTAAGACTAGATAGATAAATAGAATAGATAGAATAGATACAGGATGTAGATATATAGATAGAAAATATGGTCTTGTGGCTTGTAGATAAGGATGTATGAGTTATATAGATAGATAGATTAGATATGGTTGCGGCTTGTCGATAAGGATGTAGAATGTATATATGTAGATAGATAATATAGATATGGGTTGCGGCTTGTAGATAAGGAGTAGAACAAAGGTATATAGATGAGATAGAATATAGATATGGTGCGGGCGGCTTGAGAGTAAGGATGTAGATTTATTTAGATAGAGGATAGATGTACATATAGTGCGGTCCTGTAGCTTTATGACTGTGGCCATTCTCTTCTCTGACAGAGCTCATTTGCTTGCTTTCTTACAGTGGGCGTTTCCGAATTTATGACCGTCCATTGATCATAGTTGGTGACGAAACCCTCCGTCTCCTTGCTTTGATCACAGAAACAAGTCGTCGTCTTAGAAGTCTTGTTTGTTTGCCCTAGTTTACACTCAAGTAACACCACTTCTGATAAAACACTTCAGGCTAAGTTAAATCAAATACGTTTCCAGGATGGGATACTGAAAACCTCAGCTAGTAGGAACGGAGCGGAATGTTCCAGAGAATCAGTGTGGGTGCTTATCCTTATTGAGACAGACATACCTGGGGGGAGATTTACTCATAAGTCTCGTTAAGCAGAACTGTTCTTAGTTTGCCCATGGGCACACCCACATCTGTTTATAAAATGAAAGTGGAGCTCAGATTAGTTCTATGGCAAATAACAGTTTTTACCTCATAAACCCTGATAAATCTCCCCAGTTGTGTCATGGCTCATTCGTGTGTCGTGGCAGTCACGAACACTACTGATATCAGCGCAGTGCTTAATATCAGCAGTTTGGAATCACACACATTGGCCCCACATTTAATTCAAATAAACTAGCGCAGCTCTTCGAGAGTGTGCCGGGCGGCGCCAGATTAAGCACAACTGGAGCACGGTCGCCATCAGGGTTCTCTACCTGCTGGGTCGCAGACCCCTGCAGGGGTTGAACGACCAAAACTAACAGGTGATCGCCTAAGCCAAGTCAGGAGCTTGATTTCACAAAATCAAAATCCGCGTTTCTGCGGTGGCAACATACAATATTCTTGTACAGGTTTGGCGGGTCACCACAACATGGGGACTGTATTTTGCTGGGTCACAGTTTAAAAGGTTGAGAACCACTGGTCTATACAGCCCCTGCACTGCTCTGGTATGTGCCCGTTTTTTTCTGTAATTTTTTTTCTGCAACAAAGGTTCAGTTTCACATCAGTAATAAATCGTGGCCGCAAACTCCGACTTAAGAGTACGAACACGTCGCCTTTAAGTGCACATTTTTTTCTGTCTTGGTGGACACAGTGCGCGGCCACCTGAAACTGGCGCAGACAACTTTAATTATAATGTACAAGCAGTTTGCTGGTTCTTTTCAAGTGCAAAGTCTGATAGGAAACATCCTTATATACTGTGAACAGTGTGTTCTTTAACAAAGCGGGGTCCATAATACCACACTGGTGTTCTACACCCTCCTGAAGTTCCCTCATCCCCTACATATGCCATACTAAGCCCATTCATTCGCAATAGGGAGCAAAGAACCTTTGGAGGGTAAAAAATGTTAAAATCCACCTGCTGTCACGCTCCTTGTGGAACATCGAGTGTTTATTGTGTCCAGATTTTATAATATATATCTGCTCTAAATTCAGATGCTCTATGTATGGAGCGTTCACATGCAGAATCGGAGGTCTGTGAAGTCATGCCACATTTGCCTTTTATGAGAGCTAAGAGTTCCTAATTGAATATACCAACTGTTCACCCTTTGTAGCAGTGGAGTAACTTGAAGTTATGCGGCCCAAGTGCAAAGTCTGTGCCAGGCTCCCGATTATAATGTATGTAGTCCCTTTCTCATATAGTAAATTGACACAGTATGGGCCCCCCTAGCCTCTTGACCCCCCTGCACACCCCCTCAAGTTTACTGCTTTGTAAGTAAATGGGTCATTTTAAAAAACAATAGGTTTATACATGGGCTAATTTCTTTGGCTGCTTTATGTCCATGCCAGGTTCATGTATCCCTTAGAATATTTTATTAAAAAACCCTCCAGACAAAATAACCCCCTAACTAAATATTTTGTTATAACTGCCAATAGAAACATGCCTCCATCCTTCATTGTCCCCTCTACAACATTCCCTGTACCAATGGGGTCCGTAATCTGTATTTCTAAAATAACCGTTGAGATGGTCCCATTGAGCTTGCATATTCCACGTCTCTGTACCAAGCTTATTCATGAGTGGGTGAGGTTACACGCCCACCCCCAGTGCTTGACTGACAGCCTGTATAATGATGTGAGGCTGTATATAGTGAGTGCTGCTTCCTGTGTGCTGGTTGTCCCCGCCCCCTGCAACCGTTGTGTGTCTGATAGGAGAGAAACTAAACACAGCTCCAGGTAGTGTCGCTGGATGTATTATAGCCGACAATGTCAGGGACTTGTGTAGCTGATTGTCTTGATGCTCTGTTGTATCTAAGGCAGGATGCAGCATGTCAACAGCAGATACAGCATAACCACCCAACATAGATATGCTTTACTAACATTAAACACACAGACATGAGCAGGGGCGGAGGGGAGGGAACAGGGGATTGACCCTCGCCCTATGCACCTTGTTACACTTCGCCTCATTTACATTAACAAAGAAAAGAATGATTGCCAGTTGAGTCATGTATCTTCACTATGAGCAAGGCTGGGATGGGATCCTTTAGCTGCTCCAACAGTGTAGTAATGACAGGAATAAGTGACAACAACCTTTGATAGTTTCTCTTTTAAGGCAGTTTTTAGTAAGAATTTATCGCGGAAAATCTATGCCAAAATCAGTACCTTCCATTGAAATCTAGCTGTTTTTTTTTCTGCTGATGCTGAATGCTTTCAGCTTTAAATGTATCCAAGTTTTTGAGGTTAATACTGCTCTAGTCTGCCCTGTAAACCACTCATCAGCTCAGTCTTTAATTTAGGCAGCTGTAGGATAAATGCAGCTGAGCTCTGATTGGTTTGCATGGCAACTAGAACAGTTCTGCTCTAAGATACTGATGATAAATCTTCCCCCATACCATCTGTAGGGAGATGTTATCATCAGTTCGTCTTAGAGCAGAAACTGTATCTAGGCACCATGGCAACCAATCAGAGCTCACCTTATCCAGTTTTGCTCACACGGCCTATATAAATTAAAGCGGATTCTATTGTTTTCCATGTGCAACTAGAGCAAGTGTTATACCTCATAACTTGATAGATAAATCTTCCCCCCTATTAATCTACAGATAGAACCATCACCACACCACATATCTTCATTAATCGGAATGCAACCAGTTTTAAACAATAAGCCAAATGAAGTGTTGCGTCGCGACAGTTTGGTCGCACGCTGAGAACCGACAAGTTTCTGTTCCCCTGTGTTCTTCCATGAATTGACCACAATCAGAATAGTACACCGGGGAATGTTCTGCGTTCAGCTTTTACAAAATGTTTCCTTAGATAAGGCCAATTACAGCACATAAATAACCCAGGCAGTGCTCTTGTCTCGTGTGTGAATTGTGTGTGCCATATGCTGTGGTTATAAATAGCAGACCTGTCCCAGTGGAAGGACTTCACTATATTTGTGGGTATATCCTCTATCACTATCACTCACTATATAATTGTGCCACGTCCATAATGAAGGCCGATCGTTACCTATCTCACTGGTGCCTGCCTTAAGTGTTCCAGAGAAGGCCCACTAATATACCTAAGGAGAAGGAAAGAGCGATAAAATCCAAACGTTCATTCCTGTGCTGTCTAGGCTACACAACGTGTGAACCCGCTTTTTCTTCTACAAGAACAATGCAATTAATGCGGGTTAGTCTTATCATTAGGAGCCAGCTCTTTATGGCAGCATCTATAGCTCTGTCCTTTTGGATCTCGCTCCCAACTGTCAGTGGGCTTTGGGCCTCTTATTCTTCTTCTGTCTTGTTTTTTTCCTCAAAAAGTTGCAGAAAAGTCCCCAAAATGCAATAGCTGACGTCCAATACATCTTGTGTACTTACTGAGCAACTTTTCTATGTGATTTAAAGTCGCAAAAAAGCAAAACACAAGTCATGGAATCTGAGTCTTGAACTAGTCATCTTATCATTTACAGGGCCGAATACATGACACAGCCCAAGGCGGGCCCTACTTAAGAACACCCGACTTACAGACGCCCCCCTATTACAAACGGACCTCTGTGATTTGGTATTACTGTCACTTTAATATACGCCTAGACTACAATAAACAGCTGCCCACAGTAGCACAGCTTTCTGCAATGAAGCTCTATCTTTATCCTGGTTTCCATCTTAATCTGGTTCTTACGACAACTTGCCAAAAATTTTTAAAATCACATTGTCACGAGACCAAAAAATGTGTCTTTAGCGTTGCGTACATGGGGACTGTCCTGTAGACAAGACAAGTCTGTCAAACTTGCAATTGTTGTGAAAAGTCACCGTAAAAAATTCATGGTGACTTTTTTTGTGAGCCTCTTTTTACAAAAATACAAATGATATTATACTTCCATGTCTCTTATGATTTAGACGGAACTCATCACAGGTTGGTTGTTCCCATGGCTGTGGTATGAGCCGACTTCCCGACACGTAACAATTGTTAGATCAGATTCTTATTCATGCCTGTCGTGTTGTGCACGTTGACTGTGCAGCAGTCGCATTCACATTTACGCGTTAACGCATGTGTTGTTTCAAACGCCTCACAAACCCCTAGAAAGAGTGTGAAATGCACCTGAAACCCCGTTTCACATGATCTCGGTTGCGCCTATGATTTTATTCTTGCGTTTTGACGCATTTCAAGGCTTAAATCGTGATCACATGTAGAGGGTCGTATCATACATCGGTTTTAGCAAATGCAATGGAAACGCAATGTAACCTCAGCATGTGAGATAGGCGACCTTTGAAATGCATCAAAAACGCACGCATCGTGTGAATGTTGGCCTGATCTGCAAGCTTCTGTAATAGCAAACCCCCCTCCCCCTTTCCCGCCCCTGGTGAGCCCTTGAGGTGTTCATTAGCAAATTAATAAAACGTTTATAATTTCTTAACCACCGCAGTAGTGGTTCCTCGGTATAGGGTCTAGCTGATATACACTAGGGGACTGCTACTGCTATTTACTAGGAGGCAGGGGCGTGGCTAAATACTAATGGGGCTGTCGGCTATATACTGACTGGGAGATGGTTTACTGGCTATATACTACTATGGGGCTGCTGGCCTAAACTAGGGGGCAGGCCTAAATATACTAGGGGGACTGCTGGCTATATACTAGGGGAAGGGCAGCTTGGTTATCATACGTGTAAAATCTGAGAATGGTTTTGACAGTAACTTCATTATCTTTGGAGAGTCCTCATTGCTGGACCCGTCCTTCTTCCTCTACCCTGAGAGACCCTGGAAACAATCTACAATGATAAATACTGAAGTTTGCCACTCCCCTTCTTTAATTGTGTGGCCTCAGACCACCAATATCATTGAAAGATGTGAAGAACCGGTAGCAGTCAAGTTACGGCTTAATATTTCATGTGGCACTGTTAAAGTTTATTTACCACTCGGCTTATACCTAGTTTACTACAAGCCAATTCGAAACTCTTTTTGTAACCCAGCACACCAGGATCACCATGTTCGTTACAGAGCTTAAAATGAAAGTGCTTTATACCCGTCTGAAAATAACTTCGCTACTGACTGCGTTCCTGTTTTAGATACCATAGGAAGCGTTTAGATGTGAGCAACAACAACTGCTTCTTTGTGATGGACAATCACAAATTCTTGCACTTTCGCGGGCATTTGTCGAAATGTGAAACTTGTCTAAATGAAAGTCAGTGAACTACCAGCATGTAATAGCAACTATACAACAAAATCACAGGTCAGAGATTCAACAATTTTACCTACTACTGTCTATGTAATCTACCATTCCCGCTGTACATCTGTTAAGTTCGGTCCAATCTTCCATTGTGACGTCTCCATGAAAATCAGCAAGCCACAACATGGAGCTGGAATAATCTGAAGCCCGCGGAAATAATGGGGTTCGGGGTTTCCCGTTTAGTGTCTACGGCTTTTTTTTTCATATACACACTATGTATGGGGGCGTATATACGCCGATGATATCCGGCCCGATATCACATCCCCCATACCCTTCGATGGGCTCACGGCGCCCTACTGGAGCAGTACGGTGCAGCCCGTACTGCTCCGTACCCGGAAAAAGATAGGACATTCCATATCTTTTCCCCGTATACGGCACTGTGCGCCATTTATCCCTAGAGAGTGCGGGTGAGACCCCGCGTGCTGCTGTGTGCCCCACCGTGCTAACGGTGCGGCGGGCAACGGCATGTGCATGTTAGAAACAAGAAAATCTATGCATGCTGCTCTAAATATTATGATGAAAATATGACATCTTTTACAGTGGCTTTGCACTTCACAGCACGTGTGGCGGATAGCTACAAAAGTGTTAGTGGTATAAAGTCACAGCTAGTTTTTGTATCTATCTTAGGCAGACAGTAAATAGTTGGCGCTCGGACTCTATTTATATCCCCTAAAAATGTCCTTGTTTTTATCGTTTCCAGAATTACTCATTTGATGAGTCATGATTCTACTAGATTAATATAACAAAAAAGTATCAAAAATCCTGTATTGGGAACTTCTCTAAAGGGGTTGTCCAAGGATTGATATACATGGCTTTTTCTTTCTTTGAAACCAAGCGCCACAACTGTCCTACAGGTGGTGTGCTGTGTGTGATTGCACAACAAAGCTATCATGTGTTTCTTACTATGTGTTCATGTGTCTCCCGTGTTTGTGGCATCAACGCCGGGTGGAGTAGGGTGGGGGAATGAGCACTGCTCAAAAAAGTATAATACATGGCTAAAGAGTACGCGCCACGTATCTGGTCACCGTATAGAACAATCCTAATAACTCTTTGCGGGTGTGGACTGCCCGCGCGGTCACTGTGGCGGTGATGGCACCACGTTGTAACTCACCGAGACTGTGCGCCTAGGGAGCGAAAGGAAACCTATGTGTGGCCGTTCTAGTTTCATGATTATGCGACCCATGTGGGCAGTAGGTTTCATACCTCCCAACCTTTGTGAGTAGAAAGAGGAGGGCGATTTTTTACCCACGAAGCCACATCACCCTAGCCACGGCCTCCCGAACGTCACACCACCCTTGGCCACTTCCACTGGTGCTCCATACCTTATCGCTCCACTGGCAACCATTATATTTTACAGTATATTAATTGGGGGGCATTTCCACTCCCCCTAGACAACTGAGCAAATGTTTTTCCCCCTAGACAACGAGCATGTCCTCGCCCTCTAGACAACGACAGATCCGCCCCCCCCCATGACAACGAGCAGTGTCCTCCTCCCGTGAACCGACGATGGTCCCCCCCTAGACAAACGAGCATGCACCCCCAGACACCGGGCCATGTCCGCCTCCAGACAACGAGCATAGGGCCCCCCCCCTAGACACAGCATGTCCCCCAAGACACGACAGTCCCCCCCAGAACAACGAGCATGTCCCCGCCCAGACAACGGGATGTCCGC
This sequence comes from Engystomops pustulosus, assembly GCA_019512145.1. Classification (NCBI taxonomy): domain Eukaryota; kingdom Metazoa; phylum Chordata; class Amphibia; order Anura; family Leptodactylidae; genus Engystomops; species Engystomops pustulosus. Next base: position 32,727,498 of record CM033643.1, on the reverse strand, counting down.
CCCCCCAAAAAACCCCCCCAACGAGTCATGCCCCCCCTACACCAACGACATTCCCGTCCCCGTTCCCAGACAACGACATGCCCCCCCTAGACAACAGCATGCCCCCCCCTCAAGACCAACCGATCATTGGTCCCCTAGACAACGAGCATGCCCCGCACCCTAGACAACGAGCCTCGTACCCATACCACCCTAGTGCTATTGCCATGATTGTAAGAACTCATGAACACAACAGATCCTATAGAAGAGTCAATAGACCCTGCCTAGGACAGAAATCCATGCATGGAACTACATGCCTTTTTTAGGAGTCTTATATACAGAGCTGTTTTTTTAAATGTAATATACCCATAAAATCCTTAATTTTTTTTTTGTGTTTTATTTGCCTATAATCCAAATGAATTGGAAATACTGAAGTAAATACCCAATGTGATAGAATATAATCTGGGGGAATGTACTGGGGCTACCTATCTACTGGGGGGCATGTGCATATTATATGGCTCTCACAGAATTACATTTTAAAATATGTGGTGATCATGGCTCTCTCAGCCAAAAAAGTTCCTGGTTTAGGGATTTCCTATGAAGGGAAGTTCTAAAATGTTAATCCCCTAGTGATGTTTACACAATAAAGATCATTTTAACCCCTTACTTTGCAATTGTAGTCACGTTTATTGCTGTTTTTGGTCCTGTCACTCCCTAGAGAGGTCAGTGTAAAAATCAGTAAGTCAGTGTGGGCGGGGACTCTTTAAGCAGACACTTCATGATTCCTTTGTGCTATGAGATTCTGTGTGCTAACAATGTGCTTAGATTTTCAGGGAGACCGATCAGAGATGAGACATGAGATCCATGAGATGGATATAAAACAAAGTGACTCTCTTAGCTCTGCACCCTCAACTAATCAATAAAACACACAGTCAGCTCTGCGCCCTCACTTGATCAATTAAATACACAGTCAGGTCTGCTTATCTTGCCTGTAGGTTGTAGAGTAAGTCACTGCACAATAGTGATGGGTCGTTTGTGAACAAGCTGGCACAAAGAGGCGACTCATTTGCGTGAACGTCGTAAGTCGGCTCACTAATAAACCCAATAAAATCGGGTTAAAATGGGTGTGGAGACTGACTGGCCGCGGCTCCCTATTATATATTGTGATGTTTACACAATAAAGATCATTTTAACCCCTTACTTTGCAATTGTAGTCACGTTTATTGCTGTTTTTGGTCCTGTCACTCCCTAGAGAGGTCAGTGTAAGAATCAGTAAGTCAGTGTGGGCGGGGACTCTCTAAGCAAACACTTCATGATTCCTTTGTGCTATGAGATTCTGTGTGCTAACAATGTGCTTAGATTATCAGGGAGACCGATCAGAGATGAGACATGAGATCCATGAGATGGATATAAAACAAAGTGACTCTCTTAGCTCTGCACCCTCAACTAATCAATAAAACACAGTCAGCTCTGCGCCCTCACTTGATCAATTAAATACACAGTCAAGTCTGCTTATCTTGCCTGTAGGTTGTAGAGTAAGTCACTGCACACTAGTGATGGGTCATTTGTGAACAAGCCGGCACAAAGAGGCGAGTCATTCGCGTGAACGTCGTAAGCCGGCTCACTAATAAACCCAATAAAATGGGTGTGGAGACTGACTGGCCGCGGCTCCCTATTATATATTTATAATATATATTATATATTAATAATATATTTATAGTGCCGGCTCTTCTTAGTGAGCGGAGCCTAATGAGCCAGCTCACTAAGAAGAGCCTGAATTCCCATCACTAGTGCACACTGCTGCTTGCTGGCAGGAAGTGCCTTTGTCTGAGGTGGTCTTGTTATGAAGGGGGGATGAGCAGATGATACAGAGAGAACTGCAGTGTGCAGACAAGAGAAGCTATTCATGAGAAAAATCTGCCCATAGTCAGAAGATTTACGGTAGTGTCCAGGGACAACCAAAATTGTAAACACCGGGACTGATAGAGACAGGGTTGTCATTATATCTGTGAAATGCGTATTTTTGTTAATAACAATGAATTAGAGAACAACTTTATTGTATCCTGAGCATATTTATACAATTTTTGCTTGTGTGACTAACCCACCTCTAGTAATCCATTATAACTCCCCCAATGGGCATCAGAGATATGGTATAGGGTTGGCTGACAAATGTGGTCAGTGGTCCCAAATCCCCCCAGTACCAGAAGAAACGCGTTCAACCCTTAATGTCAGGGTATAGTAGGTTGAGTCTAAATAACCTTTAAGATATTAGTGATTGTAGGTGTTACCTATCATATAGACATGTTTCTATATAATAGATGGTTGACCCATGGCGTTGGACCGTAAGAACCATAGTTTACCAATGATTCTAATGGTCCTTGGGCATAATTTTAATTGCAGTACCAATGTATACTTGCCATTCCAAACTTGGTGTTTGATTTGGTTCATGGGACCCGCTAAATGAGTACTGTACATAATGGTCTTCATTTTTCCACAGGAACCAACGTAACTGGAGAAGTAATAGGAGGCCCAGAAAGGCGTCTCATGCTCTTCTCACTTGGCTGCTCACAACGTGATATGCACTATGTCCATGTTTCTGTTCCTCGCCTATCCACAGAATATATTTAAGAGTTCCCCCCGGTTATAGGAATTCACAAAGCTCTTCAGACGGTAAATGCAATACTTTTTTTGTCCTACGTATTGGAATCAAATGCATGGGGGAGCGGATGACAAGAGTCACTCAGGACTAGCACCTTTGCGCAGAACAAAAAGAGAAAAAAGCACTGGGTGTGTAGCCAATGCTTCATAATGGTCCTTTGCAAGCCCCATCAGTCAAATACCAGGGGTGGGACTAATTAAAGATTCAGGATCAGGACATGACACTTTGTAGTTTGGAACATTCCCAGCAAGACTCCGCAGGTGCATCACACAGCTGAGAAGAGGAGATTTGCCTAATTAACAATCCTGTCCACTTGTTTTTCAAAACGCATTCCATTAACACGATGTCCTGCATTCTTACATTGGGTGCAATTTACTTACCCGGTTCCCATTGCGATCCAGCGCGCGTTCTCTGCCTGTGATTCGGGTCCGGACGGGATCCCTAAGGCAGTTCCTCCCGACTCCACAGTTGTCGCGCTGCGCTGAATCGCATCGGAACGCACTGGAGTTCACCAAGCCATCCTGGATGGAAGTTAAGCGCGTTCCGAGCGAACGTTTTTTTTAAATGCGGCGTTTTTCCGAATCCGTCGGGTTTTTTCACGGACTATCCCCAGATTTTCCGTCGCGTGCATGGCCGGCGACCGATGCGCCACAATCCGATCGCGTGCGCCTAACTCCCGGGGCATACATGGAATCGGCGCAAAACTGAACATTTGGGTACCCCGAAAACCCCGCTACATCGGCCTAGTAAATACCCCATTGGGTCTTTAAAACATTCACTTAAGAGAACCGTCATGCAAAATAACCCCCCAAACTAAATATATTTTCATAAACTGCCTATCTTTCCATATCCCTTCTTGTCTCTCTACAGGCCTGTAAACTTAAGCAATGAGGTCCTAAAGCTGTTGCAAATGACCTGTGAATGTCAATGAATCATTAGCATATTCAAGCTTGTTCCACTCTATTCATGAGTGGGAGCACAGCCACACCCCCAGTGCATGACTGACAGCCTGTTATAATGATGTGAGGCTGGTATAATGAGGTCTTCCTGGTTCTGGTGGCCAACCCCCTTGCAGCCTGTGTGTTGTTTTTAGGAGGGAATCAGCAGCTCCAGGCATCCATGTTCACAGCAGAACCTTTCATATTCATGTGTAGCTGATGTCTGTGTCTCTCACCTGTATATTAGGAGGATGCGCATCAGCAGATGCAAGCACACACACTACCATGCTTTAACTTCCATTAACACAGACAGAGCATGGGGAGGATAGGGAGGGGGAACCGGGGGGAATCACGCCCTCTGACCATGTGACCAGCCATCATTTACATGATAAAGATAGATTATTTTACAATGAATAATGATGAAATGACTAGATAAGGCTGGATGGATCCTTGTGAGCTGCTTCCAACAGGTAGAGGGCCAGGACAAGTGACACAACCTGATACAGGTGGCCTTTAAAGGCATGCTTTTGAAAACTCAAGTTGATAGGGATGCTAATAGCAAATCCCCTCTTCTCAATTTCTCAGCCCCTACAAGGCGTAACTATCATGTCGGTAAATCTGCAGCCCAGGTCCCTGTTCTTATCTGATGGTCCATAACTGTATACACTGACTTGGAAATAAGTATTGGGCTCTTATGCCCTAGATCATCATCACAATGCTGAGTCATGTATCACCCCAAAACCTGGAAATTGGATTCCACCATCTCTATAAAAACCAGATGTTATTACACAATAGCACGATGTATGAAGCTATTTTTTTTTTTTTTGAGCATCCAATAAACTTTTCTCATCACAAAGCCCGTCACCAACTTCTGCGCCAAACACTCAGACCATAACAATTTGAGTAAGAGCGAAAAGCTGGAGTGCAGAAGGACTCATCAGGACCAGAACAACTTTTTGGCACTGGGTAAAAGATATTAGAAGTCTATCACACACTTTTTGACAACTATTAGATAAAGTAGTTCATTTTTGCTACTATGCCAGACTCGCAAAGTTATGATTGGGTTTATCAATCTGATTGGATTGGTTTTCATAAAAACAAATCTATAAAAAAGAAAAAGGATATGTAATCAAATGCATCGAAAAAAAGTTGACAATTTGTAACCTTTTTTTTTTAACAGGTCATATGTGTTAACTAATATATTTAATAATTTTTTAAATTCAATTTTGATGATGTTTTAATCACAGATCACACTGTCTTATACACCTTGGTGCATTCACCCCACAACTGATAACCTACACAAGCTCTCGGTTGTCATGGAAAGCCTTCCCCCACCACATCCCTCATACCAATACAAGGTGGATATACTCTTAACCATCCTGCATTGTGTCTTACCTACTTATCATTACGGTTTAATTCTTTGGTCTTTGTATATTTTGCTCCAACAGGTCCACCACTTAAAAACCCATGCCGCGCTTCGTCAACAGAGAAATGAAAAACAACCATCCTACCCAAGTTCTACAAGGTTAACTGTATGTCAAATGGGAACTATAAGTCATTTTTGTTGTTTATTTTAAAGTGCCATTGGTGTCAACCCGAGACCATCAAAATAGGTTAAAGGCATGATTGGTAATGAAAACAAAAGCTGTTAAAGCGTGTTAAAGGGAACTTTGCCATCACTTGTTATCCTTTCTTTCTCCATATGTACCACCACTTAGGCCAGTTAAAGGAACCTACCACAACCACCCGTAGGCTACTTAATGCGGATAGCGGCACAATATTTTTTTTTAGGCTCGGCAAACTTATCTTTATCTAAAAAAAACTATTTTCTTACATATTTCAAATGAGCCCCTTCCGTTGCACCCTGCGCCATCGTTCGGCTGGCTTGGCTTCCGATGTGTTTATTATTCCTCCTTCGGGCCGAGAGCCTGACGTCCACCACAGCTCTCTGCACTATCGCCGGCCGCTGGCGAGACTTGTGTCTCGCATGCGCGATAGGTGCCGCTAGCTTGGTGACGTCACTGCTCTCGGCACCTGAAGGAGGAATAATTAAACATCGGAAGCCACTGCCAGCCCGAAGATGGCTCAGGGTAGCACCGAGGGCTCATTTAAATAGGGTGTACGAAAATAGTTTTTTGCTAAAGTAAAGTGTGCCGAGCCTACAAAACTATTTGCCGGCATCAGCATTAATAGCCTACCAGGTGGCTGCTCGCATGAGTTCATCATGCGGGCAGTGGTAGGTTTCCTTTAAAGTGTATTTCGGAATAATCATAATTCATATCAAATGTGTCATTAAAATAGTAATATAAGCAATATGTAAGTAGTTGTTATTTAAAATGTTGCTGCTCCCTCAGCAAGAAATGTTGTGGACGATAGACAAAGGGAGAATTAAATTGCTACTGGCTCTTTATCAGTCCTTGACTTTTGTCGCCTGTGGTTGAGACACAGGACAGAAAAATGGCTGCCAGTCACATGTCCACATCACCCTGTCCTGCACCTACTCTCTCAGGTCATGTGATCACCCTATGATCTGGGCACCCTCTGAACTGCCTGCAAGAGGCACCAACTTGTTACTTGGTGCTCCTTTAACGCAAGCGTGCGAAACAATTCTGTTTGACCTGCATGTAAATTGTGTCGCACAGTCCAACTGTCGCCCAGAAAACGCTGCTTTCAGTGCAGAATTCTGTGTCGCTTCGGATCTTAGTCAACCAGGACACAATTGCGTTGCCATACATTATAAATCATTTGTAAGCAAGTTTGCAACAAAAAGAATGTTTAAGTCACAACACTTGCGCTGGGCTTTAATAAATGTGGGACATTGTGCAAAAAAAAATTGTATTTATGTAAATTTTTTCACTTGGTTGGCAAAATATCTGGTGTACGGGAAGTTTCTTGGATGTGCTATTTTTTTCCTAGCTTTTGCATTTTTAAGACCGAAACCTTTATAGGAATTTTACGTCAAACTATTTTACAGAATCATGACGTCATGTGGCTGAATGGCTTAAAGGATGTATATCTCTAATGTATAGTAGGTCCCTCTTAAAACACAGAGGAACGCACTCTGAATTCAGAAGTATTACAGGCGGTCCCTTTACTTAAGGACCCCGACTTACAGACGTTCCCCCTAGTTATAGTCGGACTTTCTCTGCCCACTGTGACCTCTGTGCAGCTCTCTGGATGCTTTATATAGTCCCAGGCTTGCAAATAATCAGCTGTAATGTGTCTGTAATGAGTTTATTGATACTCCTTGGTCCAATCAGCAAAAAAAATAGAACCTCAATGTGGTAAAAAAATTTGTTACAGGAGGATTAGGGCTTGTTTGTCTCGCAACATGTCCAAAATTGTGAATCCAACAAGTGGACAACTAAGTCCACATAGACGCAGGCAGCCTAGCGGCGGTACTGTTCTTTGCATTACTGGAAAAGATTCGCATGCTCTATCGTTCCGTGTTGTGTGCGGCCAGTGCCCCACTTTCTCTATGTGGGAGCACCGCCTCCCTCTGCAGTGCACAGCGGGCGGGGCATACTACTGTGTGAAGTAACCCTTAACTGTATAAATGAATAGTGCAATAAAAGAGTACACTTTGTGGAGATGTTCCCATGTTCTCTTCTTTTTCCTTCCCCTGTCCTTTTTCTTCTTGACCCTGAGCCCAAGGTTTTTTTTTAGGGATTTCTTGTTTCGGTTTTCCACTCCCCTCTCCTTCCCACCCCCATTATTTCTTTTTTATATTTCCATATACAGAGCTGTTAGGAGCTTGTGTATCCTGTGTGACAAATTATACGTTCTAAGTGGCACCATTTCTATTCTGTGGCCATGTACATGAATTGGAAACGTTGGGGCACAACTAATCCTTGTGGATTTCCTGGTGTAGGGAATCAGCTAGTTTCTCTTTTTGTTATTATATGAATCCGCCATTATGTGCTCCCCACGGCGTGACTTATCTAGATAGGATGGTTAAAAAACAGGACATGTACCCTGTTGCTGGCTTCAGTGTGGGGTTTCTCTAATAAGCCACGTTTTTATGGCAGCGATATATTGTACATACTGTTACTATACATTTAACTTTTGTGTTATTTTATTCCAATCTCCCAAAAACTACCGACCTCTTTGATTGACGCTGAGGGGAAACTCTCTGTCTTCATCACCGTAAGCAAACCAGTGACAACAGATAGAAGACAACCAGGTAGGACCGGAAATTTTCTACAAAGCGTCCTAATTTATTTGCTCTTCTGTGAATTTTCTAAAGGATGAAATGAAAGGAAAATATAACAATATAAGAAAACATACATTTTTTTTGATTATTCAACCTGTGAAGACCCAAAATTGGCCCTCCCAACCTTCAGCCTGAATTCCTTGCAGTGTTCCCTCTCAGCCAATGTAGATAGTATGAAACTTTTATACTGTCAAAATAGACAATACTAACCACATCAAATCATGGCCTAGGGATGGGGACAGTGTGAAAGGGGGTAATCCGGAAGAATCCTAATTCATATTCAAAGGGGCAATCAAATATAAGTGAATATGTAAGTAGTTATTATTATTACTATTTTGCTCCCCCTTTAGCAGCAACTGTTGTGGACATACAGAGGTGGAGAATTCATTGCTACTGGCCCCTTTCATCATTCCTGGGGCTTTGTGGAGAAGACCCAGGACAGAGATGGCCGCTGGTCACATGTCCCCATCAAATGTCCTGCACCTGCCTGGGCAGGTTCATGTGATCAGCATAATTATTTGGCTGCAGTCGGTTGGTTTGCAGTGCATCCTGTATGACCAGTGTTTGTATGACATCATCTCAGTGAGGTAATGTGCAGTGATTGCAGTTACACATTAGTGGGAACAGAGCAGACTTCTTGTACACAGGACGGGGCAGAGCCTGAGAGGGATGATCTGTTGCTGAGAACTGCAGGATATGGGAGTTGCAGCTAACTCTGCCCAATTTATAAATAGCCCATAAATTTTGTGATCATCAAAGCAAACTATTAAGCATTTTATAATTAATGACATTGGTTTGTTGGCATTCATTTATTTATAGGCAATTAATGGGTTTTGTACAAAGGTTATATCCTGGTATACCCCATTTTTATGTTGGGTTGTTTGCCGCAATTTTGGTCCCTTGTGATCTAGGGAATTACAATTATCAATATCTATTATATCTTGCAATATTTTATACTTTTAATATTTTTAAGTGTCCCTCGGGCAATAAAGAGGTTATGTAAAGTGGCGCAACACTGGCGGCCCAAGGTTGTTGAAAATATGAAAAGGGCTTCTTATCGAGAACTAAACTATCCTATCTCCTATTAATATTTGTTGGATAATTTCTTTTTGTCCAGGGTTTTTTACTATGTTCAAGGGGAGGTCTGAAAATAACAAACAGTATACTTTACCCTCTTTCCGACACACACGTTTTGTGACGCATGCAGGTTCTCACTGCTGTGTGTTTATATATCCTGTACATAACACTGTGCTGTACTAATTCGAATAGCCTTATCTACAGTAAAGACCTTTATTATTACTCTGGTAGCCAATTTATATAGAGACAGTGCTGGTCCTCACAGATATAGCAAGTAATATTTCAGGTGCCCAGTGGCCTCTTATATAAAGAGAATTGATCGTGCCTCTTATTGAAGAACTATAAAAATGTGGGTGTAGTGCCGTTGTTCTAAATTTTTCTAGTAAAACCTAAATTCATTTTACAGACAAGTCTAAACAGAAGGCTAAAGGAGATGAAGCACAGAATGCCATCGAAACCAACCCTCAAAATTAACTATATCGTCCAAAGTTCTCATCGTCATGTAAGTACAACATAGGGGTAATTAGTCAGGACATTTATGGGGGTGCGTGGGGTTGTTTTGGCTGGGTTTGTGGACGGGTGGGATGTAGTTTGAGAGATATCCGGGCTGTTTGTATTCTGTACCTATTGATTGTTTTAAAATTACACACAACAGGTGCTAATTATGCCCCAATACTCGCCTGGAGTTTATTGGGTGATAGAATGATGCCATTGTTAAACGCAATTGGTGCAAAGTCTTAGAATACGATGTCGGCGGACGGAAGCGAAATCAGCGTACTGATTTTTTTTTTTTTTTATATAAGTCCACGTCTGGACTGTATAGGTTATTATCAGGGCAACACTGAAAAAATTTCTGCCTTGCGAACGTGGGGAGAACAATTGAAAAGTCGCAACTATAAGAGTCAAAGAAAAAGTAAACAACAATATGACCCCCCCACAATGATGTGCCCACATATCTTATGATTTTTTAAGGTCAAGTACACCTGAGTTTCATACTTGGGGTTTTTGCACCTTACTGTAGTTTCAGCTTTTCAATTTTAAAGAAAGCTACCACTTAAAAAAAAGTTAAAAAAAAAACCATACCCATGTAACCTACACTCTTTAACTCTTCCAGCGCTTTCTTCACTAATCTTGACAATCTGGGATCACCTAAAAAAGAGACTTATAAAAAGTCAGCAACAGAGTCCAAGTTGATGTCCAGTGCTCCGTGCTGCATTATTCACACTCCAGCTGAGTCCCTCCCTTTCCAACATGGGAGAAGGAGGCATCTATCACACAGAGGGCGTGGAATATTAGCAGCCCGCGTGCAGGAGCCGTTGTGTGCAAGATTAGCCAAGACAATCGCTGTGATCCGGATGAAGAGGAGAGTAGGTGAGTAAGGGTGTTTTTTTACTTTTTTTTATAAGTTTGTAGCATTTATTTAAATAATCTACCTTTGTCCTTACCGTAAAGGATTGGGCCGCATTTTGGGCCCTGATTTTGGCCCGATTTTCCCCGAAACTCACTCATGGCCACCTACCACATGGGCCCGATAGCCAACTGCAAAACGCCAGCTAATTCACTTTCCCCATTGACTCTATTGTACATAAGTATTATTCCTTCCCTGATTGTAGCATGTCATTGCCTTCATAGACATAATTGGGGAAAGCAATGCTCACCGCCCGTTTGTCCACCTGCCACAACGGTCGCAAACAAGGGATGCTACGTTTGCAGCGTAATACACACAACAGGCCTTTGTTTTCATGTTTTGAAGTCCTTGCTGTTGCGGTTTTTTAGAAGATCCTGAAATTCATGGCAAGAACTTCAAGTAATGATATTGTACTGCAGCGTAACATAAACGTTATACATAGGAGGAGCGAACATGCCGTCCGAGCTTGATGCTAGTCAGTCCCCCTGCCCAGGAACCCTGCCACCAAAACTCCAACGTCGCCTCCAACGATCCTCCACATCATCCACCAGCGTTCAGCTCTCCATACCCCAGACGCTGGAGCGGAACGCAAATATAGTGCAAACCCACCCGCACGCCCAGCCTTAAGGTCCACATCTCCAGATTTCTTAGCCTTGAGATGCTGCCCTTCGGCTCGTAGAGACCGCGGCCTTTCTCGCAACCTCAAAGGCGGCGGCCGCCCCTCGTATTCGGTTCCCCATCCTCCACGACTTTTTCCCGATGTGCCGTCCCAGCCCTGCACCAGCACGTGTCAGACAACACTCCGTGCCCTGACCAACGCCGTTTCTGTACAAGGTCCACCTGACCACGGACACGTGGACAGTGCTGCCGGGCAGGGCCACTAGATATTCGCTGACGTCACATTGGGTAACTTGTGGAGGCTGGGACTCGCGAGTCTGACCCTGCGCTGGTCATACTGCCGACGCCGAGGTTGTTCGGGGCTACATTGTCGGCAGGTTTTCAGGCCTATATGCCTCCTCTCTCCCACCCCTCCTCCTACCTCTCCTCCTCGAATTACCATCCGTGGCATGGGAGTGCGCATCAGTCGGTAGCTCTAGCACGCAGCAGTGCCTTCGCTAAGCTACAGCAGCGTGCTCAAACTGCTGAGCCTAGCGCGATAAAAGGCACACCGCCCAAGAGGCTATTACAGGGCATCACGGCGCAAGACTTGATCTGTGGCTGGCACCGCTGAACCTGAAGCCAGGGCATGTTGTGTGTGACAATCGGCGTGAACCTGGTGGCGCTCTGCAACTAGGCAGACGGACACAGGTGCCATGCCTGGCCCATGTGTTAATCTGATAGTTTAGCAAGCGTTCCTCAAGACATACCCGCAATCTGTCTGATGTGCTCACGAAGGTGCGCCGCATCTGTTGCGCATTTCAGGAAGTTCCAGCACAGATGCTGCACCTCAGGCGCGCAGCGCCGCCTTCCAACTGCCCGCTCACCGACTGTTGTTCGATGTCCCAACGGATGTGGAATTCAACAACTGACCATGTTCTCCAGAGTTTTACACAGCAGCGCGAGCCATTTGTAGACTGCCAGATGTCAACTTTCCACCAGGAACTGGTAGTCAGGTCAGGTCAGCTTCCCTCAAGTCTACCAATGAGGATGGACGTGGATGTCGATATCTTGTCCGGTGCTGAGTAACTTTGAGGATCAACACAGATGGTCACTGGCGATTCCGCCATCTCAGCCTCACCATCTCCCGCTGCTTGCCTGTGAAAAACTCTCTTGATCAGCATGAAGTCGAAGCTTTGGCGCTCAGTCACAAGAGAACGGGGGAAGAAGATTCCGCTTGTTTGCATAGCCAAAGGCACCTTAGGTCTGACTGTGGAGGCCATTTGAGTACAGTGACCTCATTGTCATGTTCAAGAGCTTGTGCAAATTGTAGCCTCAGTTTCCTGTTCTTCGATGAAAGGAGTGGCACCCGGTGTGGTCTTCTGCTGCTGTAGCCCATCTTTACAGGATGTCACACATTTTGTGATCTAAGACTGAGGAGTGCCAACCTTGCGCTGAACCAGTAAGTATCAGGGTGAATACTGTATCAATCTTACATCAATGCAATATTCATGTTCAAGGAAGGAGTCCCATATCACGGTGGGCCTGACTCTTCTCTGTGATGATTTAAATGGTTTTCCCCATTTCACAAATAAATGTTACAATTTGTGTTGTACTGAACAGTTATAAATTTTGGATGTGCTTTGTACTATCATTCTCAGAGGTTTTCCTAGCATCGCTCTGCTTGGCTTTCGCTTTTGAAGCTCGTGTTTATTTCCATTGGATGAAATCTGACCCTCTAGCTGTCTGGGTAGGCTTAGGATAGCACCTTCTCTTTGTTTTTTGATTGTCCTTCTCTTTTTTGTTTTTAAAATTTTTTTTTTTTCCATACTAATGAGCCGTCTCCTGTGTGACCATGGTCATCATTTCTGTCCTGGAACGAGACATAGAAAGCTTTCTATAGAAGAACAGCAAGCTAGAGATCTAGAAGACCGTAGAATTGATACCTGAAAGTTTACTGGATTTTTCATCTTACAACAATAACTTTAATTTCCCAAAAAGGGAATCCCCTCTCAAGGAATATCAATGCAATCCACTCAACTCTGGCTGTACTTTTTAGCAGTGTGGTTATTGCAATGCTAACAAACCTTTAGTCCCTGTCTTCTACCACTACTCTCATGTACTACAATAGCCGCCAATATTTTAGTGTGCTTGTGGCGAGATAAACGAGAATTGGATGCAACGAACTTACATTGATGACAAGAGCTATACCAGCGTCGCTTTCAAAAGCCCCTTTAAGTGTTAGCACTGATTTGTTAATGGTATATTAAACAAAGCGGAAATTGATACTTACGCTAGTCTTTTCCCTTGTGTTCCCGCTTGGGTGTGTTTTTTCCGTCAGATCCCCACGCTTTCTACTACGGCCGTGTTTGATGATGGTTCATTGTGGTAGTTCGGGCGCAGATGATGCAGCACAAATCTGACCACCGTCAATCTTGTGAAAAGTTTCCTCTCGTAGTAAGTACTTTCCTAGGCTACATGCACAAGATTCTGCGGTTCGATCAACGGCCAACCGTTGTAAGTCAATGTTTGGCCAGATACTGTGCGTGCGCACTTTGGGTCTCTTCGCACTGCGTCTGACTGGGGCATGACCTTCTCCGCCCTGTTTTCGTGCGTGCGTTGCTGCGGCAGTGCCATGTAGCCTTAATTATATCACTTAATTAATGGAAAGAAGAGTTGTGCTGAGTCTCGCTGTGTCTATTGTTACAAGGAAAAGGAGGCATATGTGGAACGAAGCAATAAAAGAAGAGTCTGCTTGATGCTTTCAGCAACCGATGACTAGTTTTCTGAAGCAGGCGCCAGGCCAGTTGTGAGTGCATATCAACTCAAATCTGTCATAGCGTCATTCAATTCTCAATTATTACCATCCTTCCTAATCTGTTTTATTCTGCAGGAGCCCAGCGGAAGATGCCAACACTTTTTGGTACTGGTTGCGATATTCCTCTTATATTTGGCAAATCTCGGAAACAGCAGGGTGAGCAATCCGAACCTTAACATTCTCACCTAACACTACTAATGCAGCCTGCAGTGGAATAGACATTCTTTAGAAGTTATACTAAACTATACTCAGTATTGAACATTCAGTCGGTGCAGGTTTCATTTTAGCAGTGATTTCGTATATATGATTATAAGGCAGCTATATGCAAATATGGGCCCATGTGTACGGTTTCCTGTGTCTATATCTTAGCGTATGATAAATATGTGCCCCCTACTGCCTGTTTCTTTATACTTCACGCCTATGTCTGTCTTGCATAAATGGTTGACTCGATATTTTATTCCATGCCAGATCTCCATTCCAATGCTCTGTGCTGTTTTCTTGAGCTAGGCTTTGCTCTGCAGGATGAACGAAGAAAAACCCAAAAACCCACAGTTTTGAGCTTGATTAAAGACACAGTCCCACCCAATATGAAGAGAGGATGAGATCCAGAGAGCGGGAGGAATGTGAGGTGAGCATCCTAACTGTTTTGGATTGGTGTGTTCCAAAATACAGCAATCCTGTTATTGATTCGTATTATCCTTAATGATCACAATGGCATTAGGAGTAGCTGCACCACATCACTTGGCATGTCCTTTAGTTCTTGTTGTCACCAATTATTTCATCACGTTCTGCCTTCAGGTGGAGGAGCCCCTAGCTTCGGGTGTGACAGTTTTTTTCTGCAGAATCAGCAAATTCCTGTGAAATGCCAGGCAGTTATCCTGTGTAAGCACACTGCAGACTCTCCTCTGCCCGCGGTTAAATTTGCTGAAAAGTTTCACCAAGATATGGAGTGCGAGAGTGCCTCCCAGCTGAAAATCTCTTACAAAAGACTCCTCCTGGTGAAAGATATGTAGTCTAAGCGCTTAGTGCTTTAGGGTTTTCTTTTTTACTTTTCCTGCTATAACCAGATGTGTATTTGGCTGCAACAAAACATGTCTGTAAAACCACACAAATCACTACGCACTTTTATATCAAAGTATTCCACAACATTTTGGAATCACATTTGTGATTCGTCATCAATTAAACTTTAAAATGAATTTCAAAGATGTTTCATGGGGTTGAGATTGGGGCTCAGTGCAGATCACTAATCTCATCAAACTACTTTTTATGGACCTCTTGTTTCTGGTGAGGGCATAGTCTGTGTCCAGAATTGGGAGGCATAAAGCAGACTAAAAATAAGGTTTTCCCTGACTTAAGGACATGTACCACAGGATGAGGACTGTATCAAATGAGCCTGAGGGGCTCCGGCATTAACACCTATGGAGCCTGGAGCTCCTAAGGCTCTTTTGAATGCAGTCCTTCTTCCTGGTTGGTGATGCCCTTAAGACACCTGACTTAGACGGACCTCTGTGAGTCTCTGGATGTTACTTTGGTCCCAGGTTGCAAGATCCTGTAGATGTCTAATGAGCTTTATTGTTAATCCTTGTTCCCTCGAAAGCACAAAATTTTGAAATCCATTGTCACTGGGACATAACATTTTCCGTGAGTTACAAATTTAAAGTATTCCTGTTCCCGACTTGCATACAAATTCAACTTGAGTACAAGCCCGAAGAAACTATCTTATACATAACCCTCGAAGAGACTGCCCTTAAACTATTTGATCCATGAAAATCAATTTATAACATAAAGGAAGCCTGTAACTATAGGTTTTGTACCACTGTTCCACAACCGCTCAGTTATTGAAGCCACCATCCCAGCAGGACACAGGGTCTCTCCCAATATCACAAGGAATGCTAGGAGAGGCTTCACAGATAACTACTGATTGACTGTCAAAATCTGGTAATAATCTAATTCTTAAGAACCACAAATTTTATTTTGGTCTTGACAGAGATGGGCAGTCCTCGGGGTGTTGGAAGTATCACGTTCTCTAGGAGATGGACAGTACAAACGTTGGGGTGTTATTAATGTCCCAGATGTGAAAAGGTGTCCACTAACTGATCATGACAGGTATTGTAGGTTCTTATGAAGATGTACCTTGGATTCACATCATTGCCTTGAATTTACTGTTAGACATTTAATGTATCTGTATCTTGTCAAGAGGTGTGCATAATACTCATGATTATCACATATATTTGTTTTTCTTTTTTTTTCTAGGTTTGTTTTATTAGCTGTGATGGCCTTTTTAAAGCCTTCTCAGCAAGAAGAAGCCATCAATTTTATCCTTAGCCATGTGCAAGTAAGTTTATATAGCTCAAAATGGCATTATGAAAAAGAAAAGGATATTAACCCCTACCCGCACTGGACGTAATAATACGTCCCTGCGGGAAGATACTTTTCCAAACTGGGAGCGTGCTATTACGTCCAGCTTCTGGCACCAGCCATGAGCAGAGCCAGCACCAGTAGCCGTGGGGTGCAGCTGTATGCTTACAGCTGACACGCATTCTAACACACAATCGGAGCTGGCTCAGATTGCGAGTGTTACACCCCTACACTGATGTAAGGTTTTACTCTTAGGATTGAACTCCCGGTTGCCACTTACCAGGGGATCCAAGCCTCCTTCAGGCAGCCCAAGGTCTGCCAAGTGCCCTGAGACCTGCCCAAGCCAGCCAGCATCAGTCAGACCCGTAAGGACAGAGCATGCCAGACAGTTTACACTGCTCTACAATGCATTTAGTATGGTAGAGCTGTATTGGACTTGAACCTGCAATCAGAGCATCACTTGTTCAGTTCATTTTGGACCGGTAAAAAAAAATTAACTAAATAAAATATATGCCGCCCCCTAAAATGTCACTTTCCCATAGAAACACTTAATAAGTATAAAAAACATTGCCACTCTGTAATAATCTGTATAATAAAACATCTTGGACCCACAAGGTGATCGCTGTATAAATAAACCCCAAAAAAGTTCCGGAAAAATTTATTCCTGCAAAAACTATGCTCAAAAGTCTTAACATAAGCTCCAAAGTAAAGACCGCTAAAAGTACAACCTTCCGCAAAAAATAACCACTTAACCTTGTTTTTACAGCTGAAAAATAAACGTATGCCTCTGAAAAGATGGTGATACAAAATTTACAAGATTTTCTCTAATTAGGAAAAAAAGCCATATAATGAGGTTTCTCTGTAATGGTGGTGAACACTAGAATACATTTTAATGGTGAACAGCCCCAAAAAAAGCAAAAACTCTAGCAAAAATTAGCATTTAATTTCCTCCTCGCAACAAGGGTTAATAAATCTTAACAATTATCTATTTAAAAAAAAAAAATAAAAAAATTATAGCCTGTACATTTTGTACATAGTTGATCGTTATTTTTCCATAATGGGGGTATTTTGAGTCTTTTTTATGCTCTCACAGTTATTAGTGAGAGTCCTCTAATACAAGTTTTGGCAATTCTTTTTTTTTATGTGAAAATGCGCCCAAATTATAAGCTTCATGAAATATGTGGATCTTAAAAACCAGGCAGTACAACAGACACTTGGAAATGTAAGTTCTGAACGAATTGGGTGCTATCTTCAAAAGTAGAGAATTTTAACTTTGAAAACGAAGAATTTTTTTTGAATTTCTGCCAATTTCCGTACTCAACACAAACTTGTAATCAAGTTTTTAAAAAAATAACCACTTATAGCACTGGTGGCAAACCTAGTACGGGTGCCAGGTGGCACCGAAGCCCTTTCTGTGGGCACTCAGGCATTGTCCAAGGACAGAGTTCACCAAAACTGAATCTTCCTGCAGTCCGTGCCACTAAGAGATTCTGTTTTAAAAGCAACACTTTATTAGCTGTTTGGAGCTGCAGGAAAGTAAGAAGGTGTTGACAGAAGTGCATTATCATGGAGGTCCCCCTCTAGAACCTGTACAGAGAGACCCTGGAGAGAGGCTACATGAGAGTCTGAATTTACCTCTCCTTTTGTCAACTTATGTGGCCTCAGCGCCGATACATTGAAGATGTGGAAGAACAGTAGCAATAAGTTATGTATAAAATGCCATGTTGGCACTTCACGGTAAATAAGTGGGTTTTGGTTGTAGTTTGGCACTCGGTCTGTAAAGGTTCGCCCTCACTGACTTAAGTGACCACAAGGCAATTTGAAAAATGGGGCCGCGTCCTAGAGGCCAAAATAGGCGCGAGTCCTGAAGGTGTTAAAGAAATTTCCAATGTAAAATCCAATGCCTAGTGCTGGACTGAATGAGACTACGTGAGTAAGACTATATTCCTGCCTGTATAGTAAGTGGCAGGCTGACAGTTGTGCTATGCTTGGTTGCAGACCATGCCCATTTACTTGTTGGTTGCTTTGAACCTGATTGAATATTTAATCTCATTGCCTCCCACAGGATGAAACCTCTAAACCAGAAGACATGGATGCCCGATACGAAGCCGCCTGCCAACCGTCTTGCTAATGAAGCTGTGCGACGAGGCGCCCGCCGACAATGTCACTGTGCTCGTAGTACAAATACGCAGTGATGTTGTGAGGGGGAGATGGGCTATTACAAAAATAGGACCTCTCACCACTATTGACATGTCTGTTGTGGAAATGCTTGTATGTCCTGTGACATAAAAGGGTTAAGTTGTGGCTGTTCCTCTATTATTTCTGCATTCGGATAAGATTACATTGGGTATTTCAACCGCCGTTATAAAGAATCCTTCTGAGGTGTCTTTAAACTGGGGGCTAGGATACATATGATAATCAACAGTGGGATACATCATCGTACTTACTCCCACCCCCCCCCCCTCCCTCTCTCCAAAAAAAAAAAAAAGTTCTTATATGACTATATTGCATCTGTTCTAATGGGCTCCATGGCTCTACTTAGGGGAGATGTGTCACTCAGCAGGAGGGAGCAGGATAGAGAAATGTAACTTTCTGCATCTTCCTATCCAGTGTTATCCCACTTATGCTAAAGGATGCCTCCTCATAATAATAATTCCTTTATTTATATAGAGCACACAGATTACGCGCCGCTGCACAAAGCATGACAAAGCAGTCCCTGTCCCCAAACTAATGTATCTATCAACCTACCATATGTTTGGAGTGGGGAGGAAACCGGAGAACCTGAGCAGTGATGGCTAACCTATGGACTGGTGCCAGAGGTGGCACTCGAGCTCTTTCTGTGGGCACTCAGGCCATCACCAGAGATGACTCCAGGTATCTTCCTGCAGTCCCAGACACCCAGGACTTGCTGTGCCCAGAGCTATTTAAAGTGACAGCTGTACCTGGGACTATTTTTTTTGCTTTATTGTGTCCTCAGGGTGCTGGTATCAATGAAAGCTGTGAACAGAGAAGGGAGTAGAATCACAAATTAAATTTTGTGTTGGCACTTTGCAATAAATAAGCGGCCTTGTTGTAGTTTGGGCACTCGGTCTCTAAAAGGTTGCCATCACTGACCTAGAGGAAACCCCTGCAAACAGGAGAGAACATACATTTAGCTCCATGTATACATCGGGTGTTTCCTGATTTGTACGCTGAGGTTATGAAAGAATACATATGACCTCTAGCCTCGCGGAAGCAAGTATTTCTAAAACAGACGTCTAGTAGCAGTGATGGGTTATTCATGTGTGATGGTTAGAGATGTAGCGGAGCTATATCACTATATAAGTCACATTATTGTACATAGACGCTGTCCTGTACCGTGTGCACATATGGAAGCGAACATGTCTCTCAATTCATTCAATGACATTTTACCTTCCTGGGGATTGGAAATGCAGTGGCCAAGCACTGTCCTGAACATTGGACCCTGGCACAGGACCTCCTGTCATTCATCTTGGATTGTAAATAACCTCTCAAGTTTGTCTGTCAAACTTGATCCCACACCGTCCATTATTAAGTGTTCACTCTGGATTTATGTTAAGGCAATGATAAGCTATTTCAGTTAGGAAGCCTTTGAGGTATGTGATACAGAGGAACCTCTTCACTTTCTTGTATTGTCATTTTATGCTCCTGTACATTTCAGTAAATTGTTTGACGTTTGGTGGACTTGGTTCTGTGTTTTTGTTTTTTAGAATGGAACATGAATTCTTTGTAGCAGTCACTTCTAGCCTTAAAGACTAGAAGTGGTTGTTATCTAGCAGGAGGTTGTTATGCGGACTTTATGTACGTGTTCAGAGAGGCCTGGATGACTTTCTGGAGAGAAAAAAATATCACGGTTATGGGGATAAAAACATTTATTTAATTCTTAAAGTTGGGCTTAATGGACTTGAGTCTTTTCCAGCCTTATATACTATGAATTATGCAGGTCTCATATTGAGAAAAAAAAGTATTTTTGCATAATTGATACAATGATTCAAGAAATGTATCTTATCGTAGCAAAGTGCTGCTTCTATTCTCCCCCCCCCCCACTTACTGATAACTTATGTTCTCTCAGAAAAACTTTTATCACTTATAACTAGTAACAGATATACACTCATTGAAGTTGGATTACATAGAACCTCTGTGCATTGGGAGGGGGAGAGAGTCACAGCAGCTAGGTTTTACTCACAGTCACAAGAGGGAATTAGAAATACAGGCATGAATGAGGTATTAGAGCATTAAAACGCTAGACAAATAGACGTATTAAAATGTGTATGGGCAGGTGCATGAACACCCTGTTCTGATGCATTTACTATAGTCTCTCCATTGCCACTATGTCTAACCTAGGAGAGATTTCATTTCTGGCTGCAGAGTACACCTTCAGATACACTCGAGGCTACCTCTTAGTATCTGAAGTACAGTATGACGGCAGTGAAAGTTCAAATATAGCAGTCTTAATACATCTCTCTTCCCCCCCCCCCCCCCTATAATCTACACAATGTTACTCCTCATGTACATGCACTGGAACTACAGATTCTGCGCAATTATGTCAAAAGGCGAGTTACAGTTTAAAGGAAGCTACCATTGTTTTCATGCATTGTGAACCAAACATACCTTGAGAATGCTGTAGCTACACTGATGCAGAAAACATATCTTGTTTAATCCCTGATCCAAGTGGTTTTGCTCAACAAACAATTATAAAATTCGGGCCTTGGAACGCTGGGTTGCAGACTGGCTTCAGTAAACACATTCGGGGCTTCCTGAACTATCAAGACAGGACAATCACCTGAGCTGGATGACTATACACTGTGTAGCTGTTGGTTTGGTGTAGTGATTGATTAATTGTTCTTGTTGCCTGGGATACTCAGTGATTATAACATTCTCTGAAGCAGTGCAAATAAGAGTAAGAGAGACGCCTGAGCAGCCACAGGAGCACCAGAGCCTCATTATCATAATTTAATAATTGTATTTTCAGACAACCACTCAGCTCAGGATTAAACAAGATATGTTTTCTGCATCATGTAGCTACAGCATTCTCAAGGTTTGTTGGTCATAATGCATGAAATCAATGGTATTTCCTTTAAATGAGAATTGGCGAATAGGTCGGAGGAGGCTGGTTACACATGAGTGCGTTCAATCAAACTCGCTGCTTCGAATATCCGGCCAAACGTTGAGCAGCGAGGATTTGTTCAGCGGAGTTCAGTTCCGGTTACTCGGTTCAGGGCGGATATATCTACCCAGCACACTTGTGTATAACCAGTTTGTTGAAGATGTTGCAACTTCATTTATGTGATGTTCCACCATTCTAAATAATAATGGATGTATCGTAGTTGAATGAGACATTGAGATACTATTGGGTCTTTACTATCAGCCTACAACAGTTATATGAAAAAGTGACAGTCAGCAAAGGTGATTTCACCTTTTTGATTTAGTTAAGATTTTGCTTATTAAAGACATTTAACATAAACTCCACCGAAATCTTCTTATCTACAATTAAAAAACGCCGTTTAGTGATATTGGTCTTGGCCAATTATCTGATATGATAAGTATATCATTTCTGTAGTTGTTAGTAGGATCTGAAGGTAGAACCTCACAGTGGGTACTGCTACATAATAACTACCTATATACTGTTACATATATAATTTCCTACATTTTCATAATGTGACATCGTGGTCCAATTATGGTGTACAGATAACATAGTGAATACAAAATCATAATGACATACTACAAAAATGGATAAATAAATATTCCACTAGGCATTCACCCATCATGCTAGTGGCAATATTTATTTATCCATTTATTGAGTATTGATTCATTATGATTTGTATTCACTATTGTTATCTGTACACCATAATTGGACCACAATGTCACATATGAATGTGTTATCTATGTATGCTCACTGATGATGTCACATCCTGCGGGGGATATAAACCCGCCTTGTAACACTGATGCTATTTTGAAAATGGCTACATTGAGATAGCTGAAACGTTGTAATCTCCACTGGTGAAATAACACCTATTTGACACGGAGTGCTGCTTCCCTACTTTTTGCCTATTGGATATTGGGATCCTGAGTCGGACCTCAACAAGCCTGCACCCTACCCTCGATATAATCCTATCACAGCGTGCCGCTTCCTCTCTAATTGCTAGCTATATACTGTTTGCATAGATAACTACCTATATACTACACATACACTCACCGGCCACTTTATTAGTGTACACCATGCTAGTAACGGTTGGACCCCCTTTTGCCTTCAGAACTGCCTCATTTCTTCATGGCATAGATTCAACAGGGGTGCTGAAGCATTCCTCAGAGATTTTGGTCCATATTATACATGATGGCATCACACAGTTGCCGCAGATTTTGCGCTGCACATCCATGATGCGAATCTCCCGTTCACCACCACATCCAAAGATGCTCTATTGGATTGAGATCTGGTGACTGTGGAGGCCATTTGAGTACAGTGACCTCATTGTCATGTTCAAGAGCTTGTGCAAATTGTACCTCAGTTTCCTGTTCTTCGATGAAAGGAGTGGCAACCCGGTGTGGTCTTCTGCTGCTGTAGCCCATCTGCCTCAAAGTTCGACGTACTGTGCGTTCAGAGATTCTCTTCTGCCAACCTTGGTTGTAACGGGTGGCGATTTGAGTCACTGTTGCCTTTCTATCAGCTCGAACCAGTCTGCCCTCTCCTCTGGCATCAACAAGGCATTTCCGCCCACAGAACTGCGCTCATGGATTGTTTTTCTTTTTCGGACCATTCTCTGTAAACCCTAAGGAGGTGTGCGTGAAAATCCCAGTAGATCAGCAGTTTCTGAAATACTCAGACCAGCCCTTCTGGCACCAACAACCATGCCACGTTCAAAGGCCTCATATCACCTTTCTTCCCCATACTGATGCTCGGTTTGAACTGCAGGAGATTGTCTTGACCATGTCTACATGCCTAAATGCACTGAGTTGCCGCCATGTGATTGGCTGATTAGAAATTAAGTGTTAAACAAGCAGTTGGACAGGTGTACCTAATAAAGTGGCCGGTGAGTGTACATCATTAGGATGATGAATTCTGGTGCAATTTAAGACTGTCACGTTCTATTTCAGACCTGCTTTTAGCTGGTCTAAGTATTTTTGTTAATAACAATGAATTAGAGAACACGTTATTTTGTTATCCTGAGCATATTTAAGAATTTTGTCTTTGTGGGAATACCTCTATAATCCATTAATCAACTACACAATGGGCAGCAGAGATATGGGATTGGTTTGGCTGACAATGTGGTCAGTGGTCCCAAATTCCCCCCAGTAATCCAGAAGAGAACGCTTTTCAACCCTTAATTGTCAGGGTATAGTAGGTTGATTCATAAATAACCTTTAAGATATTAGTGATTGTATGTGTTACCTATATATAGACATGTTCTATATAAATAGATGGTTGACCCATGGAGTGGACCGTAAGAACCATAGTTTTACAATGATTCTAATGGTCCTTGGGCATAATGATTAATTAGCAGTAACAATGATAAATTGCCATTCCAAACTTGGTGTTTGATTTGGTTCATGGGACCGCTACTGAGTACTGTACATAATGGGCTGCATTTTTCCACAGGAGACACTGAGTTGCCGCCATGTGATTGGCTGATTAGAAATTAAGTGTTAATGAGCAGTTGGACAGGTGTACCTAATAAAGTGGCTGGTGAGTGTATATGTTCTATATAAATAGATGGTTGACCCATGGAGTGGACCGTAAGAACCATAGTTTTACAATGATTCTAATGGGATGATGGTCCTTGGGCATAATGATTAATTAGCAGTAACAATGGTAAATTGCCATTCCAAACTTGGTGTTTGATTTGGTTCATGAGCCCCCTTGCGTATGGGGCCGCTACTGAGTACTGTACATAATGGGCTGCATTTTTCCACAGGAGACTCAACGTACTGGAGAAGGAATAGGAGCCCAGAAAGCGTCTCATGCTCTTCTCACTTGGCTTCTCACACGTGATATGCACTATGTCCATGGTTTCTGGTCTCTCCTATCCACAGAATATATTTTAAAGAGTTACCCCCGGTTATCAGGAATTCACAAAGCTCTTCAGACTGGTAAATGCAATACTTTTTTGTCCTACGTATTGGAATCAAATGAATGGGGGAAGCGGATGACAAAGAAGTCAGCTCAGGACTAGCACATTTGCAGAACAAAATGAGAAAAAAGCACTGGGTGTGTGCCAATGCTTCATAAGGGGCCTTTGCAGCCCATCAGTCAAATAACCAGGGGTGGGACTAATTAAAGATTCAGGACAGGACATGACACTTTGTAGTTTGGAAAATGCCCAGCAGAGACTCCCAGGGTGCATCACAACAGCTGAGAAGAGGAGATTTGCCTAATTACATCACTGTCAACATTGTGTTTACAAAACGCATGCATTAACACGATGTAAATGCATGCGTTAACATTGGGGCAGATTTACTTTTTTTTTTAAATGCAGCGGTTTTTCCGAATCCGTCTGGTTTTTTCACGGACATGCCCCCCAATTTCCGTCGTGTGCATGCCGGCGCTGATGCGCCACAATCCGATCACGTGCAATACATGGAAAATCGTCGCAAAACGGAAAAATTTGGGTAACCCGCCGTAAAACCGCGAATCGGGCCCTTAGTAAATGACCCACATTGGGTCTTTTAACATCAACATGCATAAAACATGCATTTTGTAAACTCAATGTTGATAGGGATGTAATTAGGCAAATCCCCTCTTCTCAGCCCCTTACAGAGCCGTGACTTGGAAAGATAAGGATTTGGGCTCTTATGCCTAGATCATCATCAACAATGCTGAGTCATGTATCACCCAAAACAATGGAAATTGGGAGTTCCACCAGCTCTATAAAAACAAGATGATTATTACAACAAATAGCAAGATGGATGAAGCTATTTATTTAATTTTTTTTTTAGCATCAATAAACTTTTCTCATCACAAAGCCCGACACTCAACTTCTGCCGCCAAACACTCAGACCATAAAAAGTTGCAGAAGAAGCGAAAAGCTGGAGGGCAGAAGGACCCATCAGGAGACACAGAACAACTTTTTGGCACTGGTAAGATGACTAGAAAGTCTATCACACATTTTTGACAACTATTAGATTAAGTAGTCATTTTTGCTACTATGCCAGGACTCGCAAAGAGTATGATTGGGTTTATACAAATCTGATTGGATTGGTGTTCATAAAAAAGCTATAAAAAAGGATATGTAATCAAATGCATCAGAAAAAAATGACAATTTGTAACCTTTTTTTTATACAGGTCATATGTGTTAACTAAATATATTTAATAATTTTTTAATTCAATTTTTGATGATGTTTTAATCACACTGTCTAGTAGCACCTATGGGTGCATTCACACCACAACTGATAACCATAACAGCTCTCGGTTGTCAGTGGATACATGACTTATATGTAGAGAGCCTTCCCAACACATACCTCAAATACAAATACAAGGTGGATATACTCTTAACCCATCCTGCATTGTGTCTTACATACATTATCATTACTGTTATTAATTCTTTGTCTTTGTAATATTTTGCTCCAACAGGTCCACCACTTAAAACAAAGCCGCCTCGTAAAACAGAGAAAATGGAAAAACATCCTACACAAGTTCTACAAGTTAACTGTATGTCAATGGGAACTATAAGATCATTTTTGTTGTTTATTTTAAAGTGCCATTGGTGTCACCCGAGACCATCAAAAAGTAGGTTAAAGGCAGTGATGGTATGAAACAAAAGCTGTTAAAGCGTGTTAAAGGGAACTTGCCATCACAAATTACCCCATTAACGCAGTGTTCATACCTTATGGAGCATGTTATCCTTTCTCCAATATGTACACCACTTAGGCCAGTTAAAGGGGTATTCCGGAAATAATCATAATTCATATTCAAATGTGTCATTAAAATAGTAAAATATAAGCTAATATGTAATTAGTTGTTGTTTAAAATGTTGCTCCCCTCAGCAGAGAAATGTTGTGGACATAGACAAAGGTGGAGAATTAAATTGCTACTGGCTCTTTAATCAGTCCTGTGACTTTGTCCCTGTGGTTGAGACACAGGACAGAAGATGGCTGCCAGTCACATGTCCACATCACATGTCCTGCACCTTACTAAGCAGGTCATGTGATCACCACTATGAATATGGCACCCTCTGAACTGCTCTGACAGAGGGCACCAACTTGTTACTTGGTGCTCCTTTAACGCAAAGCGTGCGACACAATTCTGTTTGACACTGCATGATAAATGTGTCGCACAGTCCAACTGTCCACCAGAACGCCGCTTTCAGTGCAGAATTCTGTGTCGCTTCGGATATAGTCAAGCCAGGACACAATTGCGTCGCATACACTTTATAAATACATGTGTAAGCAGTTTGCACTAAAAAGAATGTGTAAAGTCAGACAAAAAACTGGCGCTGGGGCTTTAATAAATGTGGGACATTGTGCAAAAAAATTGTATTTATGTAAATTTTTTCACTTTGTTGGCAAAATATCTGGTGTAACGGGAAAGTTCTTGGATGCTATTTTTTCCTAACTTCTGCATTTTTAGACCGAAACCTTTATAGGGAAGTTACAGTCAAAACTATTTTACAGAATCATTATGTCATATTGGCTGATGGCTTAAAGGATTTATAGTCTCTATATGTATAGTAGTTCCTCTTAACACAGAGGAACGCACTCTGAATTCAGAAAGTATTACAGGCGGTCCCTTACTTAAGGACACCCGACTTACAGACGTCCCCTAGTTATAGTCGGACTTCTCTGCCCACTGTGACCTCTGGTGCAGCTCTCTGGATGCTTTAGTATAGTCCCAGGCTGCAATAATAAGCTGTAAAGTGTCTGTAATGAAGTTTATTGATAATCCTTGGTCCAATACAGCAAAAAAAATAGAAACTCAAATGGAGTAAAAAAAATTTGTTACAGGAGGATTAGGGCTTGTTTGTTTTAGCAACATGTCCAAAATTGTGAATCCAACAATTGGACACAATAAGTCCACATAGACGGCAATGGCAGCCTAGCGGCGGTACTGTTCTGTGCAGTACATGGGGAAAAGATAGCGCATGCTCTATCGTTCCGTGTGTGTGCGGCCGTGCCCCACTTTTCTCTATGGAGGGGATCACCTCCTCCTCTGCAGTGCACAGCGGGCGGGGCATACTACTGTGTGAATGTACCCTTAACTGTATAAATGCATAGTGCAGATGAAAATAGTAAACTTTGTGGAGATGTTCCCATGTTCTTCTTTTTCCCCTTTCCTTTTTCTTTATTTGACCCATTGAAGCCCAAGTTTTTTTTTAGGATTTCTTGTTTCGGTTTTCACTCCCCTCCTTCCACCCGCCATTTCTTTTTTATATTTCCATATACAGAGCTGTGTAAGAGCTTGTTATCTGTGTGACAAATTATACGTTCTAGTGGCACAATTTCATATTCTGTGCCATGTACTATGAAGTTGGAAAAGTTGGGGCACAACTAATCCATTGTGGATTTCCTGGTGTAGGGCAATCCAGCTAAGTTTCTATTTTTGTTATTCTATGAATCCCAATTATGTGCTCCCCAAGGCAGTGACTTATCTAGATAGGGTTAAAAAACAGGACATGTACCCCTGTTGCTGGCTGTCAGGTGAGGGGGTTGCTCTAATAAGCCACTTTTATGGCAGCGATATATTGTACATACTGTTACTATACATTTGACTTTGTTCTATTTTATTCCAAGCTCCACAAAAACTACCGACCTCTGTGAGTGACGCTGAGGGGAAAATCTCTGTCTTCACCGTAAGCAAACCAGTGACAACAGATAAGAAGACCAACCAGGGTAGGACAGGAAATTTTCTACAGCGTCTAATTTATTTTGCTCTTCTGTGAATTTCTAAGAAAGGATGAAATGAATGGAAAAATATATATATAAATAAAATACATTTTTTTGATTATTCATCCATGTGAAGATCCCAAAATTGGCCCTCCCAACACATTCAGCTGAATTCCTTGCAGTGTTCCCTCTCAGCCAATGTAGATAGTATGAACTTTTTACTATCAAAAATAGACAATACTGAACCACATCAAATCATGGCCTAGGGAAGGGGAAAGTGTGAAAGGGGTATTCCGGGAATAAGCATAATTCATATTCAAATGGGTCAATAAAATATAAGTGAATATGTAATTAGTTATTATTTAATATTTTGCTCCCCTTAGCAGCAAAATGTTGTGGACATACAGAAGGATGGAGAATTAAATTGCTACTGGCCCTTTCATCAGTCCTGGGGCTTTGTGGAGAAGACACAGGACAGAAGATGGCCGCTGGTCACATGTCCACATCACATGTCCTGCACCTGCCTGGGCAGGTCATGTGATCAGCACTATATTTGGCTGCAGTCGGTTGGTTGCAGTGCATCCTGTATGACCAGTGTTGTGGTATGACATCATCTCAGTGAGGTAATGTGCAGTGATGGCAGTTACACATTAGTATGGTAACAGAGCAGGACAGTCTGGTACATCATGACTGGGGGCAGAGCCTGAGAGGGAGGATCTGTTGCTGAGAACTGCAGGATCATGGGAGTTGCAGATAACTCTGCCCAATTTAGAAAGCCCATAAAATTTTGTGAATCATCAAAGCAAACTATATAAGCATTTTATAATTAATGACATTGAGTTTTGTTGCATTCATTTATTTATAGCATTATGGGTTTTTGTATCAAAGGTTTATATTCCTGGTATACCCCATTTTTTATGTTGGGTTGTTTGCCGCAATTTGGGCTCCCTTGTGATCTAGGGAATTAAAATTATAAATATATATTATATATTTCAATATTTATATTTTAATATTTTTAAGTGTCTAGGGCAATAAAGAGGTTAATGTAAAGTGAGCAACACTGGCGGCCAAGGTTGTTGAAAATATTAAAGGGATCTTTCGAGAAATAAAATCTATCCTGTCTCCTATTAATATGTTGTGATAATTATTTTGTCCAGGGTTTTTTACTATGTTCAAGGGGAGGTCTGAAAATAACAAACAGGATATACTTACCTCTTTCCGACACACACTGTTTGTGTACAGCATGCAGGTGCTCACTGCTGTGTGTTTATATATCCCTGTACATAGACACTGTGCTGTACTAATTCTATAGCCTTATATACAGTAAAGACACTTATATTACTTCTGTAGCATTATATAGAGACAGTGCATGGTACTACAGATATAGGCAAGTATATAGGCAGTGCACAGTGGCCCTTATATAGAAGAAGTGATCTGCATCTTATTGAAGAACTATAAAAATGTGTGTGTAGTGCCAGTGTTATACATATTTTCTAGTAAAACTCTAAATTCATTTTACAGACAAGTCTAAACAGAAGGATAAAGAGATGGAAAGCACAGAATGCAATAGAAACCAACCCCTAAAATTGACTATACGTCCAAAGTTATCAATCAGTCATGTAAGTACACATAGGGGGTTATTTAGTCAGGACATTTATGTGTGTCTTTTTTTTTTTTTTGCTGGGTTTTTGGACTGGGTTTTATTTATTTTAGATATATCATGTCTGTTGTATTCTGTACCTTATTTATTGTTTTAAAATTACACAAAAGTTGCAAATTATTCCTCAATACTCGGGACTGGAGTTTATTTGTGATATAAATGTGCCATTTTACCGCAATTGGTGCCAAAATTGCATCCTTTTTTTTTTTTTTTTTTATATAAGTCCACGTCTGGACTTTATAGGTATATCAGGTGCAACACTGAAAAATTCTGCCGTTGCTAACGTGGCTAGACAATTGGAAAAGTCGCAACTATAAGAGCAAAGAAAAAAGTAAAAGCAACAATATGACCCCCACAATGATGTGCACATATCTTATGATTTTTAAGGTCAAGTAAACCTGAGTTTCATGCTTGGGGTTTTGCACACTTACGGTAGTTTCAGCTTTCAAAATTTTAAAGGAAAGCTACCACTTAAAAAAAGTTAAAAAAAAAAAACACATACCCATAGTAACCTACACTCTTTACTCCATTCCAGCGCTTGTCTTCACTAATCTTGACAATCTGGGATCACCTAAAAAAGAGACTTATAAAAATCAGCACAGAGTCAAGTTGATGTCCAGTGCTCCGTGCTGCTAATTATTCACACCTCCAGCGTGAAGTCACCTCCCTTTCCAACATGGGAGAAGGAGGCATCTATCACACAGGAGGCGTGAATAATTAGCAGCCCGACGTGCAAGGAGCCTGTTGTGTCAAGATTAGCCAAGACAAGCGCTGGGATCAGGATGAAGAGGAGAGTAGGTGAGTATGTGTTTTTTTACTTTTTATAAGTGGTAGATTTATTTAAAATAATCTAAACATTTGTCCTTACCGTAAAGGAATTGGCGCATTTTGCCCTGATATTTGGCCCGATTTTCCACCAAACTCACTCAAGGGCCACATACACATGGGGCCCGAGAGCCAACTGCAAAAACGCCAGCTAATTCACTTTCCCCATTGACTTCTATTGTACATAAGTATTATTCCTTCCCTGATTGTAGCATGGTCATTGCTTTCCTATAGACATAAGTGGGGAAAGCAATGCTCACCTGCCGTTGTCCACCTGGCCACAACGGGTCGCAAACAAGGGATCACGTTTGCAGGCGTAATACACACAACAGGCTGTGTTTTCATGTTGCAGTCTTTGCTGTTGCAGTTTTTATATGATTCCTTAAATTTCAAGGCAGAATAGCAAAGTAATGATATTGTAACTGCAGCGTAATCATGGAGTTATACAGTAAGGCTTGTCTCTGGACTTCTTAACAGAAAATTCACTATTTAGTACAGTATTTAAAAATTCTTACGCACACACTTTACATAATAGCCTATCATTAAAAATGCAGTATAATTTCAATTCTTCTACCAAATTCCAGTTTTCCTTTTGTCTAGTATTTGTCAAAAATTGGACTTTATTGTATCAATTGAGATTATTATAAACAGAAAACTATTGAAAATTAATCATCTTACATTTTTTCAGACTGGCATTAATGCTCCGACTTCAGAGCCGTCACATCATCAGGTCTGTGTAACTTTTATCATGCTTGAGTCATATGAGAAAATTCAGATTGGACACTTCCAGTAGTGACGGTTACTGACCTGCTTTGTAGTATGGTGTATATATATATACAGGCAGTCCCCGGGTTACGTAAAAGATAGGTTCTGGAGGTTTGTTCTTAAGTTGAATTTGTATGTAAGTCTGTATACTTTATACTTTATCATTGTAACCCTGACAAATTTTTTTTGTCTCTGTGACTATTGGTTTTTTAAAAATGTTGGGTTGTCATAAGAACCAGGATTAACAATAAAGCTTCATTACAGACACCGTTGATAACTGTTACAGCTGTTTATTGTAGCCTAGGACTAAAGTACAGTAAATTACCAACATCAAGAGGTCTGTTTGTAACTAGGGGTCGTCTGTAAGTCGGGTGTTCTTAAGTAGGGGACCGCCTGTATATATGTACTTCTATTACTACTGATCTCTGCTGCTGCATCTTCCAGAGTAATGATGACGAGTGCACAGTGTGTCGAGATGGCGGGGAGTTATTATGCTGTGATGGATGTCCTCGGTCTTTTCACCTAACATGTCTTGTGCCTCCACTCAATTATATACCACGGTATGTGATTCTGTGTCTTAGTGCTTAAACAGATGACTGTTGGGAATGGGACTCTGAACATCATAGTGATATATGATTTAGGGAGTCCCTTCTTCCCTGCTGTAATCAGGAGCACAGCCCTGCGCTGCTGATTCAAAAGGGGAAAAAAGGGAATCCTTGTATCAGATATCACTATGATGCGCAGAGTCCTGTCCACTGCGCAGTCAGTCAGTCCGTGAAACCTGTTTGTCTACTTTTAGCCTTAGCTTATATTCACACATATCAGTTAGATATGATAAAGTCACATAAGGTTTCTGAATGTTCCTTTCGAGGTGTTTTTAGACAGTAAAGTTGTGGAAGGAAAGAACACATTTCTGAAGTGGTTCTGATCCCCATTTATACACATAAAAAAATATGAGCAAAACTGCAACAGATCTATGTGATGTTTGATGCAATTTTAACCACAAGGTTAGAAGTACAACTAAAATTATATAACACTGCAGCAATTTTTGTGATTTTGCTGTCCATAGGAAATGTAATGTGTAGGTTGTAAAACATTTCATATGAGTAGCTTAGAATTTCCCCAAACATATCTTCTTATTTTCTGCTGTCTCTTTAGTGGGACATGGAGATGTGACTCCTGCAGGAAAGGTGGATCACTGACAGATGAACGAAAGGATCAGACTGATAAGGATGCTACAGTGGTGGCAGTAAGTGACACGTGACTCTATAACTTTCCTATAAGCGAATATCCATGTTGCCTTTTACAGTACAGGCAGTCCCTGTACTGTAAAAGATAGGTTCCATAGGGTTGTTCTTAAGTTGAATTTGTATATAAGTTGGAACTGTATATTTTATAAATGTAGCTTCAGGCACAAATATTTTTGCCCATAACAATTGGAGTTTCAAAATTTTTTGCTCTAATGGGACAAAGAATTAGCAATAAAACTTCTTTATAGACACCTTACAGCTGATAATTGCAGTCTGGGACTATAGTAACATCCAGAGAGCTTCACCAGAGGTCACAGTGGGCAGAGGGGTCCGTCTGTAACTAGGGGTCGTCTGTAAGTCGGGTGTCCTTAAGTAAATGTATAATTCTGGTTCTATCTTTTCAGGAGCCGACAGAAACGAGAGCTACGGAAAGCAGTACAGACAGTCATGTCCTCCCGGAAACTTTTGGTTCATACAGGTAATAATTAGGAAATGCATGAAAGTACTGTAATAAAAGAAACCTTAAAGGGAACCTGTCACCAGAATTTACTAGCTCCTTCAGATAGGATAAGAAATGTCCTTTCTAAAATCCCCTCTTTTATGTGAAATCTCACCATTTAATGTCGTGAAGAGTCAAATTTTACTTAAGATGAGTAGACAAGTTTAGAGGCTGCAGGGATTGTGTCTCTTCAGATGTCCATGCCTATGACATCAAGCTTGATGTGAACTGAAAGATGACATAGGAGTGACATTCCACCTGCAATCTCTAAAATATGAATATTCTCTGCTTATTGTCATATGACTTTGGCCTCATGCACACAATCATATGCTTTGGTCTTGAGGTAGTTGAACAAATTGCCTCAACGAACTGGGAACCTACACCACAAAAGATAGGACAGGTCCTATTCCTGCCCGTCTCGTCTGACCATGATGTCTTTTTCTTCTGCAGTGTAATACAGGACGCACAGCTCTCCTCTGATCAGCACCACATATACAGTCAGCCAATCCCTCAACCTCGGATATGCCCCACACCGCAAACCTACTCTCAGCTACAAGCCCAGAGTTCCCATAAACCATTGCCCAAACCCCAGAATGGTCCCCAATTACTATCACACCCATATCCTTCTCAGACTCCTATGCAACAGATGTGTGCCCAGCTTCCTATAGGGCATCAAGTGATGAACTCCCAAAAAGTTCTCACACATCCATCCCATATTCCAAGCTACAATGCAGTTATGCCTCAGATTCCTCTTCCAAACAATGTTCAGTCCCACCTGGCTGAGGGTAGCCTCCTACAAGAAACCAGTCCTGGGGTTGGTGGTGCTCATCAGTCCGAGAGGCCTCCTCCCTTAGAACCTAGAACAGAACCTTGTCCTCCATTTGTGCCAGTTCGAGGAGATGCGGTGCCAGGCTGTGGAATAATGCAGACAGAAGTGACTGAGGCTAAGGTGAGTACCAAAAATTCTGGTCTGTTGTGGATGCAGTTTCATTTTTTTATGAATGAAGTCTCTAGCAGCACAATTACATGAACTTCGTGCCATGTTATGTGGTGGGTGGAAAGTTTGAATACCAAAGCACAATGTACCATCAAAAATAACCAGGAATCGGGAACTGTGAAAAAAAAATTAACTTATTCAATTATTTTAAAGGAGTTGTCCACTTTCATCAAATAATTCATATTGTTTCTGTAATGAAAAGTTATACAATTTTTCAGTATACGTTCTGTAGATATTCGTCACGATTCTCTAGATCTCTGCTTGCTGTCACTAGGAAGTATCATTTCTTATTTCCAGTGGATAAACACCGGTCCCTGGTCATGTAATGTCAGACAGGTGCACGTCTCGTTAAATCACAGACAGGTGTGTGCTATAGCGAGTCATGCACCTGTGTAACATCACATGACCAGGGACCTCTTTATATCCACAGGAAGTAAAAAATGAAGCTTGCTATACTGTAGAATGACAGCAAGCAGAGATCTAGAAAACAGTGTGGAAATCAATAAGAAGGTATATATGAATATTGTATAACTTTATGTTACACACACAATATTATATCAATACCAACAACCGCTTTAGCGGCGCAGGGGATACAGAAAATTGGCAAAAGAATTGATGTTTTGTGCATTTCTCTCACAAATAAAAGCTAGTCAATAAGTGATACGTACCTTTAAGGAAGGGGCGCACAACCTAGGGTGTAAGGTAGCCAGCTCTGGTGTCTTCAGCATTCTATTCTGCTCTGTGGGTCTTCATTATTATATGTTTGCTCTGGGGTCTCCAGTATTATAAATGCCTGCTGTGGGGGAAGGGGTTTTACAGCTTTATAGCCTGCTCTAGAGGGGTCTCCATTTTTATTATCTGCTTGGGACAATTTCCAACATCATTATTATTGTCTGGTTTGAGCACTGTATATTAGTCTGCTCTGGGGTCTCCATTATTATATGTCTGCTCTAGTGTCTCTCCAGTATTATAAATGTCTGCTCTGTGAGGGGGGTTCTCCAGCATTATAGCCTGCTCGGGGGGAGGGTTTTCGTACGGCCACGCCCCCCCGATTTATATTTCCCCCCGGAAATATTCGGGTAACACGTCGGGAAAACATGAATCGGGCCCTTAGTAAAAGACCCCCATTGTGTTTTTTTTGTGCATTTCGGGTGTCCTTAAGTCTGGGACCACCTGTATAACTTGTTCCACATAAAACAAGCCCACATAGAGCTACATAAAGAAATTAAAAAATAATGTTTAAATAATAATGTATGGTTCTTGAGATGCATCTGGGAAACATCTTACAAATGTACTTGGTTTCTAAAGTTCAGAATAAGCTAGACCATAGGGGGTCATTGAAAGCTACTATTTAAAGGGATTTTCAGGGGTCTTTATGACAGGGTATCCTTGGTTGGTGTTGAACCTAAAACACACTGTTCATCAGCAGGATAAAGGGGCAGTGGCACTGCATTGCAGCACCTAACTATGTGTGGCCTTGACTGTATCTTCAACCCTGGTTCACATGTAATGACCATGGGGGTCCCATACTTGGTACCCACATTGATCAGTTGTTCTTATCAGCCACTGGTGGACAGTCATCCCCCTGACTATGGTGGTACCCACCCACAGTCATGACACCGAAATTCTTCCAAAGCCTTTACTTACATGCCCACAATGTACAATGCGTTCATGCAACATATACATGATATTTATACATGTTTTAAGTGAAGACTGTGCTGATGCAGATGAATTGAAGTGTCATTGCAAATGGTAAAAATGTTCAGCTACTAAAAAACCACAGAAGGCGTTTGAAGTGAATCTTAGATTGCACACTAAATGTCAGATTGGCAGATGTGTGAAAACCACAAAAGGGCAGTACTATTATCACAATGTAGAGAGAACATTAAACACAGGATATCTGAGTGTATATGTACCTTTTCCACCATATATAAAAAGTAAGTTCAAAATACACTTCATTCATTTTATAAAGCACAGAAAGTTGTCTCAAAAAGTGGCATTATGTCAGGACTCTATAATAAATCTTTGATTCCTTGTTACCATAAGGTGGCAGCATATTGCTGCTGACTTAACACATTAATATAGTTTTGTTATGTTTAAATGTGGTACATTTTAACATTGTAAAAAGTCAATCTGGTGTGCAAACAGCTAGACAGAATACAGGCGGTCCCCTACTTAAGAACTCTCGACTTACAGACGACCCCTAGTTAAAGACGGACCCCTCTGCCCACTGTGACACCTGGTGAAGCTCTCAGATTGCAATTATCAGCATGATAATCCTTAGTCCCATTACAGCAAAAAATTCAATTGTCAACTCCAATTGTCACTGGGGCAAAAAGTAATTTTGCACTCGACAAATTTGCAGTGGCCTAAAAATTGCTGACCTTTTCAATCTACAGTATAAAATTATTGCCATTGTTTGAGTATTAATTTATCAGACTTTTTATTGACAGATAACAGATTTTCAGTACCAAAAAAAATTCAGCTACAAATTTGCTGCATATAAAACGTCCACGCCAGTGCTCTAAATAAAGGCAAACTTTGGATGTGCACATTTGGTCTGAGAAATACAGACCATATTTCATCTATTATCGAGGACTGAACACTGCCCTAGAGTATGGACTCACAGAATCATAGTCACTATGATGCTGTAAGTCCCTGCCTCCATGTGTGACTACTGGAAGCCTATGGGAGCAGTAGTGACTTACAGCATAACAGATGACAAGTCCAGGGACTGGTATTATACCGTCCAACAAACTTTGAGTAACTCAGTAGTACAGTCTACACATGATGAGTAACACTGCTTCAGGTCAATGGGGGAGATGTATTAATGTGTCGGTCATTACACCAGTGCAGAGTAGAATTTACCCTTCGCTGGTGCACCAGATTAATCCCTGTGTCTGATGCTGGAGGATTAATCTGGTGCAGTATAAGACTGGGGAGTCCTACTTTGCACCTCTTATTAGTTGGTCTAGTTTGCTGCATCACAATATTGAAATTTCTGGCACAAAGACTGAATTTTCTAGATCAAGGGCTAATTCCTGTAACATCTTGCCACCTTTGTGCTGAGACCAATCCCCCTTTTTGAACAAGCCCAAAAACTGTTTAAAAGTGGTCTAGGAAATATGCTAATACATTTAACATGATTAGATGCAACCCCCTTAACATCAAGAATGTCTTTTAGGATGATATGATATGGGTTTAAAACCAAACCAGTATATCTGTTCCAGAAAGAACATATTTTCAACTGTAGACACCACTGTTTCACTGTCTTTGTACCTCATCAGTAAAGTGTAATGAACTGATTTAGCGGAGTTAGAGGCTTTTGACTAGGGTCAGGAAGTAAGCGTTCTCCTTACAGAGTGTTTGCCAATTATTAGGGCTGCCTTACAGGCAACGTTTTCCTTATCCTATTCCGGAAAAATTATTTGCATATTTCCCAGAATCCCCCAGTAAAAGTGGTCTAAAACTTTCAATAAATGTGGCGCATGACATTTCAGGTGCAAATAACTCCAGAATTCTGGCGTACATCTCTGATATATCTTCCCCTATGTTTTATCATGTTTCAGTTCATGAATATCTGTATAGTATGTAATCCTTTTAATGATTGTTCATTTGTCTTCAGAATGTGACCGATACTTTTGGCAGCAACTTGACATTGAGTCGGCATGAGCTGGAATGCCTCATTACCGAGGTAAAAACTATGGTGTCATGTTCGTTTATACATTGATACTAATAAACTATGCTGAATTCATAAAGCAGGAGGCCTTTTCATTTAAACCTCATTTTCTTCTTAAGAGTCCAGTGGGTGGACCTACTTAGCAATTGACTCTATTTCTATATGCTCAAAACAATTAAGGCTGTCAGAAACTTAGTAGAAACTGACCTGTCCTTCAGCTCAGAATGGCCGACACCAACATGCATTTCGCTTTGCTTGTTGTTCCATATGACAGCTCAGCTTTTCTGTTCCATCACAGGGTGCAAAACATCAGAAATGATGCCATGCCGTGCCCGTTATAAGACAGAAACCACTGTGCTCAACATGGGTATATACATAACTTCAAGTACATACCTATGCAGAGAGTGTTAGGGACCTCAGGTGCGGCTTGTAGATACCGATATAGATGCAGATAGATAGATGTAGATATGGTACGGCTTGTAGATAAGGATATAGATGTATATTGATAGATGGATAGATATAGATATGGTGCGGTTTGTAGATGAGTATATAGATAGATATAGATATGGTGTGGCTTGTAGATACGGATATAGATGCAGATAGATAGATATAGATATGGTGTGGCTTGTAGATAGATAGATATAGATATGGTGCGGCTTGTAGATAAGGATGTAGATAGATAGATAGATATAGATATGGTCTGGCTTGTAGATAAGGATGTAGATGTAGATAGATAGATAGATAGATATAGATATGGTCTGGCTTGTAGATAAGGATGTAGATGTAGATAGATAGATAGATATAGATATGGTGCGGCTTGTAGATAAGGATGTAGATGTATATAGATAGATAGATATAGATATGGTGCGGCTTGTAGATAAGGATGTAGATGTATATAGATAGATAGATAGATGTACATATAGTGCAGTCTGTAGCTTTTATGACTGTGCCATTTCTCTTCTCTGACAGAGCTCATTTGATTGCTTCTTACAGTGGGCGTTCCAGAATATGACCCGTCCATTGACATAGTTGGACAGACCCTCGTCTCCTGCTTTGATCACAGTCGTCTCTTAGAAGTCTTGTTATGTTTTGCCCTATGTTTAAATAAAGTAACCCACTTCTGATAAAACACTTCAGGCTAAGTATGCAAATACGTTTTCCAGGATGGGATATGGAAAACCTCAAGCTAAGTAGAAACGGAGGCGGAAATGTCAAGAGAATCAGTGTGGTGCTTTCCCTTATACAGACAGCCATACTGGGGGGAGACTTATCATAAGTCTCTTAGAGCAGAACTGTTCTAGTTGCCCATGGCACCCACAGCTGTTTATAAAATGAAAGCTGAGCTCAGATTAGTTTCTATGGGCAAATAGAACAGTTTTACCTCAGAAACCCATGATAAATCTCCCCCAGTGTGTCATGGCTCATTCTTGTGTCGTGGCAGTCACTAAACTACTGATATCAGCCCAGTGCTTAAATATCAGCAGTTTGGTCACACACATTGGCCCACATTTATCAAAACTAGCGCAGTCTGTGGAGTGTGCCGGGGGCGCCAGATTAATCAAAACTGGAGCACGGTCTACATCAGGGGTTCTCAACCTGTGGGTCGCGACCCCTGCAGGGGTTGAACGACCAAAACACAGGGGTCGCCTAAAGCCATCGGAGCCTTGATTTTATCGCGTTTTGGGTGCAAATACAATATTCTTGTACATGGTTTGGGGTCACCACAACATGGGGAACTGTATTGCGGGGTCACAGTATTAGAAAGGTTGAGAACCACTGGTCTAGCGCCCCCTGCACTGCTCTGGTAGTGTGCACCGTTTTTTCGGTACATTTTTTTCTGCACAAATGTGGTTCACATCAGTAATAAATGTGGCGCAAACTCCGACTAAGCACGAACACGTCGCTTTAGGTGCACATTTTTTCTGTCTTGGCGGACACAGTGCAGCTGCCACATGAAACTGGCGCAGACACTTTATTAATACATGTACAAGCAGTTTGCATGTTCTTTTCAGTGCAAAGTCTGATAGGAAACTCCTTAATAAATGTGACAGTGTGTTCTTTATACAAAGGAGTCCATATACCATACACTGGTGTTCATACACCTCCTGAGTTCCCTCATCCCCTAAATATGCATACTAAGCCCATTCATTCTCAATAGGGAGCAAAGAACCAGTTGGAGGGTAAAATATGTTAAAATCCAACATGCTGTACGCTCCTTGGGGACATCGAGTGTTTACTGTGTGCCAGATTTTATAATATATCATGCTCTATCAGATGCTCTATGTATGGAGCCGTTCACATGCAGAATCGGAGGTCTGTGCAAGTCATGGCAACATGTGCCTTTATGAGAGCTAAGAGTCCATGATTGGATATACTAACTTGTTTCACCCTTTGTAGCAGTGGAGTAACTTGAAGTTGATGCGCCCAAGTGCAAAGTCTGTGCCAGGCTCCCGATTATAATGTATGTAGTCTTCTCATATAGGAAAGT
The DNA here is from genome assembly GCA_019512145.1 of Engystomops pustulosus. Taxonomy (NCBI): domain Eukaryota; kingdom Metazoa; phylum Chordata; class Amphibia; order Anura; family Leptodactylidae; genus Engystomops; species Engystomops pustulosus. Next base: position 32,687,459 of record CM033643.1, on the reverse strand, counting down.
GACACAGTATGGGCCCCCTAAGCCTCTTGACACCCACTGCACCCCCTCAAGTTACTGCTTTGTAGTAAATGGGTCATTTTAAACAATAGGTTATACATGGGCTAATTCTTGGCTGCTTTATGTCCATGCCAAGTTCATGTAGCCTTAGAATATGTTCTTAAAGATAACCCATCAGACAAAATAACCCCCTAAACTAAATATATTTTTATAAACTGCCAATAGAGAACATTGCCTCCATCCCTTCATTGTCCCTCTACATGCCTGTAAACCAATGGGGTCCTAAATCTGTATGCAAATGACCTGTGAGATGTCCAATGAGTCATTAGCATATTCAAACTGTCCAGCTTATTCATGAGTGGGAGGCACAGCCACACCCCCAGTGCTTGACTGACTGTATAATGGTGTGAGGCTGTATAATGATGTGCTTCCTGGTGCTGGTGTCCCCGCCCCCTGCAGCCTGTGTGTGTGTGTATAGGAGAGATACAACAGCTCCAGGCAGCCATGATATATAGCAGAACATGTCAGGTACTTGTGTAGCTGATGTCTGTGTGTCTGTGTATTAGGAGGATGCAGCATGTCAGCAGATACAGCACACACACTAGCAATGCTTTACTATACATTACACACAGACATGAGCAGGGGGAGGGGAGGGGTAACAGGGGTGACCCTCCCCTATGACCATGTGACCAGCCTCATTTACATAATAAAGATGATTTTGCAGTGATTAATGTATGAATTCACTAGATAAAGGCTGGGATGGATCCTTGTGAGCTGCTCCAACAGGTAGTAGTGACAGGAATAGTGACACAGACCTGATGATAGGTGTCCTTTAAGGCAGTTTTTAGTAAGAATTATACGCTGGGAAAATCAACCTTCCATTGAAATCATAGCTGTTTTTCTGCCTGAATGCTGAATGCTTTCAGCTTTAAATTTATACAAGTTTTTGAGGTAAAACTGCTCTAGCTGCCCATGGAAACCAATCAGAGCTCAGCTTTAATTTTATAGGCCGCTGTAGTTCTGCTCTAAGATACTGATGATAAATCTCCCCCATAGAATCTGTAGGGGAGATTTATCATAAGTCTCTTAGAGCAGAACTGTTCTAGTTGCCCATGGCAACCAATCAGAGCTCAGCTTTCATTTTCTCACAGCTGCCTATACAATTAAAGCGGAGTTCTGATTGGTTTCCATGGGCAACTAGAGCAGTTTTACCTCAAAAACTTGATGATAAATCTCCCCCTATTAAATCTACAGATAGAACCGATCACTCAGCATATCTAATTTAAATCGTGAATGAACCAGTTTTCAAACATATAAGCAAATGAGTGTTGACTCGCAGACAGTTATGGTCTCCGCTGAGAACACAAGTTATCTGTCCCCTTTTCCATAATTGACAAATCAGAATATTACACACTGAATGTTCTGCGTTCAGCTTTTACAAAATGTTTCCTTAGATAAGGCAAATTACAGCACATAAAATAACACAGCAGTCTCTTGTTCTGGTGAATGGGCCTATATGCTGTGTTATAAATAAGCAGCCTGTCCCAGGGGAAGGATTTCACTATATTTGGTAGTCTCTTCTCACTAGCACTCACTATAATAATTGTGCCAGTCCATAAATGAAGTGCTTGACTTTCTATCTCACTTGCCTTAAGTGTTTCCAGAGGAGGCCCCACTAAATATACCTAAATGGAGATTAAGGAAAGAGCGATAAAAAATCCCAAACGTTCAATCCTGTGCTTCTTGGCTACACAAAGTGTGAACCCGCTTTTTGTAAGAACATGCATTATGGGGGTTATTTATCATTAGGCCAGCTCCTTATGGCAGCTCTATGCCTGTCTTTGGATCTCTGCTGCCTGTCAGTGGCTTTGGCTCTTATTTTTTCTGTCTGTTTTTTTTCTCAAAAAGCATACCTCCCAACCACACAATGCATAAGAAGTCCAAGTACATACTTGTGTACTTGGAGCAACTTTTTATGTGATTTAAAACAAAAAGCAAAACACAAGTCATGAATCTGACATTGAACTAGTAGTTTAATTTTTACAGCAGAATAGTGAAGTACAGGCGGTCCCCTACTTAAGAACACCCGACTTACAGACGACCCCTAGTTACAAACGGACCTCTGGATATTGGTAATTTACTGTACTTTAACCCTAGACTACAATAAACAGCTGCAACAGTTATCACAGGTGTCTGCAATGAAGCTCTATCCTTTATCCTGGTTTATCCTGTTAATCCTGGTTCTTACGACAACCCAAAATTTTTAAAATCCAATTGTCACAGAGACCAAAAAAATTTGTCTGGCGTTGCGTAACCTGGGGACTGTCTGTAGCAGAAAAGTTCTGTCAAACTTGATTGTTGTGAAAAGTCACCGAAAAAATTCAATGTGACTTTTTTGAGCCTTTTTACACCAAAAATAAATGATAAATAACTTCCATGTCTCTTTATATTTGGACGGACTCATACACACGGTTGTTGTTCCCATGGCTGTGTATGAGCCGACTTCCCCGACACAAATTTTACAGCAGTTCTTATTCCTGCCTGTGCGTGTTTGTTGCACGTTGACTGTGCGGGTGCATTCACATTTAGCGTTAACGCATGTGTTTTCAAACGCCTCACAACCCCTAAGAAGAGTGTGAAAGCACCCTGAAACCCCGTTCACATGATCCGGTGCGCCATGTTTTCTGTTGCGTTTTGACGCATTCCAAAGGCTTAAATCGTGATCACATGTAGAGGGTACATCGCGTTTTAGCAAATGCAATGGAAACGCAATGTAACCTCAGCATGTGATATAGGCTGAAGCCTTTGAAATGCATCAAAAACGCAACGCATCGTGTGAATGTGGCCTGAATCTGCACAGCTCTGGTAATAGCAACCCCCCTCCCCCCCTGGTGAGCCCTTGAGGTTCATTAGCATAATTATAAACGTTTATAATTATAAACGAGTAAGTGGTTCCTGGTTAGAGGGCTGCTGGATATACACTAGGGGACATGGGCTACTGGCTATGTACTAGGAGGCAGGGGCTGGCTAAATACTATGGGGCTGTCGGCTATATACTGAGGGACATGGTTTACTGGCTATATACTAGGGGGCTGCTGGCCATATACTAGGGGGCAGGCTATATACTAGGGGACTGCTGGCTATATACTAGGGGAAGGGCACTGGTTATTTACGGGAAAACTGAGAAGGTTTTGACAGAACTGCATTATCTTTGGAGGTCCTCATGCTGGACCCGTCCATTCTTCCTCTACAGAGAGACCCAGGAAAGAAGCTACAATGATAATCTGAATTTGCCCTCCTTCTTTTAATTGGTGGCCTCAGACCACCAATATAATTGAAAGATGTGAAAGAACAGGTAGCAGTAAGTTACTGCTTAATATTTCATGTTGGCACTGTTAAGTTATTTACCTCGGCTTATACTAGTTTTACTACAAGCCAATGAAAACTCTTTTGTAACCAGCACACAGGATGACCATGTTCATTACAGAGCTTAAATGAAAGTGCTTATAACCCGTCTGAAATAACTTCTCTGAGCTGCGTTCTGTTTTTAGATACACATAGGAAGCCGTAGGATGTGGCAACTCACACTGCTTCTTTGTGATGGACTTCAATTTTGCAATTCTGGGCATTTGCTGAAATGTAGAAACTTGTCTAAATGAAAGTCAGAACTAGTCCAGCATATAATAGCAGCTATACAACAGCAATAAAAGGTCACGAGGTCAAACAGATTTGACCTACTGTCTATGTAATCCTACCTTACCTGCTGTACATCTGTGTAAGGTTCTGTCCAAATCTCCATCGTGACGTCTCCATGAAAACCACAACATGGAGCTGGAATAATCATGTTGAAAGCCCGAGGAAATAATGGGGTTCTGGGGTTCCAGTTTAGTGTCTAAGGCTGCATATACACACATGTATGGGGGACGTATATACGGCCGATGTATATATGGCCGATATACATCCCCCCATACACTTCTATGGGCTCACGGCGCCCTACGGGAGCAGTACGGTGCAGCACCGTACTGCTCCGTACCCGGGAAAAAGATAGGACATGTCCTATCTTTTCCCGTAATACGGCACTGTGCGCCATTTATCCCTATGGAGAGGGGCGGGGGTGAGCACCCCGCGTGCTGCTGTGTGCCCGCCGTGCTACGGTGCGGCGGGCAACGGCAGTGTGCATGTTAGAACAAGAAAATCTATGCATGCTGCTCTAATATTATGATGAAATATGAGAAATCTGTTACAGTGGCTTATGGCACTTCCTGCACGTGTGCGGAGAGCTACAAAAGTGTTAGTGGTATAAAAGTCACAGCTAAGTTGTTGCTATACCTTAGGCAGAGAATAAATAGTGGCTTGGACTCTATTTATATCCCCAAAATTTCTTGTTATGTTTCCCAGTTACTCATTTGATGAGGATTCTACTAGGTTAATATAAAAAAGTATCAAAAATGTATTGGAACATTCTCTAAAGGGGTTGTCCAGGATTAGAGATACATGGCTTTCTTTCTTTGAAACACAGCGCCACAACTGTCTACAGGTGGTGGGTGGTATTGCACAACAAAGCTATCATGTGTTTCTACTATGTGTTTCATGTGTCTCCCGGATGTGGCACATGGCCGGGTGGAGTAGGGTGGGGGAATGAGCACTGCTCAAAAGTATAAGACATGGCTAGAAGAGTAGCGCGCCACGTATCTGACACAGTATAGGGCAAATCCTATACTTTGCAGTGCGGCTGCCCGACGCGGTCACTGTGCGGTGATGCACCACGTGCTCACCGAGCTGTGCCCTGGAGCCAAAGAAATCTATGGGGGCCGTGATCTAGTTGCATGATTTGCGACCCATAGTGGGCATGTGAATGAGCCCTAAGTGTCAAATTTTTATCATGCTTCATTTTGATGGTAGTTTTCCTTTAATGTTGGTATATAGGACATGTACTAAGCAAAATATATGAGCTGTTACTGAGTAAATGCTGCTGGGAGAACCAGCCATTCTATGGAAGTACTGAGTGACAATCATGTGGCTTCCCTACAGCGCCTCCAGTGTCGAAATGAAATATTACACAACTCTCACTGTGTCACTGCAATACATAGTTGTCTTGAGAACTCCAAAAATTGCAACATTCTTTGTTCTTTGTTCCCTGATTTGGCTTATTGATACCCCAAATGAGGAACTACCAGGATTATTCTTTACTATACTGTATACAGCCCTTTAAGTTAGAACATGTCAATAAAGAAACAATTTCAAAATAAAACTAAGACTCCTTTATTTCACAAATCTATGACAATCTCACTGTATCCTCATTCTTATTGTTACCATCGCGTTCATGTTCTGACTGTATTTATAGATCAAAAATGATCAAACGCAAATTTTAAAACTCTTTTGGCCATCTGGAAGGCTTGAGGCAATCCTAATTTTTAATCCCTTTAAAGCAATGAGATAATAAGGCCACACTTCCCATCATGCACTTTACTTGCCCAGGATATTAAGAGGAGTTGCAGATACAGAGGGTCACTTGTATATAACCAGTTACACTGCAGGAGTTGTCAGACCTTACATAAGGTCTTATTCATACATTAACTATTTCTTTACAAGGCATCCTTATAGAGGTTGGTATTGATTCAGTACACCCCACTGTAATAAGGGGGTCATTCACTCAATGACCTCCTATGTTACTATTAGTACAGTAATACCTTTTCATATACTGTCTCTATGCATGACCCTCTGTGCAAGTACATGATTGACACCAGGAGGGATAAAACCTAATGATAGGCCCTTACAGCATAGATGGTTGTCAGGATCCCTGGCATATAAGAATATTCCCAGACTTCTGGAATGATCTCTCCCTGTACTTTTACAAGTGCGGACGTGTAAGCGTAAGCTGATCCTCTACCTAGACACATGTGGAATCTACCATTAACTTCTTGTAAAGTCATCAAATAACTTTTGAAGTGGCTTTCTTGGATTTTACATTGATTATCTCACTTTAGGTTTAGCCATCATGTGTGTGTGTGATGCTGGGGGTCACTGCAATAAGGGAAAACACAAATGCTCCATCACTGCACTATCACCACAGCAGTCCTGTCACTCAAATGGTGAGGATGTGGTCACATGTGGCGCTCACGCTTTGTTTAGTGGCGCAAAACTGCCGGCGGCAGGTTGGCTTGTCGATCCCCGTGACGTCATTGGGGAGCGGTGATCCATTGCTATGACAGCCTTGGGTCACACTGTATTACATTTTGCGATTTGCACATTGATGTGTAAAATCCCCATATACTGCCATACTACTATATGGTAGGATCAATCAGACAACCTAAGGTTAAAGTACCCTAGGAAGTCTAAAAAATAAAAAAAATTTAAAAAATAAATTAAAATAATACTAAAAATTCACATTACCCCCTTTCCCTAGAACTGATATAAATAAAATGTAAAAATAATAAACATGTCAAGTATCTCCGTGTCCTAAAATGTCTAATCTATGAAAATATAATAACGGTTATTCCCTGCGTAAAAGAAAATAGCGCCCAAATGTCAAAAATGACAAATTTTTGCCATTTTGAAAAAAATTAAAAATTCTATAAAAAGTGATCAAAAGGCCATAGAGTCCTAAAATGGAAATATTGAAAACATCATCAAAAATGACACCAACCACAGCTCCGTACACTGAAGTATGAAAAAGTTATTAGCGCCAGAAGATGGCAAAATGAAGAATCTTTTTTTGTACAGGAGGTTTTAATTTTTGGAAATGTATGAAAACATGATATAACCTATATATACATAGCACCGACAGAGACTAAAGTAGACATGTCATTTGGGGCGCACAGTGAAAGCCGTAAAATCCAAGCTCACAAGAAAATGGCGCAAATGCGTTTTTTCACCAACTTCACTGCATTTTTTAGGGATTTTTTTCCCACTTCCCAGTATGGAATATTAAATACTATCACTATGAAGTGCCATTTGTTACCCAAAAAACAAGCCCTCATACAGCTCCTTACATGGAGAAATAAAAAAGTTATAGATTTTTGAAGGTGGGGAGTGAAAAATTAAAATGCAGCACATCCTCTCTCTGTCCAAGTCAAAGGGAACAACAAAAATTCTACAGTCTACAGACCTCATTCACACGGCTGTTTTGGGGGCCTGTGATCTGGTTGCATAATTTCTGGTCAGGATGCGGTTAGCACACGGTGTGTCACCACATTATGACCAAATGGAACACACAGTAAAGTAAAGTTCACGCACACATGGAGGCAGATTTACTTACCTGGTCCCATCGCGATCCCGCTGTGCACTGTCCGATGAGGATTCGGGTCCGTTGCGAATTCACTAAGGTCGTGCGTCTGAGTTCCTGCATGTGTCGCTGCTGCGTCGAGGTCCGTCGGCGTTCACCTGCTTCTTCCCGATGCATGTGAGTGCTTGATCTTGCAACACAAATCCTTTTTTTAAATTCCGCGGTTTGTCCGAATCTGTTGGATTGTCCAACGGCCCCGCCCCCCCGTTTTCTGTTTCGTGCAAGCCGGTGCCGATGTGCCACAATCCACTTGCGTGCGCCAAAATCCCGGGGCTATACGGCGCAAAGCGGAAATATTCATGAAACCCGACGAAAGTGCGGTGTTTGGACCCTTAGTAAATGAGCCCCCATGTGTTGCTAGTTATAAGGCTACATTCCCACTGCCGTGAGTCCGCCGCACCGTAGCACGGTGGGCTCACGGCAGCGCGGGGAGAGGAGGAGGAGGAGAGCGCCGCTCACCCCCGCCCCTCTCCATAGGAAGTAATGGCGCACGGCGCCGTAATACAGGGAAAGATAGAGCATGTCCTACTTTTCCCCGGGCTACGGAGCGGTACGGTAGGGCCGTGAGCCCATAGAAGTGTATGGGGGACGTATATCGGCCGTATATACGTCGGCCGTATATACGTCCCCCATACTGTAGTGTGAATGTAGCCTAAGTTTGTATTGAAATATGGCAAATATGCATTCTTGTGGCATTTCTTCAGCAGTTTTCTTCTACCACATCGGCTGAATAATCAAGTTTTAGGCTTGTGACTATAGATTCCTATTGTGCACATAATCTTTGTGACCGCTGGTTTTGGGGAAGTTTAGACTAGTTTTTTTTTTGGCTAGATCCTAGTAAAAAGAAAAGAACATGCCATTATTGCCTACTGGGGCAACTGGAGGGGGAACCAAAATTCCTGTGTCTTGCAGGAACTACAACGTTTGCATGAATTTAGGAAGGTGTATCAAATATTGTCTATATAGCAGTTTCCATCTTTTTTTTTTTTTTTTTTTTTTTTTTTACCTTGTACTTGGGTCAGGATGTCACCTCTGCTATACCTGGTAGTATGACAGTGTGACAGCAGAGGTGACATCCTGACCCAAGTACAAGGTATTACATGCAGCAACTGGGAATGGGCGGCTGTATGTAGCTCCCACGCACTCCACTGCAGACAGGAATGGGAACCAACAACTTCTGGGGCGAAAAACATAGAAGACAAGCCCTCCTGCCCCTACTAGGGATCCTGGTGGAACCTGTGGTTCCCTTTTGTAACCACTATTACTGTTATATATAGGGCGAAACTAAGAGAGGCAGGGCCCCATAGCAGACTTCTGAATAGGGCCCCCTTCCCGATACAAATATACATATTACACTCATATATAAGCACACCTTAATGTACCTATATACATAAACAGACACGCCCATTTATACACATACACACATACAGTGCCATATACAGGCGTACAGAATATATACACATATACAGCATATATAATCACATACATGTTATATACATATTATGATGTACAATGTGCAGCATAATATGTATATAATGATGCACATCCTCCATTCTTTAATGTCAAGCCGGATAACGGGCCCCCATAACACTGTGGGCCCCATAGTGGCTGCTTGTGTGCTACCACTGTAGTTACACCCCTGCTTCTGGTGATCCATCCATATGTGCTCTCAACATGTGAGGGAAGTCCAGAGCTGCAAACACGGGCAGGAATAGGAGCTGATCTGAATTTTCTACACACGGATGCATGAAAAACACATTCATGTGCATGGCTCTATTGCAGGGGTAGGGAACCTATGGCTCGGGAGCCATATGTGGCTCTTTCTATGGCAGCATCTGGCTCTCAGACAAATCTAAGACACACACAGCAATGACCACTGGATGTAGACCAGGATGTTACCACTGCCGGCATCCTTTGTGTGACCAAGGTGCAATCGCCACACCATTGCATAGGTGACAGCCCCTGTGTTATAATGTAGAGCAGCATCCACTCCTCTTTATGACCCAGGTGCCATTCCCTAAGCAACAATGGCAGCGGTTCCTGGGTCATAGAGAAGAGGCGGGATGATATAAAGCCGCTGAGAGGAGAGCAGATAGGTGAGTATTCCCGTTTCTCTGATACCTGATCATCTGGGGCATGTGCTGGTAACTGACCTATTCTACTGGGGGCATGTGCTGTGGACTACCTATCTACGGGGGCATGTCTGGAACACCTATCTACTGGGTGGCATGTGCTGAAACTACCATCTACGGGGGCATGTGCTGGAACTTAACCTATCTACTGGGGGCATGTGCTGGGGAACTGACCTATCTACTGGGGCATGATTGTGGAACCTACCTATCTACTGGGGTCATGTGCTGGAACTATATTACTGGGCCTGGGGGCATGTGATGGGGCTACCTATCTACGGGGGCATGTAGCCTTTAATACCATCTATTGGGAGCCCTGTGCTTATGGCTAAACACTATCTACTGACGCATTTACTGTGAACTACTTATCACTGGGGATGCGTGTGCTGTGGCTACCACACTGGATCTTTGGCATCTAGGGGACATGTGTGTGGTACCAATACGTGTGGGGCATGTCCCCCCTGTGCCCCACATCAAATACGGGATAGCTATAGCTACTTGGGGGCATGTGCTGGGGGATAGCTGTCTATTGGGTGCTGTGCTATGGTACCTATCTAAACTGGGGCTATGTACTCGGGTACCTATCTCTGGAGGGTATGGCGTCGGTTGGCTACCTAGTCTACTGGGGGCCATGAGATGTGGTTACTTATCTACTGGAGTAACCTACTGGGACACCTATGTACTGGCAGCATTTCTGTCTGGGCTTGGCACCTATTTTACTGGGGTGCATTTCCCTTGTTGTCACCTACCTCTACTGGGGGCATGTGCCATGGCTACTATTTACTTGGGGCCATGTACAAGGGCTATCTATCTACTAAAGGGGAAGTGCTGTGACTACTATCTACAGGAAGCAGTGGCATATGTATGGCTTCACAGAATTCTTTTAAAATATTTGTGTTCATGGCTCTTTCGCCCCAAAAAGTTCTGACCTCTGCTCTAACTGATAGGAAATGGATGGAAAACAACATTTCCTGTGCATTGTGTAGCCCACCTTTAAAGGGAACCTGTTCAGGTGGTTTTCGGACACTTAACTGCCTACGGTGTCCTCAGGACCTGGTGGTTTAGGTTCCCAAATTGGCCCTATAAGGAAATCTTCTCTGTGCAAGTGCAAAAAACAGCACCAAATGTTATACCACCTCATTCTGGGGATCTCTGAGCCCGCGAAGCGAGCAGCAGTGGTAACACCCTGGCTTCACTACACGGGTGGTTACATCCCAAATCACCTGACGGTTCTCCTCTGAATCCATTGATAGGTGTCAGGTGAAGCAGATGATTATTAGTAGTTGATGAGCCATGGTGAACTGTGTGGCTGTGCCATGGTGCCTGTGGGCAATGCTGTCAACATCATAGAGCTGTCCACAATCATCCACAAGAGTAGTACCAAAGTTGCCAATGAAATACGCTGCTTGTGATGTGATGTGAGAGCAGCGGCAGTGGATTGGCTGCCGGGGACACCCTGCACCTGTCGCCCCTGGCTGAGGTGCGGGGCTTTCGGTCCTCCTCCGCCTGGCTCCTCCCCCCCGCCTTATCCCGGAGCCGCCGGCAGCTCCAGCACAGTGCGCCCCTCCCCCGCCCTCCGCCTCATGGCAGAGAACGAGTGGCCCAGAAGCTGCAGCGCCGCTTGGTGCTAGAAGATGCCCCGGGCGGGAGCAAGGGCGAGGTGCCCGAGCACAACGGAGAGGAGAGCCGGTCACTGCCAACGCCGACTCCGACTGAGCGCCAAGCTGACCCGGAGGAATGACATCAACGAGGCAATGCCGTGCCGGCCACCGGGGCCAGGTCTTCAACCCCTACACCGAGTTCAAGGAGTTCTCCAGGAAGCAGATCAAGGGACTGGAGGGGCATGTTCGCCAGTAAGTGGCCGGCGTCGTCTCTAAACTTTCTTAAACTTTTATCTGAAGTTTTCTTAAGTCTGTTCACAACTGCCCATGTGGGTCTGTCGCTTCTGGGGAAATACACCCAGGTGACCAGATCATCACATGCTGTAATTGTACTATGAGGCATCATTGTACAGGCAAACGGGTGTGAACAGTTATCTCTGATAATGACATGACAAGTATGTAAGGAATGTACAGGGACCAAAAGTTATATTCTTATGTTTACTCTACATTTGGAGGTCAAATTAAGACGTGACTGGATGTGATGTGATCATGTCAGTGTCATGCCTAGTTCTGCATTGGGCACGCTCAGCTCTTACCCTAGGTACCATGCCGTGCTATGGCAGTGACACTATGGCATTCTGTATCCATGCTCCGACCTCTTCAGCTTTTCAACTACTACAATGACACATCCCCCACTACATTCTCATAGTCTGCACATTGTTTACGAATGTCAGCCTGGTAGTGTGGCATGTACCAACACCAATTGCACCGGGCAGTGCGGGCTAACTGTAGTATCTCTGAGTTATTGTTTGTACAGGGAGTTATGATATGGGGGGTTGCTATTTGAGCAGTTTTCTCGTAGTACTATGTCGGCAGCTATGACTTGTCTGCTTCCTGCATGTAGACATGAAGCCCACCTGACCTGGGGGCATCAAGACGTTCCCCCACTCCTCGTCCTCTACTCCCAGATCTCAGGCGAAGCTCACACTCCTCCCTTATCCGGGGTGAACTCCACCTGCTGCACCACCGTCCCCTCCAGCTGAATCATAGTTCCTGTTCCCCCACCCCCATCCTGATAACTTCTCCTTATGATTCACGTTTGCTGCTATTGCGATTTTCCTTCTGCACCCACATGCTGCATAGACTCCCGGATTATGATTTGTAGTCAGCAAACTTCCCTTCCCGTCTGAGACTGTACTCGCGTATATTCACAGTCTGATTCATGCTAAACCTTATGAGGTTAGGACGCTCCGCGCCCCATGGACCCTGCTGACCTGCTGAACCCAAAACATGAGTTCTGCCAAATCCCTCCGTGTAGGAAAGTTTACGAGGGGACAGTGGTCACTTCCTTACTGTCCTTAGTAAGAGTCGCCCCAACTTTGTACAAGAGCGTTTCTATGCCGTCCTCTCTGCTTACAGAAGGTGACATGACGGGGTGGGTATCAGCTCGGATATTTTGCTTAGTACATGTCCCATAACATGAGCTTAAAAGGAAATTACCATCAAAAATCCATCATGAAAAACCAGGACACTTGCTCATAGATCCAGAAACTAGACTGTGGTAATCGTGTATATTCATCCATGGCTCCTTCCTTCTATTATCAATTTAACATTATGTACGAGTCAGAAAGGCTCCTGGGGCCACCAGAGCCCCTTCATGCTATAGTTCACAGGCTGTTACACTGTGCATGAGCACTGCCCACCCTTTCACTATGTGCTGCGCCTGAAAATACAGCAGGTTAGTGCCAGGTAGCAGGGTGGGTTGCGCACAGTCCCTGGATCTATGAGTAGTCCTGGCTTATCATGTTGGATTTGATCTGCATATCCACCAACATGTACAGCTCTCTTTAGCCACTAGGCTACTTTTATAAATCAACTTAAGGTTCCTAATTGCAATTTTGATCAGTAGCATAAATCCCCTCTTCAGTTAACCTTGTTTTAGTGGGTCCCCTATACTAGTGGTGTGTGTGGGCATCACAATGCCCCGTCACGCGCAACCCTTCACCACCAGGACTGAGACCCAGCACCACCTGCCCATATAACAATGAAGGGGTCCTCTATGGTTCTGGCCTGCCCTACAGCATTGCACTACAGCAGCATGGAGGAAGAATTCCCTATGGGAGAGAATTCAACTAAAAAGTTGTAGGGCGACCAAAAAGGTGTATAAATCTTGTACCGTACCTTCCTATATGGCTGCTACATGGTATTTAGACAAATGTGAAATGCAGAAGTATTCTCTCTACAATTGTGGCTCCTAGAGAAGACCATCTACGGCCGTTTGCCCACAAGGGTGTTTGTTCTGACAAAGAGCTCATACTTACCTCTGTCCTGCGGCAGCACCCATCACTGCGGTGCACTGCTGCACTGAGACTAATGCGCGGCTGTATACACACGCATCAGCCTCTGCTTGTAAACAGACACTGTAGACACATGTTTCTGCCGATCTCTGTATACAAACAGAAGCCGGCAGTGATGGGTGCTGCCACAGGAAAATGGGAGCAGGGGCAGAGACTCCTTTTCTATTTTTAGAGACGTCGTCCAAACATATATAAAAACTTGTGTAATGTCAGACAACCCCTTTAACTAAACGAAGGGAGTGAGAGATGTGCTGCTGAAACGGGAAGCCAGATGGAACATCCTATAAATCTCCTAAAATATAAAGTGGACTCTTCACCATGTGTTTTTGTATCCCTGAATAGTTTTGACACTCTACTGTTAAATGGGCAGTGCCAAGCTTTCTTCTACCTAGCAGAGGGATAACCCACCTGACAGTGGAGAAACCCAGTTAGCATAATTTCGGAAGCCAATCTGATAATCAGTCTCTTTACATGGAAGTGGGTGGTCCTGGCCTGGAGTAGAGTCTGTCTCCGCCCATCTGACACTAGAGAAAACTACGGCATTGATTGCTTCGGAGTTGATGAAAGGCCTTTTTATATGTCCACAACCAACACAGTACGTGACCTTAGTCTCCATGATTACTTTGGGCATTTTGTTTCTATAACATTTCACATTTAACATTTGGACCTCATCCAGCGGTTCTACAGAACCAAGCTTGCAGCAGTTTATGTATGAAACAATTCTTTACAAAAAAGAACCAAGAATACATATTCAACCAGAAATTCAGCTTGGTTACAGAACATATAAACAAGTTTTGTCGTGAAATGGTTAATGAGTGTGGGTTTGGAGCAGCCACTTGTGTTTGGGTGGTGGGTGTGTAAGGCTGCCAGACCCTCCCTCTAGAGCAGATATGTAATGGCCCTGAGGTCATATTGTGTGGGGCTGGAGCCTGGCACGGCTGCTATGTAACCTCGCCCTGTGCCGCTGAGGATAACCCTAACCCTGCTTTTCCAGCCCACTAATGCCTGTCCTACAGCTGTGCAAGTGTCACTGACAATCAGAGCTTTGTAAAGCTGAAGTGTCCTCACTGAGGTCCTGGGAACAGTTGTCTGCTTCCACATCCCCCTCCCAGACATCAGGGAGTAAATTACCAAAATAATTCTCCTAGCGCGCCCCCTGATAGAGGGGAGGATGTCCCCCATGTGTGGCGTGTAATGTGCTCACCGCACAGCTGAGGCTTAGTGCACACTTTATGATGTGTGATGGTATAAAGTGCACCACAATCTTGGAGGAAAAACCACAGGAAAGCCTCCTAATACTCTGTGAGCAAACATGTCGGTTTTTAATTGGTAGGAAATGTTCTTGTTTTGTGGGAAAAGATTCAGTATAACTTGTAGCTTAATTAAGATTTGTTTTTTTTTATATTCCTGTAGATAGGACACTATGTACAATCTGCTTATCCCCTTCTGCTCTATAACATGCTGTCTGTAGATGGGACACTGTGTACAATCTGCTCATCCCCTTCTGTTCTATAACATGCTGCCTGTAGATGGGACACTGTACAATCTGCTCATCCCCTTCTGTTCTATGACATTCTGCCTGTAGATCAGACACTGTTTGCAATATTCTCATCTCATCTCCTGCTCTAGAACATGCTACCTGCAGATTGTACAAAGTGTCCTATCTGCAGGTAGAACGTTACAAAGCAGAAGAAGCTGAGCTGATTGTACAAAATGTCCTGTCTGCAGGCAGCATGTTATAGGGCAGTGATGGCGAACCTTTTAGAGACCGAGTGCCCAAACAATAACCAAAATCCACTTATTTAGCGCAAAGTGCCAACATTGCATTTTATCAATCGTATCAGCCCCTTGAGGCCACTAATACAATTGCAAGAAGGAGGGCACATTCAGACTATCAGTGTAGCTTCTCACCAGGGTCTCTCTGTACAGTAAGAATGTAGGGTCCAGTAGGATGACCTACAAAGATACTGCAGTTCTATCAACACTTTCTCACTTTTACCGCAGTTCCAAACAGCCAATGAAGTGTCATTTTAAAATAGCGCTGATTGCAGCATCTCTTAAATTGCCTGCGTCTGCAGGAAGATTTGGTGACTTTGGTCCTGTTTGGTGAGCTCTGTTTTGGGGTCAATGGCCTGAGTGCCCACAGAAAGGGCTCTGAGTGCCACCTCTGGCACCCGTGCCATAGGTTCGCCACCACTGTTATAGGGCAGGAGAAGTAGAGTATTATGTGCCAGCTCTTGATATTATGCCTGCCCTTACGTTGGGTATCTGAAGAGGCTCCATCCTGGATCAGGCCCTGCCTGGCGTAGAACTGCACTATTACCTGCTTCAGGTGGATTTACAGGGTGAAAAGTCGTAATTCCTGCCATTGATTTACAGGCCTTGATAAACACCCCCCATTTATGATCTACTCAACTCCTCCTGCTCTGTAACATGTTGCCAGCAGATAGGATGTTGCGTACAATCTGCTTGACTCATACTGCTCTGTGAAATGCTGAATTCTGACAGGATACTATGTATAATCTGATCAGCTCCTCCTGCTCTATAACATTCTACCTGGAGATTGTATTCCCTTTTGGTTTGTTTCTGGTAGAGCTGAGTTCCAACTAACCTGGATGCTAATACTGGATATAGAAAATGAAGCTTCCGCCTACTTCTGGTTACGATAGCTTATTTAATTGTATTCTTATATAACATTTTACTATGGCAGATCTACAGTTTGGGACAGTGGAAAGCTGGGTGAGGACTCCTGAACGGTAGAACCCTGGCTTATTGTATGACATTGTGTCTATAGGTTCTCTTTTCTGGCTGTACATGTAAGGAATGACCTTCCTCTACAATCTTGTTATCTTGATAAAAATTTCTTGACATGTTACAACAGTGACACATAGCGGGGGAGGGCCGAGCTTCCGCTGTGGTGACACATTCCTTCACTTCTGATAGCCAGAAGCATTTCTAACTATAAGCCACCAAACCTTCTTTATATCTGCTGTTATAGGCTTGTGCTTGTGTCTGATCTTATGTTTGGAAGGTGCGGTTTATTAGACTTTTATAAGTTTAGCTGTAAACTTTATCACAGTCTAATCTTCCTACACATTCAGTCTGTCAGGCTACTTAAGGGGGTTGTCCCACGAAGAAAGTTAGGCCCTATGTACAGGATAGGGCCCGACTAGCTGAACGTGAGGGTCTGGGTGATGATCACGAGACTGAGGGGTCCCAGGTACCTCAATCTCAATGGAGCTGATGGAGATCATGAGCGCTCCAGCTCCATTGAGATGTATGGAGCAGAGCGGTCATGCAAGGATGTCTGCTCCATAGAATCTCCGGGAGAGACAAGGGTCCGACTGAGTTATTTGGCCTCTCGGACCCCTCATGATCTGTGGGGCTCTCATCACTGAGACCCCACCTATCAGCACGTTATAACTTGGTTATCGCTGATCGGTGGTCCCGTTCTCACTAATGAGTGGAGCGGCAGGACAAGCATGTGTCATCCGCTCCATTCAATAGTATTGGAAGTTTCCGAAGCATCTTCTGAATTTCCAGTTGCGTTCCGGACCCATCTTGGAATGGTGTTTGGCAATTTCTGACACTCCTATACTATTGAATGGAATGGAAGAACACATGCTTGTCCTGTCATTAGTGAGGCTGGGACCCCCTGCGTTACAGGGATCGGTAGGGGTCCCTGCAGTCAGATACAGGATAATTTGCAAACTTGGTACAACCCTTAAACAAGAACAGAATGCAGCAGCGATGAGATGGTAAACTTACCGTTACGGTCAAGCGACAGACATTCTTGTTACTCTCCATAGACTTGAATGGGGTTTGTAGAAATCCATACACATGATAAAAAGAAACCCCATATAGATGCTGCAGAGATTTTTCTGGGACCGAAGCTAATACCTATCTAATACAAAGAAGATGATAGTCCACTGTCCAGGGCTCTCATCAACTAGGAAAAATGGAAAGCGACCCCATAAAATGCCTTTTACTTTAGGGGAAACCAACAAAACTATTTAATTAAGAACTGTGTAATGCCTCATCTCTCCCCTGGAGGCGCTGCAGAAGAATGTCACACTAGGACATTGATAATTTTACTCTCTATGATCCACTTACTTATAGGGGTTCCTTTGAATGAATAGCCGAGTTGTCTGATGTACCTATAACCATCAGATCTCCCACTGATTCATTTCTGAGCAGAAATTTTAATGCTGCAGGGGAGAAAGATCATCCCTTCTATTCTTTTATTTTACCTTTGTCCTCTGGAATCTGAGCCATGAAAAGATATTCCTCTTTGATAAACCACAAAAGAAACTGATCCAGCTGCAGGTGTGGAGCAAAGCCTTGCCATGTTACAACTCAATGAATAGGATTGGACTGCAATACCAGCCCCTGCTGCTATATAATGTGCTGCGTTGTGCTTTTTGTGCAAAATAGAGATCGCAACACTGGTCCCAATGGCACGGCTTCTCTGATCTAATGGATAGAACTGATGTTGATCTGTCCTTAATATAGATTATTAATATCCAAGTCCTGGCAAAGCCCTTTAAATTGGATTTTTTAGCCCCGTATTTTGTAATAAATGTTTGAGCTACACAGTTACACAACTTGGCGCATGTTACGTCTTCCTTGTCTTTTGAGCTCATTACACAACACTTTCGGATGACCCCCTTAATGTCCAGCGCTGTATAAATATTGTACAGATGTTACACATACAGTTATTGTTGGCAGTGGGCTCTGGAGCCAGGATCTCTATCATTCTCCTATGTGAGGGGCGCCCTAGCTGTTTATGTATGGAGGTGTGCTGTACAGCCTGCTCTATACATACACTATACTACACATGGCTATAAATGGGCTGAGTGTGTTCCCGTGCACCGCCCCCATCACATAATCTTCCTATTTTTTATAACTTGCACTTTAACACAGACCTTTTTTTTTTTTTCTTCTTTAAAACAGCAGGCCGACCAAACTCCATGTGAACAGGAGCTGTGTGCTATGTGCTGGAATGCAATCCCTATTTTTAGTTCTCTTCCCAGATTTCCTGACTTCAGGGTCTGAATCTCTATTTGTAGATTTTAGCCTCAGTACAGAAACGGGGTTCCATTCACTTACAGCAAGCAAACAGTGCATGAGAATGTATAGCACTATAGTCAAAAGTTGGACAACTTATCAATGGAATTTTAAACTTTTCAGTTCAACATTTTTTTTTTTTTCCGGATGTGATCGTATTCTCTCTCCATATATTGTTACTTAAACACGGTATTTGAGTATTTTGCATCAGTATTTGAAAGCCAAAACCTGAAATGGACCATACACAAAGCAAATCTTTAAAGGACATCTACCACCAGGATGAAAGATTGTAAACCAAGCACACTGACTTACTGGTGTGTGTGTCCTATGGCAGGGTCTGCTCTTCTTTTAGCTTCTTATGACCTTGTTTCTACAAAATACAAAGACTTTCAAAATCAAGCAAATCCGGGGCGGGGCTCCAGGATCTATAGCTGTTAATGGAGCCCAGAACCCCTTAGGCTAATTTGCATATTTTAACAGCCTTTTTTGGTAAAAACAAGAGCACAAGAACCTTAAAGAATAGCGGATCATGTTGGGGGGTGTAGGGGGGGGGCACTCCAGCAGGTAAATGTCCTTGGTTTACAATCCTCGATCCTGGTATTAGATTTCCTTTAATAAAACAAGTTATGTATCTCTGCATATCCTTTGGACCCACTCCTGGATATAGCTTACAAATACTGATGCAAAATACTGACTCTGCAAACCTATATGTTTGATGTTTTCAAAGTTCACTTCCCTGCTGTATTCCTTATGGTACATTTTGTTATTTCCCCCTTAAGGTATGACACGGGGCGGGACAACTTCATAGACCTAATGGAGCTGAAGCTCATGATGGAGAAGTTGGGTGCTCCACAGACTCATCTTGGTCTAAAGAACATGATCAAAGAAGTAGATGAAGATATTGATGGAAAACTGAATTTCCGAGAGGTAAATTAATGTATTGATAAACGTGAAAGTATAGATCATGAATGAGATTCCCATAACCGGTGATGAGTTTTGGGTAGGGATTGAGCCTTTAGGCACTGCCCCTGTATTGCAGTGGATAAAGTTCTTGACGTGTTGGTGGAAACCAGTTTAGTTTTGTCTCGGAACGTGGCTTGGAGAATTGGTTACTATTACTGTACATTATAGGGGTTTCCAACGCTTTCATATTTATGACCTGTCCATAGATTTGTGGGGGTCTGACATGGAAAACCCTAGTGATCACCTGTGTGAAGGGGCTGCGGCACCCGGGTGAGCACTGCAACATCTGCCTTGTGACTATAACCAGTATAGCTACATGTATAGTTCTTGTCAGGTGTAACCTGATAGTAGTCCTGTGTTTCATGTATGTATAGGCAGGTTTGTGTCAGAGCCCAGTGCACACAGCGCACCCTTTATACTACACGGCTGGTGTGGGAATCTGGGAGGTTACTGTAGATCTACTCTATTTTACACAAAGGGTTTATTAATTATCAGTACAGAGTTAAACATTTAACTGATAAAACATTATCTTCACATACCTCACACTGTAATAACCATAGCAGGATGCATGAATGAGTATAATAATAATTATTATAGCGCACACAGATTCCGTAGCGCTGCACAGAGCTTGTTAAATCAGTCCCTGTCCCCAATGGAGCTCACAATCTAATCAACCTACCTGTATGTTTTGGAGTGTGGGAGAAAACCGGAGGACCCGGAGGAAACCCAAGCAAACACGGAGAGAACATACAAACTCTTTGCAGATGTTGACCCTGGGACTTGAACCCAGGTCCCCAGCGCTGTCTAACGACCTATGACTATTTACACCGATCTGACAGCTATGCCACCTGGCATCATCCTTATACATGCACACTCTGCTCAGCCGAGTGTGTGAGATCTACATAAGTAGAAAGGCATAAGCTGATACCAGATGCCTTCTATCTCCTGTGGTTAAAAAGGATCAGGTTTATTAAAGGGGTTTTTTGGTCTAAGGATTCTTTATCATTGATGACCTATCCTTATGGAGCCCTTGATCTATCCACTGTGTAGTGCCAGAGGCTTTAGGTCATCATAATTACAACACTTTTACATCAAAATGCCCAAGAGAATTGGGACTCCTCCCTATAGATGTTTGACTGGTTGCACGTAAATTATGTTTGGGGGGCGGTAAACTAATATGCATCCACACCTATAGCTGAGTGTGCGTGCTTAGGATAGTTACGTAGAATAGCTGTCAGCTGATACACTTAGGATTGCTTTCATATATTCATTCAGGTCACTTGCCTCCTGCCAAGATATGAAGTTGAAGGAGTTCTGTAAATGGACCAAGTTGTACTGGACCTAACCGACAATAGGATTCAGAGGTCACATAAATAATATACGGGATGTCAACTCTCCACATACCTCCCTCTGTAAAATCTATAGTGGGATGCATGAGTGAGTGTTACACGATACAGCGTAACCACCCATGACTATACAGACAACTATTCCTGACGACGCACCCAGCTCCATCCACACGTGCACACTCTGCTCAGCTATGTGTGAATGTGCTCCTAACAGGGAGGGGACAAATAGCCTCTGCCAGACACCTGTTATGTCATGTGTGAATAAAGGATCAGATATGTTAATGGGTTTTCTCAGATGAGGAGTTTCTTTAATGCTGATTAGAGATGAACAAATTGATATTTATATTTGGTGAAAATCTGGCCAATTTCGGACACATTTTTAGATATTTTTTTTTTCTGATTCACTTCACTTTTGTACAAACGATCATAACAGACGTCTAACAGATCAATTAAAATGCCTATTGAATTCAAAGGACTTCTAATAGTTTATATTACAGTCCGTTTGCACCGCTTCCGGTAGGGCTACTGTTATTAGTATTTTGATTAAAACTGAAAATTGAAATATTTTGAACTGAAATGAGAAAGAACCCTTTTTATATACACAGTTGCCAGGTTACATACAAGATAGGTTTCTTGGGTTTGTATTGTTAAGTTGAATTTGTATGTAAGCCGGAACTGTATATTTTATAATCCAGACACAGTTGTTTTTTTTTGCCCCAGTGACAATTGGAGTTTCAACTTTTTTGCTGTGATGGGACCAAGGATTATCAATAAAGCTTCATTAGACATCTTACAGCTGATCATTGCAATCAGGGACTATAGTAAAGCATTCAGAAAGCTTCACCAGAGGTCAGAGGGGTCTGTCTGTAACTATGGGTTGTCTGTAAGTCGGGTGTGAGTAGGGGACCACCTGTGAATATTAAAAAAAAAAAAACCAAAACCCTGTGCTTTAGGGGTCTAGAAGGCGGTTATATATTAATTTTCAGGGGAGGCCTTATATTTCTCAGCTTGAAAAAAACTGACAGGTTTACATGGTGTCACTTATGTAGGAGTGTTGGATCGGTATATATTGGTGATGATGTTCTTTTTATCCAATTTCATGTCTTGAATCTATTTTTACTACAAAGAAACCAAAAAACCTGTTTTAAGTCATTTATAAAAGTCTTGTCCTCCTCTAGAGTATGTTATGGGGCTTTACTGACAGCCGGGCCTTTAGCTTGATACTGATCACCATAATTTTTCCACGTGACATTATGGGTCACCCGACATCTGTCCACATCAAGTGTGTGGCGGCACCTGTCGACCATTTGGTAGAGCAAAAATACACATTGCCTCGTCCTGTGATGGAGTAACCCTCAGAGGGTGATGCACACGGATTACATGTTCATAAAATAAGGTTATAGCCTGTGAACATGTCTGTAGACTTCATTTACAGCAACGTGTCACAGTGTGCAGCGTAGACTGCCGGAGGCTCCTTATTAATGCTCTCATTTCCTGCCATTGGCTTAGGACGGTCTTGGCCAAGGTTCACATTTTAGATGTAACTCCAGTTTAGATGACTACAACTTCCTGTTAATAAATGTCAGGCTTCGTTGTATTTTCGTGGCAGGGCTGGGCACACAAGCCAGTCTGACAGGTCGTGGAGCCAGTGAACGCCAGAATCTATCACGGTTATTATTAGCGCGCACAAAGCTACTGCAGAAGGATCAAAGCACAAACTTGTCTCACATTAGGGTTTATACCATGGAGGTAAAAGATTTCCCAGATGTATATCTGACTTATAGTCATGGGCACAGAGATGGAGATTAATGAAAAGTGTCAAAAAGTTAGACAAGGGTCTTCTACTGTGCACGATTTATCACTGCATCTGAAGATGGGTAATACATCTACATGTATCAGGTTTTTCAAGTAACATGTAAAGCCTCTCTCTCTGGAAAACCTCCTTAAAGGAAATCAACCACTTGTAAATCCAGTATTGTAACCAAAGCTACTTATTGGTCTGAGTTTTCATCCAGATGCAGATTTTCATTCGTCCTAAAAGACTGTAATTTCGCCAAAAAAAGTCTTTTTAAAATTATGCCAATTTCTGGCGCTCCTGTGTATGTCACACGGGGTGCTCGGCACTCAGTCTGCTCATAATTATTCATGCCCTCCTGCGTGGTCCCTCTTCACCCACTCCCTTCCATTCCCCCGGTCGAGAGCCGTGTGCTGCCTCTCCTGATAATTGTCGGTGCGCTCCATGTGAGACGGGGGAGGGGGGGCAGTAAGTGTTGGCTATTTGAAAGTCTATACGAGGCATAAGCCGACTCGAATATTCGCCAAGGCGCCTAATTTTGCCACCAAAAAAAACAGGGAAAACCCTATTGATTTCAGTATAAGCCTAGGGTGGGAAATGCATTGGTCACAGCCAGTATATTGCTAGTCAGTACCCCCCAACCCCCCACCCCTGTATATAGCCAGCCAGGTATTTATTTTTGTGCTAAAAAAAACTCGGCTTATACTGGAGTATATACACGCTATGTCACAGTAGTGTTTCCTGTTGTGCGCTACTCTCCCCTCATCCGTAAACTCACTGTAGTGGCAGAAGTAAAAGGTTCCAGATCATTGGAACATAAGCCACAATTTTCTTTCCCGTTGTACCCATAAGTGTATGAAAACCATGGAGCACAGAGGGCTTCTGTAACATGCCCTTGCTCATTAGCATAATTTTAAAAGTTGATTTTAAAAGGAAAGAAACTGTATATATAACAAATATAAGAAGATTGTCACAGGGCCTGGATCTATGAGTAATGTCCCTGGTTTATCATGATGGATTTTGATGGTAGATTTCCTTTAGGTTTATAGTTTAGTCTCTTGTCTAGCCGTGTGTCCCTGCAACCTCTAAACACGAGTGATGTACCTGCATTTAGTGTTTACTAGGACTTTAATGGCTGTGTACATGTGTGGTTATGTACATATGGGGATCTTTATTGGCAGTTTATGGACTCGCTGTGCCTTATCTATATGTGCATGTAGGCCAGTAATGTGTTTGTACAGAGGATTTGCCTTGTAACAGCTGTACTGTTATATCATATAAGCACCTTAGAGGTAATTGTCATATAACCGTGACCTCACAAATCTATAATGGAGGCTTATGTATAAGGATACAGGTACTGCATTCCCCATCCTGTATTATAGGGGGACACTTCTGCGCCAGGTCTAGAGAATGGACGACTGTTCTGTGCGTCTTACTGATGCTGAGGAAAGGTGAGGAGTGTGGGAAGCTGCGCTGGCACAATGCACCCTCTGTGCTGGGCATACAGTCGTCTGATTACCTGTAGATAACAGATACTGTCTGCCAGTCATCCTATACTCCTAAATACCAATACTGCCCTGATAAGGAGCGGGCACAGAGGTAGAATAGTATGACCTGTGTGACCTATGGAGATGATTGTGTACAGTGTGTTCCTGCAGGCCCCACATATCTTGTACTACCGTAATTCACCTCAGTGTATATGGGATATTATTTTTGAGTAATGTTATAATTATCTTCTAGTTATTATGCCCATTATGTCATAGAAATAAGAATATTGGGGTGCTTTTACACTTGACCAATTTTTGTCTGATGAGAAATGACCAACTGATCTGCCAGATCTCTGCCTCCTCTGCTAAGGAACTTATTTTTATGCGGAAATATTTTGACTGCTATTGACAATGGTTACATCGCACAAGCCTATCATAAGGAATAGCTTTTATATTGGGAGGATCAAAATAGATGCAGAAGATGAGAACTGGCCCTGCCTGGCGTAGAATTGCACCATTACCAGCACACATGGCATGGAGGAATTGCAATTACTGACAGTTCGCATGGAATTGCGATTTATTTCCATGCATGTAATGCAGACAACTGGCGCCCATCCCTGACAAATCCCCCCTCCCTACCCCCTCATTTTCTCAAAATTTGGCCACTCATTCAGAACGTTATTTGTAAATCAACTCGTACGAGCCGGGGGGCAGTTTTCTTTAATGTCCACAGAAAATAAAAGGATACCACCCTCTTGGCTACTAGAATCTGATTCACTAGTAAGTGATGCATCAAGATGATACCCCCAGCCCCAGGTTCTCTTATGTCTTCAGCTCCGGGTCCCTACGTGCTGCCGTCGAATATACCATGACATCAGCCGCTTGCCAACGTCATAGTGTGTGCCGATGGCGGCGCACACACTATGATGTCGGCAAGCGTCTGACGTCATGGTGTGTGCGATGTAGCGCGTGGGGACCTGAAGCCGGAGCTAAAGACATAAGAGAACCTGGGGGTGGGGGGTTTCGGAAAAGTGAGTACAGAAGTTTTTTTTTTTTTTAGGTTGGGCAGGGGGCTGCTGGCTATATACTGAGGGGGAAGGCACTGGCTAGATACTGGGGGGAGGCTGTGACCAATGCATTTCCCACCCATAGTCAATAGGGTTTCCCAGTTTGTTTGTTTTTTTGTTTAAAATTAGGTGTAGGTTGAAATCGGCTTATACTCAGGTTGGCTTATACTCAAGTATATACGGTAATTCCACTTGCCCTTTTCCGGCTCCCGATTTCATCAGTCTTTGAACCATGTATTACAGACCCGCTATTTGGTGGCATCAACTGGTCACGGTAAAGTAAAACAAAGGACACCAGCAGGCCTGCTGAAAAACCGCAACGTTGGCATCAGTATTTCTGCATGTCGTCCGCGTTATCATACGATAATCTCAAATGTTTAGCCATCTTACATCATATGTTCTGTTTTCTTTTCTAGTTTTTGCTGATCTTCCGTAAGGCAGCGGCGGGAGAGCTGGAAGACGACAGTGGACTGATGTCCTTGGCGAAACTCTCTGAAATAGATGTGACAACAGAAGGAGTAAAGGGAGCTAAGAGCTTCTTTGAGGCCAAGGTGAGTTGTCATTGTCAATAGTGTTGGTGTGGCATAAAGGATATGATGGCACTGGGGTATGTTCACAGACCTGCATTATTCTATCTCTGAAAAATTGCTACAAGGCAATAAGAATAACATGATCACATCTGCAAGGCTTTTAACTAAGAATTATCAAGGGGTCTCTCATTGGAATCCACCTGGTGTCTCCGTCATACATTGCGGTCCATCAAGACCCAGGGTATGACTTTGTTTCTATGTAATCTAACCCTTCTGTGAGTCTTGTATGTTGTAATATACGGTATGCCGATGAATAATAATGTAACTCCATGAAGTCCCATGAATAGTTGTAGCATATATACCAAGATCTCTCCTGATGCTAAAACAAATTTACTTGACCCTTTATTTTTCATATTCAGTGGCTAAAATTACAGAATTTTTTGTTAGAAGCCAAAACAAGGGTTCGTCTTATATATCACAATTGGTGGGGGTTAGTCATCCGCTCAGTGGACCCCTGTTGATCACTAGGACTGTGGTCCACTAATTGATGTACATACCACTCCATGCACTTCTATGGGAATTCTCCCGTAGGACGCATATTTAACCTGCTGCTCTAAGTTGGTGAAAGTAGAATCCCTGTTCTCATAATTGGTGGGGCTTTTAGCATCCTTTTCCCTCACCATGCTGGAATTCAGGGAATTCTTTACAATTATCTATGCTTTCTCAAATTTTTATAGAGGTGGAATACATAGCTAGGAGCTGGACTTTTATTAATGATGGGGAATGGTACTGAATAAGAGTAGTGTCCTAATACTTTTGTCGACGTAGTGTATTTGGCATTGTATGTCTACACGCTGTGGCTATCACTGGGGGATATTGGGCCCTGATTTTGGCCCTCCTGATTATTTCAGCTCTCTGTATGTGGATACTCTCCGGGGCGGACAGTATGCTGTTCTACTAGTTGCTGTATTATTATTGTACTATATCTGGAGCTCCTCTGCATAGTTATAACTCATCACTTCTCCTATGACTCTTCCAAGGTCCATAAAGCCAGTGATTTATATGTGTTCTCAGAGTCATCAATCATTCAGCTCCACCTACAGTCCATGTATAGGAACTGCAGAATTTGCTGCTGTGTTTGCATGTTTATGGCTATTTTTATGGCCTTATTCAATATCTTGAGCATTTCCTTCTGTAACCTGAATTTATGTCCCCCATTTCTTGTGATTTTAGGTCCAGGCTTTATCAGCAGCCAGTAAGTTTGAGACAGAAATTCGTGCAGAACAGGAAGAGAGGAAGCGACAGGAGGAAGAGCAGAAGAATCGCCGCGCCGCTTTTAAAGAACTCAAATCCGCGTTTAACTAAGAAGTTGTTTCTTTTATACTAACATGTGGCCACCGTTTTCAGTCACCCTAACTAAACAGCGGAAGGCTCAAGGACCCATTGGGTGTAATGGCTGCAAGTCCAGTTCTTGTGCTTGGAAGATCTGCTAAAGCAGGGAGTATCCTCCCCAAATATAGTAAGCTAAACCGGCCTTAAGCCCATATACAGCAGTATATGCTCCTGTACATAGTGACACTTGCCTATATCTAATGTGCCATAGGTGGTAAGACTACTGTCTTCTTCTCTGATTGTATCTAAAACTACAGTATATAATGGGGTTGGAGTAATTCAAGGGTTTTATATGCTACCAATAATCTACTTACGGATCAACTCTAAATAGGATCTTTATGGCTAATAAGGCAAGAGAAACTAAAAATAAGATGATTCCTATAGACCTGCATTCCATCGGTCTGTAACATTCCTTGTAAGGACATATTCACACACAGCAGATTAGATGCAGAAATCTTACTGACTGTTCTGTTTATCTGCATGGGGCTTGTAGTGATCCATAAGCTTGTTTTATAGACGACCCCCGATTCAATTGAATAGAGCGGATTATTGATGGCAGCGATTTCTGGAACAAGACTTCTCCGTGTGATAATATTCTACAGTGATCTGTAGAGATCCATAGAGTGTGCACCTGAAAAAAGACCCTGCATAGGGGATAACTGTCTGATTGGAGGTGGTCTAACTATCCCAAAAATAAGAGTCATGAGTCACATATATGCAGAGTAATAATCTTTTTCAGCGGTCCTATAGACTTGATAGAATGACATTGTAAGCGCTTAGCACCCCGTTTTGTGATTATTGAGGGGCTCAACAATAAGACTCCCACAAATCAGTCACTTATCACCTAAACTGTTGGAAAGTTATATGTGATGTTAATGTGTAACCCCAAAGTCCCGACCTTGCAGTTTTAGACAACTCATGTTTAAAGGGGTTGGCCACTTTACTTCATGTTTTTGCAATGTGTGTATAAGTGTGTGTGTGTGGGGGGGGGGGGGGCAGGTTATTAGGTAATTTACCAATATACATTTATTAGTTCTTCCCTGGTTTCTTGATATGTGAAGTGAAACCTAACTAGGGGATTGTTCATGGACAGATTTATTTTATTTTATGGACAGGAATGTCCGGCTGATGAAGTAAAAGACAGGAGGATCCACTTTTCATATCAAGAAAGCAGAAAATAACTTTTAATAGATGTATATTGATAAATTACCTAATATCCTGCCCTGACACTTACACACACATTACAAATACATGAGGTAAAGTGGCCAAACACTTTAGGTACTTTTCATATCTAGTATTCATATCGTTATTGGTATGGAGTTGGAGACGCTCTGGTCTCTTCTGATCCATGAGGCAATCTTGTATATAACTTGCTGCAGACAATGTAAAGGGAAATCTCTTGCCCACCAGTTCTCTGTGCACTTGTGGGATCTACCGGACTGAACCTTGAATCGCTGAATTGTACGGACCTGCTGACTTCAGTAGTCAAGGTACGGTACGGTCAACCCTGCTTGAGTATGAGGCGAGGGCTTAGGTAGGGGACTTTCTGGGTTTTGTGTGTAATTTTGTAGTACTGACTGTTGACTAAGAATAACCTGTGCAGGAAACACGGGCACATATAACTGTGTGTAGTTTGATCAGTCATCACAATTCAATGTGAAACATGGTTTTAGTGTTTTTGTCGAATAAGCAGATACAATCGCCTTTTCTTCTATCCAGGACCGGTCCAATAATTCTAGTGAACCGGGTACTTTAGCTGGTAATTTTCATTTATTGGATCACTGTGTTACTTTGCCAGGGATATTCTGTTTCTGACCCCTTGGAAGATGCTTTTCAATGTTCAGCTACGACCCTGCTGTTATATGCACATTTTATATTAATATAAAAATAATAAATATGTTTTACTAATAAAGCTCGCTGTGGGGTTGTGACTTTGTCAGGCATGAACTGGAGAAGCTGGGTTATCAAAATCTGAAAAAAGGAACTCGAGACTACTGGGAGCATCCTGAACAAACTTACGGATCACACTTTTATGCTTGGGAATAATGGTTTAGGAAGAATTGTTCCTGAAGGTAGAGTGGTGTCTCAGGAGGAAGGATGGCATGTGATAACCCAACACACAAACACCAGCTGCCCCTTCATTGTCTTGCAGGGCATTGTTCTTCTTTCCTTATGCCCACAGGGTACATCTACTTGGTGGTCAGCTTGAAGTGGCATATGCCGAGTTAGATGATTACCGATTCGAGATGATTACTGACTACCAGACCCAAAATCGCGTCAAACTGGACATCACATCAACTTATTGCACATGTACATGCCAATTTCTGTTGTCTTACAGATCCCCAGGAACTAAAGTCTGAAGTCATCAGGGAAATATCATGAACTCTCCATATATGGTTTCTACATCTCCCAGGGCTTCCCCAGACACAAGGCTCTAAATTCTTCCTTTAATTAAAAAAAACTTTTGTTGCCAAGATGGGGATTTAAACTCAACCTCTACATGCTATAGAGATGCATCGCCTCTATCCACTCTCCCTATTTCTGGTATATAGAAACGGATCTTCTCACAGATCTCACTACATCATCTTTTTTTTTTTTTTTTTTTTTTTCATATAGTCAATACAGTTACCGTATATACTCCAGTTTAAGCCGACCCGAGTATAAGCCAAGACCCCTAATTTTACCACCAAAAACTGGGAAAACCTATTGATTTGAGTATAAGCCGAGGGTGGGAAATGCATTGTCACAGAACCCCCCCCCCCCCAGTATATAGGCTGGCAGCCCCTGTTGTACAGTATATAGTCTGGCAGCCCCCAGTAGTATACAGCCAGCCCGTATACATATAGCACATAGAAAATAAAACAAACATACTCACCGGTCCCGATGCCCGGCTCAGCTCCCCGATGTTCCGGTCTCCGCGGCTCCTCTTCTTTCTTCTGTTTGTAACAGCCGGCAGAGACTCATCCACGTGATCTGCCGGCTAGCACACATTTTATGTCATGGACGCGACTCTGCCGGATAATTACAGCACAGAGAAGAAAGAAGAGGAGCTGCAACGAGCATTGATTTCGGCGATAAAAAAAGCTGAAATATATGTAAAACCCTACATAATGAGAAGCCTATTTAGGACACTCTACCATCAGTAATCTGGGGGTAGGTGTCCTTTAATGTCCTAACAGAATATCACCCCTGCATCCACTCTGTACAAACCAAAAGCTGTGCACTGGACGACAGGGAAGGAGTAAGGGAAAACATCATTATTTATTTCACTGCCTCCACAGCCAAGACCTAGAAATCCCTGGATCTCGTAATATTTCTATGTAGCAGTAGGGTGGGCCCCCAGAATACATGTCACTGGCGGGCATGGCTGCCTCTAGCTATTATGTAATAAATGGAAAAAGCCAGCAGATCATGTGTAACTGGCAATACACAACTGAGAATAATAGAAAACAACACCCTTTCTTGGTTTTGAAGAATTATTTTAGCACACAAAAGCAGGAAGGGAAACAACGATCAAAGCCAGTGAATTGCTTATGGGTCCATTACTGGTTTTATTTTCTAATGGAAAGTAGAGGAAACAGGGAAATTAGCCAAGTGCTTCCTGTAGAAACCTATTGTAATGTCAGAGAATCCCATCAAACCTGCCTTATTATCCCCCAGACCATTTATATTAAACAACATATTAGATATTTATAATTTCCGGTTTCTGGTTTTGATTACCAGAATTGGAGTCTTTAAACTTATAGTTTATATCCAGAAATATATTTAATGTCCAAAACAATAAAGGCAGTTCCTAGATAGTTTAATCTCCTCAGTGAGCTTCAGCATCAAGGGAATTATTGGGGCTCATTTACTAAGGGGCCGGATTTCCCGAATATTACCGATTTGCAACGTTTCTCCCTGAATTGCCCTTGGTTTTTTGGTGCACGCGATCGGATTGTATCGCATCAGCGCCGGCTTGCACGCGACGAAAATCGGGGGGTCTAGTCACTGGAAAACCTGACGTATTCGGAAAAAATGTGGTATTTAAAAAAGAATTTGTGTCGCTTGACATGCACTTACATGCACCAAAGAAAAGAACTCCGGCGGACCTCAGCGCAGCAGGGACACCTGGTGGACATCGGGTGAACGGACCTTAGTGAATCCCGGCAGAACCCGGGATCGCGACTGGACCAGGTAAGTAAATGAGCCCCATTGTGTAGGTATGGAAAGAGTTAATCATTAGCCACCTTATCTGTCTAACATAGACGGACCTCAGAAGGCTTTCAAATACACTGCTTACTACAGGAGAAAGAAATCGAAAATAGGCAGAGAAGCTGCTTTACTTAAAGTATATTATAAACTGTACTATTATCACCTGCTGTATTAATTTGGGGAAAAAAATTGCTTCAAAGGGTTAAATAAACTCTTGTCCCTCCTGCTGTGGGAGAAATTGGGTTTCAAACTTTGCAGTGCATTTTGTCCATTGTGAATGTGTACATCTTTTGAAAAATAAATTCATTTAGCGAAAAAAACAAACAAACCATAACTGATATTGTTTTCCTAATGAAAAGTTATAAAATGGGGGTACATCGGACCCCCGTTCTCGTGATCACTTGAAACCCCCACCAATCAGAAATGTAGGCGCTACCCTGTGGT
The DNA here is from genome assembly GCA_019512145.1 of Engystomops pustulosus. Lineage (NCBI taxonomy): Eukaryota > Metazoa > Chordata > Amphibia > Anura > Leptodactylidae > Engystomops > Engystomops pustulosus. Next base: position 32,655,805 of record CM033643.1, on the reverse strand, counting down.
TAGGGCCTAACTTGCTTCAATTGGACAACCCCTTTAAGGGGTAAAAGGGAGGATTGAAAATGTAAAATACCCCAACAAAAGTTCACATTCAGTAAGTTCAGGGAAGAAACCTCAGCAACAGGCATAAAATCCATGTATCTTTATTACCATCAGTTCAAAACTCGTAAGATGATAGGCCACGGGAATGTTGATCATTGCCAATGTTGCACATGCCCATGGCCTATCATGTAACACGTTCTTAATGGATTTAAAATTTAGATAAATGGATTATATGTCAAGTTCTTACCTTTCTGAACATTTTTTGTAAACAGGATAGCTTTCTGATTGGTATTGTGCTTTGAAAGTGAGAATTCAGTCCTATACAGTGGCGCAAGAAAAAATATACAATATTTAAATACATAGAATAATGTAAAGAAACAAAGTTTGTACATATTCACAGCACCAGAACCAAGCTTAGAATATGGCTCCAGAAATGTGGCTCCAGACCTGAAATCAGTATAAAAATACAGCACTAGAACCCTGGTAAGTACATAAATAAAGCACCAGAAGCCAGCTCAGTAAATAAATACAGCACTAGAACCCAACTCAGTGTATAGATAATGGGGCTCATTTACTAAAGGACCGCAGAATAAATGGAATATTTCCATTTTGCGCTGAATTACCCCGGGTTTTTGCGATAGGATTGTGGCGCAACAGCGCTGGCTTGTATGCGACAGAAATCGAGGGGCGTGCCGTCGGACAACCCAACGGATTCGGACAAAGCGTGGAATTTAAAAACAGTATTGTGTCGCAAGATCAATACTCACACCGGGAAGAAGAAGGTGAACTCCGGCGGATCTCAGCGGGGAAGCGACGGATGCAGGAAATCCAGTGCACGAGCTATGTGAATCGCGGCAGACCCGAACCCTCGTTGGACAACGCACCGCGGGGTCGCGACCGGACCGGTTAAGTAAATCTGCCCCAATGAGTATTGAGTGCACAATTGTGTCGTGTCTCATTGGTAATACAAGCAGTTGCAATGCATTTAGTAAATTGCAAAATGGCAAAAAAGTGGCATTTTCAACTTTGGGTGCTATTTTCCGTTATGGGCTTAAACGCCAGGAATAATGGTTGTTATATTTTGAAAGATCAGACATTTTGGGATGCGGCGATAACATGTTTATGATGTTTACTGTTTTACTTATTTTTACTTATTTACGGTATATCAGTTCTAGGGAAAAGGGGGGTGATTTGAATTTTTATGTTTTTATATTAATTTTTTTAAATCTTTTTTTAATTTATTTTTTATTAGGGAACTTTAACTCTAGGGTGTCTGATTGATCCTACCATATTCTGCCATACTACAGTGTGGCAAATCTCACTGTGTAATGAATTGGTTAAAATGAGACAGCCTCGGGTCTTCGTATGACCCAAGGCTGTCATGGCACAAGGGGCGGCAATAGAATCCAAAATGGCTGCGCTCATGCGTCACCAGGATGTAAATGCCCCCGCCAGCTTTGCTGGAGGCATTTAACTTGTTAATACCCACGATCGGTGCCAGCACCAACAGCGTGTGAGCCCTCTCTGTCCTCCCGCTCCTGATGCGCCATACTGTTACGGTGCGCATCGGGAACTGACATACTCAGACAGACATGGGGTGATGTCGGATCTGTATTGTTCTGTGACTATTGCTGCACAATGCTTTATCCACTATAGTTTTTAATGGGATAAAACTCTGCAGATCCCCTTTGTAGACATAGTATAGGTTCTTAGGTCTGTATTTCAACAAGTGGATTTACAACCACCTGATCTCTACCTAGGGATTGCAGTACCAGTACATCATCTGTTTTGTTCCAACTAAGCTTTTTTTCTGTTTGTATGGTGCTGTATTTCTGTAATTCTGATGTATATAGTGAGCTTGGCTGAATGCTGCAGTTATGTATGGAGCTTGGTTCGGGCCCTGTATGTAATGTTGGATGCTTCTAATAAATCCACCAGAACATGTTTTACACTTCAATTAGGAGTAATCTGGTAGTTGTCTTTCTCATTACATGAAAGGTGGGCCCCCAAAAAATTTTCTTTGGTGGGCCCAAGGTACTCCAGTCCAGGACTGGTCAAGTGACTTTTCCCTTTGCATCAAAATGAATCCCAAACATCCCCCCAAAAAATCAAAAACGGTCACAAATTAAATGTAAAATGTTTTTTTTACATTTTAAAGACAAAAACACTTAAACTCCAATGATGCATTCTCCCGAAACGTTTGTGTGCAGGAAGTGAGCTGATCTGTGTTGTGTCTAGATTTCTAGCTCTCCTCTATTGAAGTGAACAAGGATGAGCTGTAACACAGCTGTACAGAGCACGAGGACAGGACTGGTGCTGTCCCTGAACACAAAGCAGACCCTCATTCTAATACTTGATAGCCCCTTTAATGAAGGCAAAATCAATCCAGCTGTTTAGAAGGTTTTCTCATGTGGTCATTCATTACTGAAGAATTAAGACATAATAACTTCTAGTTTGCCAAGACCTTACAGCTGCACAGAATGGATTGGCGATTCCCTCAGGTACTTGAGGAATATGAAATCCTTAGCTACAAGAAAACAACAAAAAGTAGAATGGCTACTAAGCTGCCAAATATACATGTGACCAAGCGTGGGTGTAACTAGGAAAGTTTGGGCCTCATTGTAATATTGTAGTTGGGCCCCCACCTTTACTTGAGTATAAACACCACAGTCTGATCTGTACATCCTTGTACAGTATGTCTGCAGCATAAGTGCAACAACCCTGCCAACGCATAGCAAGGTGGTAGTTGCGAAAAGCACCCTCTCCATTTCAGAAGCTGTTAGGGTGACGGATCACCTCTCTAGGAGGTCTCTAAGTACTGGAGAACTGTGTGATTGCAGCTGTAGCCACTGCCTGGTAAGGCAAGAGTTAACAATACATAATGTTATTGTCCAATTATGTTCTTGTAAAACAAGCTGAAAGCTGATTGGAGGAGTGCTATCACCTGACCAGGGAGTATATAAACCCCTACTGGGTGAGAGCACATGGTCTTGGATTCCAGTCAGTAGATCGAGAAGCAGGTCCAGTGTCCAGTGCAGAGCTGCTCACCAGACCCACTACCAGGAATAAGAGGTACCTCAGGCCGATGCCTGATACTTGAGGGCAAGTCAGGAGACTTAAAGGGAACCTGTCACCAGGAGACCCATTTTTAGCACTCCCCCAGTCCCCACAGAGCATAGTACATACAACGGAACAGCTTCTCCATGTGACCTTTTCAAATATATGAAAACACCCATCACTGGGCTTAGCGACGCCCCCTGCTCCTCTACAGCCAATCCCGAGTGTGGGGAGTTATTCATATATTTGAAAAGGTCACATGTTTCCCAAGGGTGGGGGGGGGGAACCGCTCCTTTCCAGCCCCTCCCAATTGGCAACTGCCTAGTCACACAGCAGATGCTGATGAAAGGTACAATATAACAGATCTTTTTTTCTGTAAAACCAATTTTTTATACAAAAACACTTTGGCAGTGAAATGCTCTGGGTGAGCTTGAGCCGGAGCTTACTTTCGTTAGTGTTATTAACCGCTGTATCGCAATTTTAACACTTTTTAAAGTTTATAGCTGTAGGTGCTTCAGCGCTGAGTGCGCACGATCGTGCGCGCACCTACATAGGAAATGGCGGAGATGTTGCACGCACGGTCTTGCGCAGCGGCGAAGCAGCTTCTGCTATAAACTTTAAAAAGTGTTAAAACCGCAATACAGCGGTTAATAACACTAACGAAAGTAAGCTCCGGTATTTACAGCTTACACTGTTGCCTGCTGTTCAATAAAGAACTGTAAGTTGATTTGAACAACGTTGCCTCCATCTGATCCCTGGATACAGCTGTCTACCACCACGGGCTTTCTTGCACACAGCACCTGCTGGAGACCTGCCAGGCTGTAGGACAGCCCTCCGGACCCCATACCATACACTGTGACCACAGCGCGCCCTAGGCTGCAACCGCCAGCCATTACGGTATACTGGGCTCCGGCTGCCTCCAAGCCCCAAGAAAAGGCTAGTCCTCGGTGGGGGATGTTGCATTAGCATGCCTGTACACAGTGGCCAGATATATTATGCCTTTTACAAAAGTTTTTCGAAAAGTGGGCAAGTCAAGTCTGGCAGCGAATTTACTATAGTCTGCCCTGGATTACTGGCGCAGTTTATAGATGAAATCTTCACCAGTTCTAATAAATTTATAAAATTCCCAAGCAGGCGGTCCCCTACTTAAGGACACCCGACTTACAGATGACCCATAGTTAAAGACGGACTCCTCTGCCCACTGTGACCTCTGGTGAAGCTCTCTGGCTACTTTACTATAGTCCCAGACTGCAATGATCAGCTGTAAGGTGTCTGTAATGAAGCTTTATATAATCCTTGGTCCAATTACAACAAAAAAAATTTTAAACTCCAATTGTCACTGGGAGTTGTCTGTATCTACAATTATAAAATATACAGTTTCGACCTACATACAAATTTGACTTAAGAACAAACCTATGGACCCTATCTTGTATGTAACCCGGGGACTGCCTGTAGTTACTACATGAAAATTACAACTTATTTCTAGACTGTACCTGCTATTTAATCTACTGTCACAAATAGATGTACATGAGTACTCACAGTAGTGAGTTGCCTCGTTTGGACTTACAGTTACATTGGCTGATTGTAAGGGAAGTCTGTCAGTGCTAAAGGCAACGGTCAATTGTAAAAGAAAATACTTCATGACCATCATTGGAGCCTCTCAGGGGCTCCCTGCTGTTGTGGCAATCAAACGGCACCACTTGATGATTAACAGTTGCAGTATATTGTGAATATACTTGTTCTGATAGGATCCTGGCTGTCTTGGCAAACCAACGACGCCCTCTGATGACATCCCTGTTAGCTCCGATCGAGGCTGTTAATGGCAGGTGTCCATGTGACCAAGGGCTAACTGGATTTATCACCCTGAATTTTTCCAGATAAATTTTCCATAATTTCTTTTTTTGTGTAATGATTGATATCTGGATGTAACCCCAATGTTACACCTGCTCCACAACTTAGAAATTTTGTGTAGCACTGGTGTTACCTTTTAAGAGGGTATAACAGCCATGACATCCCTTTTCATCTCTTCTCCATCGTCTCTCTCTCATCCACTTCTTTGTTTTGAGGCAGTAAGGCCTTCAAGATCACCTTTGTGAGAAGACCAACCCAGATTTATTCTGGAAGATTTTCAGTTCCAGTATGTATTATATATACTGGCTTCTTTGAGAAAACCACTTTCAAATACAATTTTATATATTTTTTATTTGCTTGTATGTGCCTGCTTCTCCACTGGATTACTTAACTGCACACATGATGGGGCGTATTTACTAACAGTCCCACGGCCGCATTTTCGTTGTGTTTTCTAACTTTTCAGAGGATTGTGTCGAGCTCAATCAGATTTTGGTGCATCTGCGCCAGCTTTCATGCGACAGAAATCGGGGGGCTGGCCGGCGGACAATCCGACGGATTCTAACAAACCGGCGAGATTTAACTTTGAATTTGTGTCGCAAGATCAAGCACTTACATGCACCGGGGAGAAAAAGGTGAACTCCGGCGGACCTGATCGGGGAAGCGACAGATGCTGGATATCCGACGCACAATCTTAGCTCAGCTGTGCATTGGAGTCAGGGAACACACCTCGAGGATTGCGCAGGGACGGGTAAGTAAATCTGCCCCCATAAGTTTTACAAATGACAGGTGATATCGAATGAGGTATTCATACATATACCACCAGGTCCAAGATGGCAGCACCTACAACATAGGAAGGAAGATTTGTATAGATGGAACACTGTGTGTGTCATATTGAAGCTCCATGGCAACAGGAACTATGTTCAACATTTGCAAAATCTACCCATATCTTCCCTTGTTTGTATCTGATCTTATGAAATCACAGTATGCCTCCATGGTCTTCTGTTCCTGTTGCTAGAGCTGTTGAACTTAGTCGAACATGACATGGCCCCTCTGACTCCTGCTAGATCTGGCTCTATGCCAAGTAAGATACAAAAGTTGATTTTATGGGGATGTGAGAGAATTGATTTTTTGACAAAAAAAAGGATGGCATTTAGTTAATATGACTCTTTAGGAAACTGTTACTAGCTGTATTTGTGAAAAATGTGGTGACAGCTTCCCTTTAAAGAAATAGTTTATCATCAGTTATAGGTGGCTACTACCTCTTACACCCTTTCATCTGTCACCTAAACTCCTTTCTTTACTGCAGTATGGGATGGAAAAACAGGATTATACAGCAACTGGTGTGGTGCTCAATTTCAAAATTAACCGTACTTTAGTATTGGATGCAGTTCACAAGGATAGGTGGTAACCCTGTTGTTGTCGCTTACTTTAATTCAGACTTCTTTATTTTTCTTTATTGTGCATGATATAGGTGCTGCTAGTGCTGTAAACAAAACAAACGATGGTCGTTATGAGCGCCCAAGCTGAAAGAAGCGTATGACTCATTTAATGGTTGTCGAAAAAGTATATTTGTCGCAATTATGCTTCCTGATAACGGAAACCATGAAATCATACAGGGTCATGCTCTGGAGGCTGCCATGCCACTACTCACTGAAGCTTTCAGGTGCTCTTACATACCACAGGAATGGGTGGAATGGGTAGTTTCCTACTTGATCCCATATTTTTATTTTATGTTATGTTAGATATAGTTTATAATAGTAGTTCCGTCACCACAATTTAACTACCTGATCTAAATACTATGTTATGTAGGACTGTACATATCACCAAAACCTTTGTTTTTAGTTTAAGTTTTACCACAGAAGGAGCAGTTGGAAAACAAAGGTATAGGTGGAGTGGTGCCCCTCACACTAACAGTTTGGTCATAGGACTGTTTGTAACTCTGATCTCCAGAAAACAACAGCACTGAGGCTATGCTGACGTCCGTAAGGGATAAAGGTGATCTTTATATTATCTTGGCTATACTGCCACGTCTTCTGTACGCAAGTATGAGGAGTATAAGGGTGTTCATTTTTCATACCAACTGGTCACGAATTCAAGGTGCACACTCGCGCTTCAGCTAATCCATGCAGCTTCATTACTCAAGGGCGTATGCCCCCCCTTCTTTTGCAAGAGATGATTGGCTCATGGATGAGCTGAAAGTTGCACCTTATTTTGCCATGAGTGAATTAAGATCACCTTTGTACTATGGAGTGCTACCTGTCATGTGCATGTTGGCTTGTACGAGTGTAACTACCATTAACATGACACATAAACAGGTAGCAAAAAAATCTCTGAGTGTCTCTGACTGTCTCTGTCTGTGTTTATCTGTCTTTGATTGTCCATGACCATTTCTGTCTCTGACTGTCTCTGAGTGTCTCTGTCTCCAACTCTCTCTCTGACTCTTCCTGTCTCTGAGTGTCTTTCACTGTTTGTATTTGTCTATCTCACTCTGATTGTCTCTGTCTTTTACCATTTCTGTCTCTGAGTGTCCCTGAGTGTCTCTATCTCCAACTCTATCTGACCCTTTCTGTCTCTGAGTGTCTCTCGCTGTTTGTCTTTGTCTATCTGACTCTGACTGTCTCTGTCTTTGAGTGTCTTTGACTGTCTCTGTCTGTGTCTATCTGTCTATGATTGTCTCTGACTGTTTCTGTCTCTGTCTGTCTCTGATTGTCTTTGACTGTCTCTGTCTTTGACTGTCTATATCTCTGAGTGTCTCTGACTGTCTCTGTCTGTGTTTATCTGCTTTGATGATCCGATGACCATTCTGTATCTGACTGTCTCTGAGCTGTCTCTGTTCCACTCTCGTCTATGACTGCTATTCCTGTCTGCTGAGTGGGTACTAGAAATTCACTGTTTGCTATTGTCTATCTCACCTCATGATTCGTCTCTGTCTGTTTACCATTTCTTTTTAGCTCTGAGTTCCCTGAGGTCTCTATCCCCAACTCTATCTGACCCTTTCTGTCTCTGAGTGTCTCTCGCTGTTTGTCTTTGTCTAAGATTACAACATAGAAATAGTAACAGAACTAAGCTGAATTAAAGGCAACCTACCACCACAATTCTACCTGTAAAGGTAGAACGGGTGGTAGGTGCCTGTATGGGATATGAGGATAGCCGTTTTTAGAGCTAATCCTCACGTCCCCACTATCTTTTTGAAAACGCTATTGCCCTAATATGTAAATTTTGTAAAGCGGCTATTGGGGCGTGGAGTAGCTAAAAGACTGTCTCTTTAGGATCTGTGTATGTGAGTCAACATATCTTTAATTGTATACTATGGGGGAGATTTTTCATAAGTCTCTTAGAGCAGGACTGTTCTAGTTGCCCTTGCCAACCAATCAGAGCTCAGCTTTCATTTTACCCACAGCTGTTTATACAATTAAAACTGAGCTCTGATTGGTTTCCATGGGCAACTAGAACAGTTTTACCTCAGAAACTTGATGATAAATCTCCCCCTATCTGTGTATGTGAGTGTACTGATACCTCCTCCACATTACATCTATTCTGATAACTGGGGGAAGGGTGAAGGAAGAAAAGACAGGTGATAGCAAATGCAATAATGGAAAGGGAGAGGAGGTATCAGAAAAAGATATCTGTGTCTATGAATGTACATGTGTATCATTATATTACTGTATATATCTGAGTATGAGTCTACATGTCTAAAATTGTATATACATTTAAAACATCTGATGACATCACAACAAGGCACCGATTTAAATAAAGCTGACCCTGCAAAAATATGCAAATGATTTTTAAATTTTTTCCAGCATGTGATAAGGAAAACCACGCCTCTTTAATCTACCTTGTAAGGCAGCTCCCTTAAAGGAAAGCTACCATTTGACTTTCATGACTTTCAGTCTCAATCTGCACCTGGTCACAAAAAACAAACAAACAAAAAAAAAACTATTTTTACTTGTATCCTGTTGTGGTTCTTGGGTTGTGTTGATACTTTCAGCACTTGTACTTGGCTAGAAATGCATGTGATCAGCAGGTATAATTTGGTACCGTATTTTTCGGACTACAAGGAGCACAAAAAAATCCTGTGATTTTCTCAGAAATCAAAGGTGCGCTTTATAGTCCAATGCGCCTTATATATGAACTGTACTTACAGACAACAGCTGCCTTGAACTGTGCACAGGTCCGCCACCTGCTGGTCATTCATCCTTATAATCAGGTGCGCCTTATAGTCCAGTGTGCCTTATATTTGAACGGTGCTTACAGAAAACAGCTGCCTTGAACGGTGCACAGGTCTGCCATCTGCTGGTCATTCATCATTATAATCAGGTGCGCCTTATAATATGGTGCACCTTATATATGAACCTAGACGTTTTAGCAGGCATTTATAGATGGTGCACCTTATACTCCGGTGCACCTTATAGTCCGAAAAATACGGTACTTGTGTTGGTCAGTTGTATCAGGGGACAATGAATGTGACAAAAAAAGCGTAAATTTAAAAAACGTTCTTAAAAAAACTATGGCTATTACAAAAACCTCACAGAGAGTCAGTTGAGTTTTGGCAAAGGACCTAGATCCTATTGCTAAAACAAACGCAACAGTGTTACACTGTTAGCGTTATCGGAAACCACCAATAACGCTAACTAACACCGCATCGATGTACAGTACCAAAACGTCTGGCGTATTCATGAGGGGGCAGTCCGACTTCCCAGGACTGCCCCATTTGCTCCATAGGCCAGCGGTGACTGCCACAAGTTATGCGGCAGTCACCGCCACCAAACCCGCCCCCTCATGAATATGCTTTGAGAGCAGTCCGGCGATTGTACTGTACAATGCAGCAGCGCTAGTTAGCGTTATCAGAGGTTTCCGATAACGCTAACAGTGTAACATTACTTTAGTAAGCAGCTCCTGGTGCACTTTTTCAGGGTGACAGGTTCTCTTTAAATGGATTGTAATTAAAACAGATGTGTGGACAGATACATTATAGCAAAATAAATTATGCCTGTAACGGGTCCACCGGTTTCCTCCCACACGCCAAAACATACTGGTAGGTTGATTAGATTGTGAGCCCCATTGAGGACAGGGACTGATTTGGCAAACTCTGTGCAGAGCTGTGTAATCTGTGTGCGCTATATAAATAAAGGAATTATTATCTTTTTAGATAGGATAAAAACAGATATCTTGTCCTAGTTAGTGTCTGTTAAGTCTCCCGTTTTTTTATTATTTTATAGCCATCTGTTTGTGTTTTATTATTCTTACAATTTTATTTTTAGCTCAAATCTCATAAGAGCGACCGCCATTCATATTAACAGAGACCATTGCAAACCATTCAAATCAAAGGTGAAAGAATACCAGACCCATTGTCCATCAGAAACGGGAAACTGCAAAACAGAAGCCAAAATGCAAATCGGAACTGAGCCTTAAAAAATACCCAGTGTTCTTTCGGAAAAAATTTTCAAAGTGGAAAAATTCCCACTCCCCATGTCTCTCATTGTACAACATGCTGACACGTCATGTAATGTATAGAATTATGTAGTCCGGTCACATCCGCCCCAGTGTCTTCCCTAGCAACATGTCTATCATAACGCAGAAAAAAAAAACTTCTTGAAATAACGCAGGGAGAACACTCCCATAATTGGAAATTGTATGAACGGGCGGCTTTTGCCCACATCCAAGATGTCCGCCGCGGCGCTGGGCGCGGTCACGTGACCGGCAAGTTGTGGTGACGAGCTGTACGTGGAGTGTCCCGTCTAGCTGCAGAACACGGAACTCGCTGGTGGAAGCGCTGGCCGGGCACGCTGCTCTGTCACTGCTGAGGCGAGGCGTGGAGTCGTCAGGTGACGGTGCGTGGCGTCAGCCATCTTGTGTTGTTGGGCTTGTGGATTCGCTTCGGGTGAGAAGCTGAGAGAGGTACAGTGCTGTAATGAGAGGGCTGCGGGAGGACTGTGGGCGCCGGGGCTGGGGCTGAGTGCTGGGAGGATACATGGCGGGCGGAGGAGCCCGGATATGTGTGTATGGAGACAGCAGAGGACACATGTGCTACCTGCACTGCTGCTGCTCACCGCCCGGGGACACATCTGTGCCGTCACCTGAGACCCCCGCCGTGTATATACTGTATACTGCTCTGTATACAATGGCTTTACTGGCTGTCACTTTCCACCTTGACCCCTTACACTTCCCACCTGACCCCTGAGGAGTTCCTTAAAGGGGAGTACCATTTCCCTTGGAAACTTTTTGTAACTTGTACAGCTGTGAGAGTTTCCTGAGAAGCCGCAATTCACACTGTGATGTATCAGCGGGATGTAAACATTGCATCATGTACCCCCAGAGATTCCCAGCTGACACCTGTCTGCACAGGGTGACAACCCCTACTCCTGCAGTGCATGCTGGGAATACGAGCAAAGCTGAGGAATGTGCAGGGCACTCCGGGGTATTGTACAGTGCCTGGCAGCTGCAGGGGAGGGACGTGGCATCTCCTTCTCTGTAAGGGCATTTCCACCACCTGGAGTTTCTTTCTGTGTTTACAGGATGAGTGTCTACAGCCTCAGAGCCGATGAGAGGTTTATCGATGTTATCCATGTGCTGCAGCCGAAAGTAACCGGCCGTGTATTCAGCTGTAATGGAGTGATACAGAACAACCACATGTATAGCCTGCAGATGATGAATTGTGGCACACATCTAGGAGGAATTGTACTGCGCCACCTACAACTGGGCATGTATACAGCAATATCTGCAGGGTATACATGTGTCATCGTTCTGTATTGCTCAATTATCAAAGTATTTTGGAGAATCTCTGCAGTTTCAGTCCATAATGTTAAAGGGGTGGTGGCATCTACAACATTTTATGGCCACATGGCATGATAGGTGATGAATGATCTCTTTAAGGTACATTGTATAGGAGTTCTTAAAGGAAATCTACCATCAGAATCTGTCATGATAAACCAGGGACACTTACTCATAGATTCAGGCCCTGTTACTATGGTATTCTTCTTTGCTATATTTGTTATCCATGTCCTCCTTCCTTCTACAATCAGCTTGAAAAATTATTTACTAATGAGCCAGAAGGGCTACAGGGGTGTTACCTGAGCCCCTCTGTGCTGTAGATTCACCAGCTGTCACACTGTCTCACCTTCCCCATGGTCTCTCAGCATGTCCCCTCCCTATGCCTGATGTAATCTCACACATGGGGAGGGAAGTACTCATACACAGTATAACATTATGTGAAGCTGCAGCATGGAGCACAGGAGCCCTCGACTCATTAGCATAATTTTAAAAGTTGATTTTAGATGGAAGGAGGCCATGGATAACAAATATAAGAAGATTACCGCAGTCACAGTCCCTGGATCTATGAGTAAGTGTCCTGGCTTTAATGCTGTAGGTTTCCTTATACGGTTGACTTATGGCAATCTACAAACCTGTGCCCTATAGTGCAATGAATGAAGTGATAATCTTAGAGGAACCCTCCTGTACATAGGAGATGCGTTCATTCTGCCATATGTGGACGAGATCTCATAATCTGCATCATCCTGGAGGAATGAATAGGAAAAGGGCGTATAATGAGGAATGGAGAAATCCTACAGAGAATGTTTCTCTTCATCCCACCCCGTACATATATGACATTCGTTACGAGTGTAGCCATCATGTATGTTCCATGTAGTGGACATGTATTGCATGGCAGGGAGTTTATGGAGCTGGACCAGCTGTTGGTATAATTGCCAGGTTGTGGGATTATATACAGCATTTACAGTCCTGCCTTCGATAATACAAGTGTTAGGTTTGTGTAGACTTCAAACGTCTATCTATAAAACTTTTTCCATTCCCTGGCAGTAAGCAGAGATCTTGAAACCGGTGACATTTATCTTCAAAATCAGATATCGCATAGTAAGAATTCTAGTAGGAATACTGACGAAAACTATTACATAGGTAAATGTTAGTTCTGTTCTATTTTACCCCATGACTAATACAAAAAAAAATGAACCTGTGTGGAGAGATATTTGGTGGAGAAACAACTTCCATGTATAAAGGCCTGTACTGACCTATGGAAGAAGTTGGGAGAACATGGACAGACAAGTTTGCTTATCTCCCTCTCCTCCATGGTGCTGATGGCTATCACTTCTTAGCTCCTTGAGCATTGATAGACGGCTCGCCCAGGAATTTTGGTATCTCCACAATAAAGCTGCTGCCTCCCCTGTTATTCTAGATAATAGATCCATGTGCAGGAGTGATCGGATACGAGTGTCCTCCTTCCACATTTAGCGTTTATGTAGCAGGATTGGGTGTGTGTGTTACTGCCTGATGTCGGATGTGCTCCGTAATGTCCTCATATGTCCTGCAGGCATTAAGCTCATGGTGCAGAGTGTCATTCATTGCTTGGTCACTTATACACCCATAAGTCCCGGTTTGTAATTGCTCTGATTAAGCCAGTCCTCCTGGTGTGAATTTGGTCCGATAAACTTGCTTTATTTGCTCGCGGGGTTTACAGGACTGAACCTAGAATTGAAGGTAGCGTGTCTCTACAGCTCCCTGATTCTGAGTTTGGTCCAGTAAATCTCGCATGGGGTGAGTTTGTTGGTCCAAACTTGCTCTTGAGCAACAAGTTTATCTATAACCTGTAAGAGTTTAGGGCAGCAGTAAAATGTAGCTTAAAATGGACACACAGCAGATATAACAATGACACGGTCCAGATTATTTGTCTGCAATGTTTGGATAAGAATTGGTAACATCTTATTCTGTGTGGGGCACATATACGGCCACAAGCTACAGCCAGCGGGCATACGCATGTGTGAATTAGCGCTTATCCTGGGGCTTACATAAATTGTCATGCTGCAGGTGTTAAATCTATACCACAAGTCAGTCTACATAATATCAGATTGCGGATATGTCGGCTTTCATTCCCTCAATTGCTTGTGAGAAATCTGTACCTTGGTACAGGGATGTGGATAATATTTTTTGCAAAATGTGCAATAATCTGCATAATACATTTTCCTGCAGTACAGATATTAAATCTGCAGTATTTCCCCTGCAGGTAGAAACTGGCAAAACTGCTTTGTTACTACATGAATTCTTCATAAGACAATGATACACTTACTTGTCCCAGGCTGACGTACTCCGATAGATGTACGTGCTCTATGCCTGGGTTTTTAATTTTTCATATGTGAAAAGTTTTCATACCCAGAAAGTAGAGCGTTTTGGGGAAAACTATGCCACAAAAAAACACTAAGGGCGCGTTCACACGTTGCGTTTTGTTTGTTTCTTTTACATTGTGTTTTTAAATGCATTACAACAGCGGAGAAGAAGGGATTTGCCTAATTATAGTTTTTTTTTTTGTACATTTGCGTTTACAAAATGCAATGTAATCACGAGGTTAACACATGCGTTAATGTCTTGTTAATGGAAGAGTTTTGGTGACTGTTAACTTGCCCCTTGTGTTACCGTCTTAAGGCCTGCTGCAGACAAATGTGTTCAGCAGTGGAAATGGACCCGTATGTTATGTAAACATAAAATGTAAACAATGCAAAACACAAGGGGGAGATTTATTATATGCCAGGGCCATATGAGAAAGCCACTGGTTTGCAGTTTTATGCCAGGCCCTGTTGGCTGTAGAATTGCCCCACTCTACAGGTAAAAGTAACATACAACGGTCACAATTCTGAAGCATAATACAATTTACATTTTCAGTGGGCAGCACGTCAATTATTGGTGCAGATTATGACATTTGCGATATAGATGGACCACAGCCCTCTGCAGAATCCAGACGTTACGTCTGATTTTCGCCATGGATTGTCCGCAGAGATGATGCCCCGTGTCTTTGTTCAGATTATATCCACATTGTGGATGTGGAGGAGTGCTCCATATTATCATGTTAGTGATACTACGAGCAATAATTCTAGGTTAATCCTACAAACACGGTTATCATCTTGTAGAGACTTAATTAATCTTCCAGCTACTTATCTCCTGAAATAAGAGAGGATACAAATGTATCTGCACCAAGACCTTGTAATCCTCTTTACCCTCCCTTGTGTATCTGCTTGTCTCTTCACTAGAATGATGGTTACACAGAGCTGAAGGCAAAGCCAAATGCACCACAATTCTTGCCAAGAAAGTTGGCTTCAAGAAAGTGAAGTGCACAATTTTTTATTTTTTTTTTGTAGCAAAATAAGTCAATCAATGTTGTGGTGTAAAGTGCACCAAACTTGCCACATATTATTGAATTTGCTGCATATTTAGATTACACTGCACAAGTACTACATAGAGTTGCTAAATCAGCACCAATATTTTATTTTATACTTAAAGGGGTTTTCCCGCGAAAGAAAATTCTCAAATTTTAATCCCCTAGTGATGTTTACACAATAAAGATAATTTTAACCTCTTATTTTACAATGTTAATCAGTGTTATTGCTGTCTTGGCTCATATAACTACCTAGGTTGCTCAGTGGAAAATCCCAGGGTGTGGGCGGGGACTCTCTAAGCAGACACATTATAATCCATATAGTTCTGTGGGGTGACAATGTGGTTACATTATCAGGGTACAAGTTGTATATACACTTTCATCTGGCTTCTGACATTGTACTGACACATAGAAAAAGATGAGACAGATGAGAGATGAATATTACACAGAGGCATGAGACTTTTACACTGTCAGCACTTCTACATCTCCGTTCTCACAGCTATGTGTCTGCCTACCCCTTCCACCGGATCACTTATCTCTATGTAGTTTGCAGCTTGTCTCTGCTCATCATGTAGTGCTGGTAGGAAGTGATTAGTGAGTGTCTGTGAGAGCTCCGTGCAGGGGGCGGGGCTACAGACTCAGAGCAGAGAGACGCAGAAATCTCCGCTCCAGGCTGTTGCACACAAATCCAAGATACAGGGTCGTGTCTAGGGGCAACTGAAATTGTGTACAGTGAATTAGAAAATGTTTTATTTTGTTATCCTGAGTACATATAAGAAACTTGTCTTTGTGGGAATACCCCATTAATAAAATCCATCTTAAGGGTAAAACAAATATGATTACCCTTGCCTTTTGTAGTGTGGTCTCCTTATAATCTTAGGGTGCTGTTGCGTTCTTGGTCCGTTTTTAAACTCATACATTTTGGTATGATTACCATGTGCTTGGCTGGTTTTACTGTTTCAGAGCCACCTACACTTCTAGAAATGAGGATAAACAGGTTCAAACCAGCCAAATGCATGGTAAACGTACAAAAACACATGCATTTTCAGTCCATTTAAAAACTTTCCAAGAATACACTGTGACAGCACCTTACTTGGTACATCATCAACTTTTCAGAACCTGTTGCTCGTTTTGGGGTGCTGTCACGCGGTGCGTTCTTGCGATTTTGCATGTTTACCATGTGTTTGGCTGGTTTGAATCTGTTTTTCTTCATTTGTGGAATAATAATACAGGAGGTCCCCTACTTAAGAACACTCGACTTACATACGACCCCTAGTTACAAACTGATCTCTGGATGTTGTTAATTTATTGTACTTTAGTCCTAGGCTACAATAATCAGCTGTAACAGTTATCACAGGTGTCTGTAATGAAGCTTTAGTGTTTAATATTGATTCTTATGACATTTTTTAAATCTAATTGTCACAGAGGCCAAAAAAGTTCTGTCTGGGATTACAACGATAAAACATACAGTTCCGACTTACATACAAATTCAACTTAAGAACAAACCTACAGACTCTATCTTATATGTAACCCGGGGACTGCCTGTAATTATTTGTATGGTGCCCTCAAATTCTATAGCGCTTTACAAATCACAGGGGACATATACAAATATAATATTACATTACAGAGTACAAACAGTCATATGGAACAATAGAAGGGATGGCCCTTTGAAGTGTAAGCAACTGTGAAAATGTTAATACAGGATTCATACCAGCCAAACACATGGTAAACGTGCAGAAACACATGCGTTTTCAATGCATTTAAAAGCGGTCTAAGAAGTGTCCAACTGTGCCTTAAGCTGCTATCACACGTTAGCGTTTTAATTCCGTTTTGTAGCGGAATCAAAACGCAGTGGGACGGCCAAACGCATATGCGTGCGTATGCAAACCCATGTAATCGGCAATCGGCACCCAGTGTCTTGCATTTACACAAGACACCGGGTGCTTATTACAGATTACATGCGGATGCATACAATCGCATGCATTTGTATGCAGCCGCGGGCCGCCCCAAAGTTACGGTAAATAATGGAATCAAAACACTAACCGTAAGGGTGCTGCCACACGTGGCGTTTTTGATCAGTTTTCGCTTTCAGTCCGTTTAAAAACACATCAGTTTGTTACCATGTTTTTGGTTGCTTTTTAACCTATTTGGCCCGCGGCACATGTGGCGTTTTGAACCCGATTTTTTGGGCTCTTTTTAAGCAGTCCATTAAAATCCGCATGCGGTTTTTGAAAACGCATCCATTTTTGACAGGTTTTACCCTTGATCTTAATGAAAACGCATGTGGTTCAAACGGGTAGGCAGGGGAAACAGTAAAAAAAAAGGATGCATTTTAAAAAACTCATGCTTAAAAACAGACCAAGAAACGCCATGTGTGGCATCAGCCTAAACTGCATTGTATCAGTTTTCATGTGGTTTTAAGTTTTGTTAATGTAACAGGTGAAAGACACGAGCAGGTGAAGGGGAAATGAAGAAACTCCACCACAAAACTGAGTACAATACAAAGTTTTTCCTGCAATGTGTGAAAGCAGCCTCAGCAGGGAGCAAGTCAGGAGGCTCATTGGGGGGTAGTTTGGTTCCTATAAAAGCTGTTGAGTAAAGCATCTTTACCCCTATCAGGCCGCAGATCATTTCTTTATCTCATAAATCTGCAGTTCTGGTAACATCAACCACATTTACATATGTGATGCCGGCAGCTCTGTCAGAACATCTCCAGGGTGATTGATGCGTCTGACCAGACCATTTGTGGCTGTGAAGTGCCATGCAAAGTGTGTTACGTGTACAGGAGCAGATAACATTTGTGCTTAGTTTGCATAACCTTAAAGGGCAGCGTAGCCTGGGACACAACAAATGTATGTAGATCAACCTTTTCATACAGGGTTAAAACACATGGTGGAAAGATTTATAGCCAATATGGAAATCTGAGGTTGTAATTACACCTGTGCAGGTAATGTTACCCAATGAAGATAAGGCTTAGGAGACTTTATTTTTGCTTTGTGAACAGGGCACCTGCAGTGTAAGGCTACATTCACACACATGTATGGGGGACGTATATACGGCCAACGTATATACGGCCGATATACGTCCCCCATACACTCCTATGGCCTCACGGCCCTATACGGGAGCGGTACGGGAAAAGATAGGACATGTCCTATCTTTTCCCGTGATACGGTGCCGTGCGCTGTATCTTCCTATGGAGAGGGGCAGGGGTGAGCAGCGCTCATCCCCTGCTCCTCTCCGCAGCGCCGATGTATGCCCGCCGTACTACGGTACGGCGGGCATACATCGTGTGAATGTAGCCTAAGGCAGTATTTCTGGGGTATAAACTGTAGACGACACACATATATATTGAGATGTCGGTGTCAACAGAAGGTAAACATTGGATAGATGTACACAGATGCACTGTGTAAAACCTCAAACACATCAAACAGGGTGTAGGCATCATGGCACCTGATGGTGGCAGAGATATTGTTTTATAGAAGTGCCAACCTGGGTGCTCCCCTAAAAGGGGTTTTCCCACAAAGATGGGGCCTAATTTTCTGATCAGTGGGGGTCTCAGTGTTGAGACCCCGCAAATCGCGAAAGTGAGGGGTCCGTCGAACCCTTTGTCACAGCATGAGAGTAATGGAGCAGACAGCCGCGCATGGCTGTTCTGCTCCATTAATCTCTATGGAGCTGATGGAAATTGCCAAGTCTATGGAGTCCGACGGACCCCTTGTTTACACGATCTGCAGGGGTCTCAGCACGGAGACCCCATTGATGAGCAAGTTAATTTTTCTCTGTGGGAAAACCCCATATAACCAACACCAAAAACAGTCTATATATCCTTATCAACGTGATGTCATTGTCAGGCCCCGGAAGTGGTGTGTGCAAGAGGCCATCAGCTAGCACCACACGACTGTGGTCGATCTATGAAACTGGCTGATTACAGTTCTGCACTATTTAACAAAAGGGAGTCCTTGCATCAAATATCACTATGATGCTTGGAGTCTGTCCACCTGCACCATAATATTGTGTTGTCATCCTTCTAGCATTACTACAAATGTTCTACTCCTCCCCTTCAATGCTTAGAGGAAAAAGATGAGTGCCGCCTTCAGCGACTCTCCTTGTCTTCATTGCTGCTCAGCCGCAAACTTCTGTTAAACATGAGCTCGGCCTCTTATGAGAAAGTCATTCATTTTAATTGCAGAGATGGAAAACTAGAATAGAAGGTTAATGAGGCTATGACTGTGATCAGTACTGTATTGTTCTAAATGGGATCAGTAGATGAACAATTAAAAACCTTTATAAAGTAATTACAGTAAAAGCCGTTAATGTATCCAGCCACGCACATCTCCAGAGAAAAACATAAAAATATAAGATGCAGAGAATGGCTCTCAGAGATGACCGTAGTCTTCAGTTGGACACGACCTCCCCATGATTATATTACTGCTTCAAGGCAAAGAGAGAAGCCAAGTCAATGCATAGATGATGCAAAATAAATTCTATCCTGCTCTATAACATGCTGTCTGCAGTTAAGATGCTGTGTACAATCTGCTCTGCTCCTTCTGCTCTATAACATGCCGCCTGCCAATAAGATGCTGTGCACAATCTGCTCTGCTCCTTCTGCTCTATATCATGCTGCCTGCAGATCTGAGACTATGTAAAAGAGTGAAATAATAAGCACTGCAGAAATAAGCGGCAATGTTGCACCCACTATTATATGTAGCTTAATATTTTCAGAAAATTCAGGTTGTTCATCCCACAGTCTGTCTATAGTGCAGGGGAATTTGTTGGTCAAAGTTGTGTGTCTTGTCTAAGTCAACACCTTTTATATGGAGGGTTTAGATGGCTCTATGAACCATGAAGAGGAGATGAGGATTGTGAAGAGTTGCAGTGAGAAGCCGAGGATGAGTTTTCTCCATGTCATCATAAACACAAAAGAGAACACGATAATCAAAATGCAAGTTGTGAAAGAGTTGAAACTTTTCAGAAATGTTGCATATGTTGAAAATCTAGAATACAAGAATGGGGGAGATTTGTCAGAAGTGTTTGGGAGCAGAACTGTTCTAGTTGCAACCAATCGGAGCCCAGCTTTCATTTTTCCCCATGGCTGTTTATAAAATGGAAGCTGAGCTTTGATGGGCAGCTAGAACAGTTCTGCTTGAAGACACTGCTGATAAATCTCCCCATAGATGTCTATCCAGTCCTTGTTCTAGGACTGGATAAGAATGGAAAGTTACATGACATATGTATCCTCTATAGCAGTGATGGCGAACCTTTTAGTGACCGAGTGCCCAAACTACAACCGTGACCCACTTATTTATTGCAAAATGCCAACACAAAAATGTGATTTGTGATTTATACTCCCTTCTCTGTCACAGCTTTCATTCATATAAGCACCCTGAGGACATCAATAAAGCAGAAAATAGAAGAAATTTGGATAATCATTGTAGCTTCCCTCCAGGGTCGCATAAACGGGAAGAATTGTCAGGGCCGGAGCAGGAGCTACAATGATAATCCAGATCTGCCCACACCTTCCCACCCCTCCAGTGGTCCCAGGTAGAGCTGTCACTTTAAGCAAGTCCTGGGCTGTCTGGGACTGCAGGAAGATACCTGAGTCCTCTGGTGATGGCTTGGGTGCCCACAGAAAGGGCTCTGAGTGCTACCTCTGGCACCAGTGCCATAGGTTCGCCACCACTGCTTTATAGTGTATAGACAGTATTAGTCCCCTGTAGGTGCTCTCCAGGCACTGACTTGTCCTGTGCAGTGCTCTGTCTCGCTGGGCTTGGCATTGCTGAGTGTTGGTTGACCTGTTGCTGGGTCATTTATTCTTCCTTGGACCTCTCTCTGTAAGGTGACTTCATACCAGGCCATATGCCATGGATAGAGAAACTCCTAACACTCCCCGTATATCTGCTTTTCAAAGGAAGAAATTCTTCACTTGGTATCAGTCATCGTGGCTTGTCTTTACAAGACAGACCTGTTGTGCAGGTAATTGAGGAATATCAGACATGTACATAGATAATGTAACCTGTTGTGTGTGCGCATTGTAGTTAATAGTAAATGTATACAGTAAGGAGATGTTAGATAACAGCTCTCCTAGCATTAGTTTGTGGGAAAACTACCTTAAGTAAAGTTGGGCCCTATCCCGTTGGGGTTTTCAGTTCCGGAGGTCCCCAAAGATCACGACAATGAGGGGGCCGGGGCAATTTCCGTCAGCTCCATAGAGATTAACGGAGCAGAACGCTCATGCAGCGCTCTGCTCCATTGGTCTGACAGAGCGACGAGGAGTCTGACGGAGGTACGTGGGCCCCATCGGACACCCCGTTCTCGCAATCTGTGGGGGTCTCTGCACTGAGACCCCTACCGATCAGCAACTTAGGCCCTATACCGTAGATGGGGCCTAATTTTAGTGTGTGTGGCCCCTGCTTATAGGGGTTTTCCAACAAACTAACTTGCTGATCAGTGGGGTGTTCGGTGATGGAGATTAGACCAATGGAGCAGACAGTCGCGCATGGCCTTTCTGCTCCTTTAATCTCTATGGAGCTGACAGAGATCACTTGGTAATTTCCGTCAGCTCCATAGAGATTAATGGAGTAGAATGGTCATGTGCGGCCGTCTGCTCCATTGGTCAGACAGAGGTACGTGGACCCCATCAGCCCCCTCCTTCTTGCAATCTGTGAGGGTCTCCATACTGATCATTGTGAATTTACCAGCAGCTAAACATCAGTATAAGGTGCATTCACACGAACATGTAATTTCACCAGTTACATATTTCCATGCCCTATGAGACAGTATATACGTGACGCTTTTCATCCATATGCAGCACGTATTTAACCCGTATTTATACAGCCCCATGGACTTCTAAGGGCATCGAACTGAAACACAGTAGAATATAGGAAATGCTTTATTTATACGGCTAGTACACGGTACAGTATGCTGTTAACAACGGCAATATAATTGGTTGGACGTATCATCCATTTAAATGTCGTATGTAATTTGTAGAAAAAACGGTACGCTACGGGTAGCATAAGGTTGTGTTAACGCAGCCTCAAGCTGCACATGGTAATGGCTATAATCCATGTAAACTGGTCACCGCTATTTAACTATGATTATTATGTCTGCAGCAATAAAATCTGCTCCATCTGTCATTAGCGCTAAATGCTACATTGGTTTTATTTTACAGAAACGTACATATGTTTTACTTCACATGATGCAATAGTCTTTCTAGAATTACTTGTTATGTGGAAGATAACTATATTTGGATGTTGCCGAATATTGTATTATAATGGTTTTAACCCATTTGCACCCCACAGTGTTCATCCATTATGTATCCTGCAGGAAGTGATCATGTCTGGTGTATATTATGTATGTTTGCACTGTGCTGATGGAGATCAGAGTTTGGAGAAGGTGCAGGTGCTCTGATTTTTCTTTCGACTCCTATATACCCAGTGTATAACGGTGTGAACTGCTGGAACATATACATGTGCTCATCTTCTGCTTCACTGTATAGGCAACAATAGTTTACCCATTATTCCTATGAAAATTGACACCTTAATGCAATGGGAGTCAAAGGTTAATGCATTCCTGTACAGTGGCTATACTGTGTGTCCTTAAAGGGGTTGTGCCAGACTTTAAGGACCAGCAGATATTCATTGACACCGAGACACACTTAGAATTAGACAGCTGCACTTCAAGTCTCTAGTGTGACTGTAATAGTTATATTGCTATTGTTACTGTGTGTTTTGTACTGATGATTAAAGATTTTCTCATCAACGTTATTCTTTTTTCAGATTTTCGTTCTCTTGTAAAAAAGAAAAATTTAAAGAAACAGAAAGCATTATGACAGCCGAGACTCAGACCCTGAATTTTGGCCCTGAGTGGTAAGTGCCATGTTTAATTATCACTGTATAATGTCTGGTTTCACATTGTCTTGCTTGGCTCATATGTGTGATCAGACTGTACGGCTATCTCCATCAATTCCATAGAGATGACTGGGGCAGTCAGGGGCTGGCATACAGGGCTTAAAGGGAACCTATCACCAGGGACCTCATTTTTCACTAAAGACAGATTGTAAAAGCCCATGACACCAGCAGTGCAAATCTGCCTCTCTGCCTTTTATAAGCATTTGCATTACAATATAATTGTGTGTTATAACTTACTCTTGCATCCTGACAAAATCCTGGGGTAGTCACAGGGGCTGGACTTTGGTTTGGATGCATTTCAAAAAACATGTGACCTGTTTCAGCTGCAGGGTGTCCTCCATGTTTGTGCTCCTGTACAGCTTGTCCCTCCCCCACTGATGTCAGGCTGACCAGGCTGTGACCTCTGAGAAGAAGCAGGAGGTGGAGCTAGACAGGAGCACAAAGGTGGGGGCCAAGCTCTGAGGAGTGCGTAACACAGACAAGCCACATGTTGTTTTTTGAAATGCATCCAAACCAAAGTCCAGCCCCTGTGACTACCCCAGGATTTTGTCAGGATGCAAGAGTAAGTTATAACACACAATTATACTGTATTGCAAATGCTTAGAAAAGGCAGAGAGGCAGATTTGAACTGCAGGTGTCATGGGCTTTTGCAATCTGTCTTTAGTGAAAAATGAGGTCCCTGGTGACAGGTTCCCTTTTAATATCTGCCCTATATCTGATGTATTTGTGCAGAGAATTCCTGTATTTGTCTTTACACAATGATTGTTATCAGTCACCTAAGAGAAGGACTAGACTGGGTGGTGGGTAAGGTGCTAGTACTGCCCTTCTAAATACTAATGTTTTTAATCCATGGATGGTTGGTTGCACAAGGTCAAGGTCAGACCAACAAACTTCTGTGTGGTGTTCAGATTTACTGGCTCAATCTTGGATGAACTGCCCTAAATGCAGAAGTATCATGTCAGTAAATCCAGTTGACATGCAGAACGAAATTTTTCAGACAATTCTCAGCCGTTTGCATATTGCCTACAAGCGGCTTGGCCTGGAAAACTCGCTCCGCAGAATTGCTGGATTTACTAGACTGAACTGAGAATCCCTGAATGGACGTGCCAAGTTCAGTTCAGCAATTTTGAGTTCAGTCCAGTAAATCGTACAAGTGCACGGAATGAGTTTGTCAAAATGGGTTTTAGGAAATGTAGAGAGAGTATTGTCACCCCGTAGTCTCGCCACGCTGAGATGTACTGCCACTTTCATACTATATTGAGGCATTATAGGATTGATGGAGGATTATGGTGAAACCTTAAAGGGGTATTCTCGTCTGGGCACTCACATTCAGTTTGATTAATCTGCCATATATAAACATTTCTTCAATTAGATGTTATTAAAAAATTTTTTACCCTTGTGAAGATAATTTCTCATAAATGTAGTCATATGGTCCCTTAGAAACAAGACCCTGGATACGACCACCACTGCTGGATGGATTGCACAAATAAACAAAAAGTTTTAGGATATGAAATGTCCGGTAGTGGAGAGAATAATACATAGCAGTAAGAAAAGTTGTATTTGCCTGAGGTCTACTTTAACCCCTTAAGGAAACAGCCTTTTTGCGTTTCCATTTTCTATTTCCCACCTTCAAAAAACTCCCTAAATTTAAAAAAAAAAAAAAAAAAAATCTGTGTAAGAGCTGTATGAGGCCTTGTTTTCGAAGTAACAAATTGTACTTATTGAAAGGACACCTGTCACCATGATATCACACCGAATTCTCAGCACACTACCTTTTTACCCCTTCATTACCTTTCCAACTTGCTATGTGTCTTTTCCATGTCGCCGTCCCGTCACTGCATAAATCCATTATTTTTGCCCCCGAGATTCTCTATGCAAATGAAGTAGGTGAGAACATCATTAGGTTGCTGGTATTCTGTTCCCCGGCTCTCTGGGCACACCCACTCCTTCATACACTGAAGGGGCGGCTTTCAAGGGTAGCAGTGTCCATACTGCAGCCTCATGAATACACCGGACCTCTTCTGCATAGCGTGGATGACATTATCTACCTAATTTGCATATGAATTCTTCAGGCGAAAATAACACTTTATGTAGTGGCGATGGGAGAAGGCACATAGCAGATTGGAAAGGTAAAACAGTGCTGAGAATTAGATGGAATAAGCTGGTAAACGGTGTCCTTTAATATTCCCTGCTCTGAATTTTATTATTTTATTCTTTGGGTCTGTACGATCAGAGATTAAAGTTTATATAGGTTTCATGTTTTAAAAGACTTCAAAATGATAGCCTTTTGTACAAAATATTACATACCCTATTTTCCATAACCTGTATAGTTGTATTGCAGTATATCAGTATTTACTGATGTGCCAACGTCCCATTGTAACAGATCTAATAAAAAATGACAATGGAGTCTCGTACAAACTGGAGGATGGTCTGCAACTGATCGTTGTTCCACAATGACATCACATGGAATAACAACCATACCAAGATGGTGGCCCCCACGTAGGAAGGGGATTTAAATGGTTAGGACCTGCAATTGGTGCCAGCACTGATTGAGGGTGTTACTGCTGGGTGTTGGGTGCATTATGCAGCAAACACCTGGTCTGTATGAATAGGGTTCAGCCCATGAGCCCTCTTCATACCTCCTTAATGGCCCTACAACATATAGATATGTTATGGAACTTAGAGGGGTTTAAGGAAATCTACCCCATCTATCAAAAAAATAAAACATAAACCAGGGACACTTTCTCATAGATCCAGGCATCATTTGCGCCTTCCTTCTAAAATCAGCTTTCAAACTTATGCTAATGAGCCCAAGGGCTATGGGTATGTTACAGATTCTCTCTGTGCTGTAGCTTCAGACTGTTTGAGCACACAAAGGGAGGGGGAAGTGCTCCTTCAGAATGTAACACCCTGTAAATCTGCAGCACGAAGGTGCTATGATAACACATCCATGGCCTATCAGGCTCATTAGCATAACTTCAAACGTTAGAAGAAAGGAGGCCATGGATAATAATATAATAAGATTACCACAGTCACAGATTTTTGATGAGTTTCCTTTTGTTCCCTACATCAACAAGTGCGTGATGTGATCTGCTTGTGTCACCTGTGTCTTGTGACTAGCATTGTTATTCAGCAGCCCAGAGATATTTGCCAGGGACAAATTTCAGCGCTGTAAAAATATCTAATATCCAGCCATCCTTTACACGTGACTAGGTTTGCCAGTGAGAGTAATATGACTATTTAATAAAGATCTATCTCTGGTCAAAACTGATCTTTTATATCCTTACCTCTCCACATGTTTCCATTTGTGACTAGATGGTGCATCATTTTAGTAGTTGAACTTTATACAATTATTATTATACGATCATGAATGTTATTGAAAGTGATGACTTTATAGTAATAATCCATGTATATTTGTTACTTTCAGGCTTAGGGCTTTGTCCAGCGGGGGCTCTGTTATATCCCCACCCCTCTCCCCAGCATTGCCAAAGTATAAGCTTGCAGACTATCGGTACGGCCGGGAAGAGATGCTAGCACTTTATGTAAAGGACAATAAGGTAAGCCAGACGTTGGTAATTAGAAGTAGCTTTCTGATTAGTCATGTATTCAGATTACTTACTTTTCACACCCATGTCTTGTTGCAGCATATTTATTAGATCATCAGTTTTTTTTTTTTCTTTTTCATTATTTGGGTGTCATAATTTGAGGTGTAATGGATACATTTGCGCCTGTTCTTTGTTTTGGCTCTCCAAAACTGATGAAGTGACCCTGTATGCTTTTTGCAGAGCCTCTGATGTGCACTAGAATTGTGGAAGTTTCATCTGCAGATTTAAAAATTTTAGTGTCCATGCAACTTTTTGGATAGGTATTGTGTGACTTTGATGGAAGCTGCACCATGCACGACTAAGGGCATCTGCACACATTTCAGATTCTCGTGTTTAAGATCTGCACCCATAGACTGAAATATAAAAGAATAAACACAAAGATGCACATTTACTTACCCGTCCCTGGCGCGTTCCCCGAAAGTGCATTGTCCGACCTGAATGCACAGCTTCCGCGATTCACTAACGCTGTGCGCCAGATATCCTGCATGTGTCGCTTCCCCAATCAGGTCCGCCGGAGTTCACCATCTTCCTGGTGTATGTAAGTGCTTGTTCTTGCGACATAATTTAAATGTTAAATCCTGCGCTCAGTCTGAATCAATCGGATTGTCCGATTACCTAGGCGAGCATACGTTCCTGTGCATCCACTCGGGATCACTGATGCAGCAGATGCATACAGCATAAACTCTTATCAAAAGGATCGCCAATAGATGTATGATCTCTGGGAGTCCAGGCGCTAGTAATTGTATGTTTGTCCAGTATCCTTTGGTCCCATTGCTGCATTCACATAGGAGACCTAGGATTTTCATCCTTCTGATCAGTGAGGGTCCTAGTGCTAGGGCCCCCATTGATCAGACACTTATCGCTTTTAAGTGCTAAATTCATTTTGGAATTCATAACATTTACCCACTAAACTCATCCCTGACCACCCACTTTTGAAATCAAAGTGTGCGGGTCACTCCTTTTGCCATTGTCAGTGGCTTTAATAATAAGAATTCTTTTATTTATATTGTGCACACAGATTACTCAGCGCTGCACAGAGCTTGCCAAATTAGTTCCTGTCCCTAATGGGGCTCACAGTCTAATCAACCTACTAGTATGTTTTGGAGTGTGGGAGGAAACCGGAAGATGACCCAGAGGAAACCCTTGCAAACACGGAGAGAACATACAAACTATTTGCAGATGTTGACCCTGGAACTTGAACCCATTACCCCAGCGCTGCAAGGCTGTAATCCTAACCACTAAGCCACTGTGCTGCCCAACATGTGATCAGCCGGTTGGAAAAGGTTAACCAAAGCTGCTGGGTCTGATTATACCCAGTACAACTCTGATCCAGACATCTGCCCCCAGGTTGTTTCCCTTTTTATAGATTCCCCGTTTACAGTGGAAAACTCGTAAGAAATAAATTCAAGTTAAAAAAAAAAAATGAAAATGTCCCCCAGGACCTCATGGGGGATATAAAGTAAAAACACACATGCATAACATATAAATAAATTTATAGAAATGCATATTAATATTTCCCAATAAAATAATAAAACCTCTCCACTCTACACTATGAAAAGTATCACCAGAGTCGGCTAAACATATTGGGAGACGTCTGATAACTCTCCCCCATTGGATATGAGAAGGACCCTGTGTAGGAGCCGACTGCCTGAACGGGATAACTTGGAGCAGGTCCTATTCCTCGGACAGTCTCTGTTGTAGTCTTTGGTGTGTGAGTCGACATTGCATAGGTCAGAAACAACGGATCGCAGGTCTATTGTTTGTGGCCCAATACATGTATCCTAAAGAACAGAAATTAGTGACGGCCTGGTATATTTTACCAAGTGCTCCCATATTTAGAGTCTCCCTTAGCAGCAGTAGCATTTTTACTTGCATTCTGCAACATTGTTCCACCTTTTTTTTTTTTGTGACACATGGAATTCTTCAGACCCATGTGAGCTTGTAACATTCACAAACCCATTAATAAGGGGCTTTAATCCCTCTGCTTTTTATGGTACAAACACATCCATTTTGCTTTCTGTTAATCTGTATTTAGGTCAAAGGTGCTGGAGGTAATAAAACCCAGATCAGCTGCGATTGTGACTAACACAGTTTTCCCTTGTGCGAGGAGGAATGCTGTGTTATGGTTCAGCCTCACTTTTTTTGGTGACTCTTCAAAATTTAAAAGTGGAAAAATACTACCGCAAAACATCCAGGACCCGATAAATTCCTTTAAATCTCCCATGCAGGAGAAGGGGAAAACAGTCACACCGGGTCCACAGGAATTTACCCGACATTGCCCTGCACTGAAGGTCGTGTCATTGCCCATGTTACTGATGTCTCTGTGATCCATTTTTTAGCAATGTGTGGATGAAGTCGCTGTAATATCGATTTTATATAAAGGTAGATTATTATGGTACGGTCATGTATACCATATTCATGGTGACAATCTAGAGCATGAAGGGCCAACCTTTTGATGCATCAACATTTGTAGAAGAGCGTAACCTGGGTGGTGTCACTTCTAGAAAAATCATTATCTTGTTGTCACCCCCCCCCCCCTTCAGTATTGAATGGTAACTGTAGTAGGTACACTGGCAGGGGGTAAGATTTTGGTAGCTGCTATCAGATAATGCCCAGGGTGTAAGCTTAAGCTTGCTGGGTATCGGCAGAATCGTCTCTGCGTGTCCCCCCTTAGCCATCACTGATCTAGAGCAGGTTCACATCTGCATTCAGACTCCCGTTCTGTAGCTTCCATGTTTAGAAATAACAGTCAGTAGTAAAGTATCAGGTTTTTTTTTTTTGTTTTTTTTTTTTTAACAATTCGATACAATAAAACCGATAGCTTGCCAAACGTTAGTATCAGTTTCTGTTTTACACTATTTTATAGTCATTGGTTTCATTAATTCCTCTGCTTTGGCCACTAGAGGTCGCATTAATACTCTGGAAGGTAAAATCGAAGCATGCTCAGTTTAAGCAGTGCCCCGGGGTACATACAAGATAGGTTCTGGAGGTTTGTACTTAAAGGACATCTACCACAAGGATGATGGACTGTATTCAAAGGGGCCTGATAGGCTCCAGGCTCTATTAACACCTATGGAGCCTCGGGCCCCTTAGGCTCATTTGCATATAGCCCTTCATCTTGAAGGTAGATGCCCTTTAAGTTGATTTTGTAAGCAAATTGGAGCTGGTCTATTTTTATAATTTTTTTTTTTCCCTGTGACAATTGGATTTCCAAAATTTTGTGGTGTCACAGGAAAAAGGATTATCAATAAAGCTTCATTAGACACCAGAGAGCTTCACCAGAGGTCACAGGGTACAGAGGGGTCCGTCTGTAACTAGGTGTGAGATTGTGACTCTCCCTGCTGCTCGTTGTATCTATGAAATAAGTAAGTTTATTTTCTTTTTCCATCTGTCACGTCCGCACTAGTAATTGTTATTTATGTGGCTGTAGTCTGTTCTGTAGAGATAAGCTTTTGCAGTGTATAGGTAGAAATGCAGAGGCTAACTGATGTTTTATGCCGTAGGTTCCTTCAGATCTTTTGGACAAAGAGTTTCTTCCTATTTTGAAAGAGGAGCCCCTACTACCTTTGGCACTTGTTCCGTTTACTGAGGAGGAACAGGTAAGATCTAAGGCTGCAATAGAAAGTTGTGTTCAGTGCAGTCAACATTTTAGATTCAGATCTTCTTATACAGTGGAGTGGAAGCCAAACTCGTCTCCACTTTATTCTATGCTAGAGTCCAGTAGGTGGTCCTTCTGTGTTTTAGAGCCTTTTTGCCATCTGGACTCATAAGCCTAGAATGAGTATAAGATCAATAAATGACAATCCTTTCACATAAAAGTATGTATATCTATCTCTATTCCTCTCTATCAGCTAATCTGTTCATTTAGAAGCTCTACAATGTTTAGTAGCTTTTAAACAAGTTTAGCATCGATCAGTAGAGCGAGAATAAAAACACAGTAAATGTATCTTGTCCACTTACTTTAGCTCTCATCTTACTCCCTTCATCCTAATCGGCTTTCTGCTCTTAAATATTTCCATTGAAGCTCAGTGTGTTGTATACACTGTAAGTCACATAATGACCACAAACCATGTTACTCCCATGTATATGTAATTATTTTCATTACAAACCCCTTTGAATTATTATGAGGAAGTTGCTATCATAAGTATATCTGGTGGTAGATTCCTCCTGCTGCCTCTGCCCTAATCTGTAATTTAATAATCCTGGAACCTGAGTAGTGGCTGGATTTCCCACCCTAGGCTTATACTTGAGTCAATAGGTTTTCACAGTTTTTTTTTGTGTGGTAAAATTTCTCAATAATGTCATGATTATGAAGTTTTTCTGTTTTGTTTATTCCAACAGAGAAACTTCTCAATGTCTGTTAACAGTGCTGCAGTGCTGCGCCTAATGGGGAGGGGCAGTAGTGGAGGAGGGGGAACAGTAGTAGGGGCTCCTAGAGGTCGGAGTTCCTCCAGAGGTCGAGGTAAGTTTGCAGCCCATTTTCGCTGCCCACCTTCAGAGCTGTGTGAGGGCTTGTTTTCGGCGTAACAAATTTTACTTCTCAGTGATGTTGTTTATTATTCCATGCCCTGTACTGGGAAGCTGCAAAAAAATTCCAAATGTGGTGCATTTGCATCACTTTCTAGTGGGCTCAGTTTTTACGACTTTGGCTCTGCGCTCCAAATAACACCTCTGCTTTATTCTTTGGTTCAGGACGATCACAGTGATACCAAATCTATATATAGGTTTTATTTTGTTTTAATACGTGTTCACAAATTATAACAATGTGTACGGAAAAAATTGTTTCACCGTCTTCTGACCCTAATAACTTTTTCATACTTTGGTGTACGTAGCGGTGTTAGGTGTCGTTTTTGCAAGATGAGCCGCCATTTTCATTGCTACCATTTTTAGGACTGTGCGACCTTTTGATCACTTCTATTCAATTTTTTATATCATGTTAAACTGTCAGTCGCGTTTTGGGCATTTGCGAGGGGGGGGGCTATTTTCTGTTATGTGGTTCACCGCCGGCAATAAATTGTTTTTATAGTTTGATAGATCGGGCATTTTGAAAGGCGGCGAAACCCAACATATGTTTTGATTTTCACTGTTTAGTTTTATATCAGTTCTAGGGAAAGGGGGGTGATTAGAATTTTTTATATATATTTTTTTTTTTTTGGGGTACTTTAACCCTAGATGGTCTGATCGTTCCTACCATATACTGTTTTTACATGGGATTCATTACAAAGAGTCACAGGCTCATTATAACAAGTCTTCAGAAACCATGCACCCTCGGGTCTGACAACGACCCCTCCCTGTCATGGCAACTGATCGCCACTCCCCGATGTCATCATGGGGAGCGGCGATCTCAACTAAGATGGTTGCGCCTATGTGCTTCCATCTTTTAATTACTGCCAGTGTCAATCAAGGGGTTAACATCTGCGATCAGTGCTAGCACCGAACGCGACTGTTAGCAATAGGTGTTTGCTGCAATATGCAGCAAACCCCATGCCTGTATGAATAGGCTCTCCATGTGAGCCCTCTTCCTATATCCTTAATAGCTCACTGACTGATAAATCCGTCAGTGAGTGTTGAGGGGTTTATAGCCTAAATAATGATCTATAACTAGTAGTTATTATAGGCCATAGCTGGCTGCGTTGCTGGTGGAGGTTGTAGACAGTCTTAGTTTAGTCTATGATGCCCAGTTCTGGCACTTTGGCACTACCCTGCTTGCAGTACAGAGACTTTTTAGTGCTGTAATTGTCTGTGGCATTCAATATTACCAGTCTTAATTGGCCTATTCATACATTTTTCTTGAATCCTGTAGGATTGCTGCGGGCCAGTTATTTTATGGCACACTGCTTTCATTCTTTCCATAAATCAATTCTTATTTAGCACTTGTAATACCACTTTGTCAAAGAAACTTTGTGATAAATCACTGTACGGATAACTGCAGTAATAGGAGATACTGCGTGTCATTACTCTGGCTTATTTCAATATAGAAGTGGACCCCGCAGGATAGTAGTTCTCTCGGGTTATTCTAGATCTCATAACAATCCCACACGGTTCACTTTTACACATGAGGAATTTTCAGCAAAAAAATCTTCATTGAACCATTTAGTAAAATCCTGGGGGTGTAGGGCAGTTTAGGGAGAAATTTTGGCATCCAGTGTAGTCTGGAGAAGAAGGCGATCATTTTTACACCCTTGTTGGTCTAATATTCTTGGCCATTTACAATTTTCGCTTACAAGTGTCTTCCTTGGAGACAGAACTTGGACTCATTGTTAGTTTATTGTACTATGCACATATCTGATGGTTTCCACTGGACTTTTAATCTTCTGTTAACAGACAATTGCGCACAGATCACGGCCACCATAAGTATTTGGTTCACGGTGCTGTTCGGACAGAGCCGAGTGGCCACACCACAAAATATTTGACATGTATGGAAGCTCACACCTGTCCCGCCTTCTCCTACCATCCCTATGCTTCCCTGGGATCTGATCCAGGCAAGCACACGGCTTATTGAAGGTGCCCTTAGAAGTGTTTATTGACTTTATCAAAGGGAGTCCAGGGGTATAAATCATTTAGCTGGTAGAGATGAGCGGAATTGATGTCCACGTTCAGGTTCTGCCACCCGACCCAGTCTTATTGCCGGATTGGAAGCCAATCCGCCATATGAACGCTTCTTGCTATGGCTATGATTTGTGCCCTCATTTCTAGTAGCTGGGTTTTACTGGTTTACTTACCCCTCCAGTCTCCTGAAATCGCTTCTAGGCATAATCTATGAAATGCACACAATTAATGTTGCCCACTTTAGTTATATACACATTTTTATGTATATTAATGTACATTATGTGCATTAGAGGAGTTTTACCTTGAAACAAATGAGGCCTTATCCACAGGATGTTGCCATACTTGCGTATTGGTGGGGTTCACGAGAACGGGGGGTCTAATGGGGTCCAAGGTACCTCCGTCGGACATTTTGACGATCCGCAAAATGAGCATGCAAGGCTGTCTGCTCCACTTATCTTTGGGAGTGACAAGGTGCCGACGGACCCCCCTGTACTTGGGAACTATAGGGGGTAACTTGTTTCGATAGGGCCTAACTTGTTTCCTGGGAAAGCTCTTTAAGCACACAGACTGTAGGAAATGTGTCAGACGGTCATATGTGTACAAAAGATGT
Source organism: Engystomops pustulosus (assembly GCA_019512145.1). NCBI lineage: Eukaryota > Metazoa > Chordata > Amphibia > Anura > Leptodactylidae > Engystomops > Engystomops pustulosus. The sequence goes on along the minus strand of CM033643.1, from coordinate 32,622,031 downwards.
CTTCTAAAAAGTCTGTCTTCTGCTTTTGGATCAGTTTCCCCTATTTGCCAGGATATTTTCTGGTTCACATGCTAAATCTGGGCCACCTTCATACACACCATGTTTGAAATTGTTTAGATACACTATTCTAACACAGTGGTGAGGAGCTACCCCCAAATGTATTGGACCTAAATGCTTGAGACTTTGAACAAGCAACAAGTCTTTTGCTTTGTTTACCGAGAAAATAGATGTTACAAGTCCCTGGTCACAAGGATTTAGGTCTAAACTCTGCTGCAGTCAGGGCCAGCTCCTTCCCACTTTGCTTGAATTGTGATTGTAAATTGATAAAAGACAGCAGATTCTTTAACGTTTGAGTCTCAAAATATAGAAAACTTTGTATAAGACTGTATAACCTAACCCTTAGTTTTCTGTTTTGTTTCAAAGGCAGAGGAAGAGGAGAAGGGGGATTTTACCAAAGAAGTTTTGACGAAGTAGAGAGTGGCTTTGGTCGAGGAGCCCGTGAAATGCATAGGTCACAGAGCTGGGAAGAAAGGTGAGTGTCATTGCAGGGTATTGGTTATGTTTATGAAGAAACTGTCCTCCACTTCAGCTTGTCTGATTTATAAATACTTGTATTATATAGGAAAATATTGTTACCTTTTTAAGCTGCTGCTTTTCTTGTGTGTAAATTCTGCATTGTGCAGAATGCATTGCTCTGTTATTCCTCATGGGAATGCATGGATGCCTAGGCAACTGGGTATGTCCCGACACGGCACTGTGGTTGCTGTGTGTGCAGGAATATGTCTGTGTTTCCAGAAAGAATAACAGAACAGCACAACACAAAAGTTTTTCCAGAATTATTTCAAGGTGAAAATTATTATTTCCTAAAATAAGTCAGGAGAGCTGGTTGGTCATGTTACAGTTTTGCATGCATTGATGTGTGTATTTCCTCATGGTCCCATCTTATATATAAGATTTTCTCAGTTCCTGACTTTCTCTTTCTGTCCCATCAGAGGAGATCGGCGGTTTGAAAAACCAGCACGGAAAGAAGCAGGTAATACTCTGTTCTTACATATAAGAGACATTCTGATGTTAGACCTGTTATCTGGTTGCTATGGGCAGCTGCTCAACTATTCTCAGTGTTAACATTGCCATCACGGTGTGATCTATTACCCATAAAGCAGTTGGTGAGAAAACTGTGTTAAGTTGCCCACAAGTTTTCACCACTGGCTACCATAAAGCAATGTCAATCCATGCCGACCACAGTGCTGAGGATGAGACCTGAGCATCATAGGAGTCTCCGCTTTCCCAGGGGAACAGCGTTGCCAAACTGTTATCATGATGATGACTTCTTGCATCAGATATCAAAATGATTCCCATCCTCTGCACTGTAGTTGGTCCACAAAATTTGGCCAGCGCATGGTCTGTGGTTCACGGCCAGCTTTCCAAATAGTAGACAATTAAGCCAGTGTGGTATTCCCAGGATGCATCTATGCTTGATATTTAAATGCCACCTATAATTCTTGGATGCCAAATTGTGTATAGGCATCGGTTATATCGTTTTAAAAAGAGATAAAGACTCTTATTTGAAATTTGCACACTGCAGATTTTTCATGGAAAATTCATTCCTTAAAAATGAGTTCCATCCATCTGAATGGATATTTCTGCAAGCCTCATTTTGATTGGACACTTGCAGAAGTCTCTGTGACAAATCTCCTAAATTAATTTACACGGATGCATACATTTCCATCATTATGTATCTGCCTCTCTACTGTATCAGACTTTACCATGTAGTTTTCTGCATTCACACATTGACCAGCAGCAGGGAACTATCTGGAAGCACACAGTTTATTCACGTTTATTGTCACAGATATATTGAATGGGAGTTGCACGGCTGGCCTTTATGCGTTCCCTTTCACTCTTCCTGCCCCACAATCTCTGGATCTTTGCCCTCTTCTACTATCATAATCTGCCAGCTAGGAATTGTTAAGGGGTTAGTACAGCGCAGGGTCTGGTTCTCTGAAAAGGCCAAGCGAGTAACGTGTGTGCATTAGCATATTCCTCACCTGAATGAGTGCATTATATGCTTTAGCATATACAAATGGATATACTAGTTTACTACAGGGTGTCAAGGAAGCATGCATGTGTGGTCACTATATAAATGTACCTGCATTCATCTACCGTGTACCTCTCGCACTTTGCTCGTGTGTGTCCAATGTCTCGTACTGCGAAATACAGTGCACTCCACATTTAAAGGACAATCTGATAAAACAAACAACCCCTTCTTGTATGTGAACAATCTGAGTTGCCTTTCCCAAATGTGTCCGCCGTATCATTTGCACTTTAACGTCTTGCTGTACATTTACAAGTGCTAGTCCACGGTCAGCTCTCGGCCGTCTCTTAATCCCACTCTGCCTTTCTTCTTGGAGTGCTGTCACTCCCCTGAGCAATGTTTTATTATAGTTATACATTAGAGTCCCACAGACCTCCTTTTGTAACATATGGGGCTGCGGAGCTTGGCGTTCTCTAGTAAGGTATAACAGAACAGTCTTTTTGGCTCCTTGATGTCAGCAACCCTCATTTCCAGTGTGAATTTCCGTTTTTGGAGAAGCATCGGCATAGTTATCGGAATGAGGACGGCTGAAGGGACTAAGGAAAGTCATTGGTTGTAAAAGTTTTACTCTCCCAGCCCAGTCTCGCAGATTTGAAAGGTGTCCCCTCTTTGCCCATTGGCACAGACTTCCAGATCAGTTCTATAGGACGGTCTGTGTGAGGTTTGTGGCAATTCTGGTTGCGGATGACCAAACATTTCCATAGAGATGCGGTATCCACCTTCAGGCTGGCGCATTAGACAGGGGGTAAAGCGGTGTCCTTGAAGTATCTCACTTGGTAAGTAAGAGGTACGACTCAGGCATATTTCCCCTGAGCTTTCCTGTGTAGCGGATAGACAGACCACCAGCTCCAAGTGAACTGAAGAAGATATAGTTTCACGAAGCAACAAAGCCGCAAGAGGACTTCCAGGAGAGAGACTGTGAGTGTACGTGAGAGGGAAGGAGAAGAAAGGACACTCCACGCTGCCGTTTTGACCCTCCAAGGAAAAGTCAACACTGCTCTGCTGGATTTGTCCATCTCCTCTCTCTTGGTAGAGGATTCCACTGACTCGCACCATGGTTAATGGGCTTGGACGTGTGTTGGCCACTTGGAACATCAGACATGGCTTTCCTTCTGGACTCCCCACCACGGCCAACCTCGAGAAGATGATTGAAGGGGTGCGATTCTTTGGTCGGGCAATTTTTGCCACAAAAACACCTATAGAAATATATCATGAATTAGGGAAAATACACAGATGGAATCTTGAGTACATTAGTTAATATACACATTGCACTTCTGACCTGTGATGAACGCCTCCAGCATGAGTCCAAGCAGCATCTGCACAGCTAGAAGAGCGATGGCACTCGGGCAATCTCCGCTTGGAAACATGGTACCATATCCAATGGTGAGCTGTGTCTCCAAAGAGAATGAGAAGGCAGCGGTGAAGCTAGTTATGTATTTCACACAGATGGTATGATTCTCTGGTGGGGCATCATGATCCAGGGCCAGATCCCCATTCATTTCTGCCAAAAGATACCAAAAAACTGCAAAAAGGAGCCAGTGTGCTAAGAAGGAAGCCAAAAAGGCCAGCATCATCCATCGCCAGCGCATGTCAAGAAGTAACCCCCAGATGTCACGCAGGTAGGACAGTCCCTGCCCCTGGATCCCAACAGCTTTTATGGTGCTGTGTCCATCTTTGGTTACCAGTCGATGAGAACCCGGGTTGAGCAGAGTACATCTTGGAGACCGACTGTGAGAGTCCATCTCCCGATCTGTGCTGACCTGCAGCACCACTGGGAAAAGAAGGGCAGATCATGGTGTGAGCATGTGTTTTATTATTGTATCAAATAAAAGCAGTCATAAAATATAATGCATTAAAGGGGCTGTCCATTTATTGATATTGTTTGTGTAGGGAAAAGTTGTTCAATTTTCCAATATGCTTTTGTGTACTAGCAGCTTTCTAGATCTCTGCTTGCTGTCATTTAACAGGAAGCTTCATTGTTTACTTCCTGTGGATAAAAAACGGCCCATGGTCATGTGATGTCACACAGGTGCAGGGCTCGTTATATCCTTGGTCACATGTCACACAAATGCATGGCTCATTATATCAGAGTAATATGGGTCGAGCCATGCACCTGTGTGACGTGACCATGGCCGTTTTTTTAACCACAGGAAGTAAACATTGAAGCTTCCTCTTAAATGACAGCAAGTAAAGCTCTATAAAACCGTGAGAAGTTGATACAGAAAGTATATTGGAAAACTCTAACTTTTTATTTCACAAACGATGTCAATTATTTTGTAAAGGTGGACAACCCCTTTAAATATCCCACTTATAACTAAACTTCACTGCATATGTTATATGTTAAAGTTTAGTTGATCAGATACTGTAATATAAATGTCCTTTCAACAACACAGTATTAACAAGATGTACAGCATTCTAATAATAGATCATTTATGATTTTATGACCAGAACTGATGGATTTCCTCATTTTAACACTTTCTCGGCTATCCTCTTGCTATCTGAGCTGTTTGGGCTGTTTGCAAGTTGGGAATGAGGACAGTATCTTTTCCACATCATGACCATTTTCATTCTGTGTTTGATCAGTAAGACAAAACCCGGAGGGGATGAGGGAAGTCATGGTGTACTTCTATATCCTGGTATTAATGTATGATTATAGGGTGCATAAAATCTTGCGTTAATACATCAAAATACTGAGTAAATTGCACACATGTGAAACCGGTCTATAGGACGGGGCCCTATAGTACAAAAGTCTTCCTGAGACAAAATCGTCAAGTTTCTTTTGCTTATTACTTATCCTTTCCTGAGATTGACCATACATAAAATATACTTGTGTGCAGATTGCTCACTCTGCCTACAGTGGTGTCTACTAACCCTCCTTCTCCTCTAATATACAAGCTATATTTGCAATGGTTCCAAAACCGAAAGCATTGCACGTATTGAATGCCTCAGTTCCCTGTCATCTTACATTGGGGATGTGGGGGACATTGTGGTGAGAGGCTTCCATACACATTGCATTGATGGCTATCCTCCGCAGGATGAGAGGGTTCTCCTAGCCAATATTTATGGCCACCCTTTACATACAGGTGGCTTATAACTTGTTCTGTGTGACCTGGTTCTAGGATTGCATCATACGTTACATCTTTGTAGCCATCTAAGAACATATTCTAGCCGGCCATTAGCAAGACATAAACCTGAGGGTCTGGGGGGCTGTGGTGTTACTTACTTTTCAGTCGCTCAGGAACCTGGTGCACCACGGGTCTCCCTGGTCACTGAGATGCCAACATCCAGAGCGTAGGAAGGTGATGTGTGTCCTGCAGCTTGTAAGTGATGGAACCGGCTACCTGTGCCGACTTCTAGCAGCGACCTATTGTCCTCTCGCTTGACCAACCTGAGCAAAATGAACAGGGTGATAGTCGTGGGTGCCCCAACAACTTCTGAGGCCTAGCTGATAGCATGTAGTGTTAAATTCTACTTGTCTATTAACACCACCTCCCACCCCCTCCATCTGAAGGCACCTGAGCTGACTCTGGCTCTATTCCCTGAAGGCAAGCAGGGGCCTGTGCCTGTTTAACCCCGGTGTCCTGAGCGGTTGCCAGATTGGGAAAGGGAGGGGGGAAAGAGTGTTTGTGTTATGATTTCACGCTCAGGGATAAGCTGCTTTTAGACGCACACATCATGATGCTCATGTGACTAGTCGCGCTGCGGGAAAATATCCTGGCTTTGTTCACTCTTGGATGCATTGGATGGACAGGTAGGATTCACCTGGACACTGCACTATCCTTCCTGCTTTTACCATTTGCTGGATGCGCTAAGCCCGATCCTTCCCTGTTTGCCCGCACATTCTTGTCACAGTGTGACATGTGTTTTATCAACTCTGATTCTCTGTCATGCGGTGCCGGAGGAGAAACTTTTTTCCTGCTGCAAAATTCATTGAAACTTAAGTTTCTGACCATATACACAAGAGTTGTGCATTACATAGTGGATGGTTTTTGCTTTTTTTCTTTGCCCCCACTCCTTGCTACATCTAGTAAATGATCTAGAATTTCATTCATTTGGCCTGTTGATAAAGGGCATTAGTGTTACTAGGGGTCAGTGCTATAGGACTGATCCTTTTTTGCAAGGATGTCATTGTTCTTCATAATTATTTAAATCCCTAAACCATACATCCAGGGGTTAATCTTAAGATTTCCAGAGATTTATCCAGTTTTTAGACTCGCTCACCGGGTCTTGCACACAAGCTCAATTCATTATAGGAAGCATCACATGGTCGGCATGTGTTGGCTGTCCATGCTAGATGAGTGAGGGACATGGGGGAGCCTTACACACACTGGTACTACTGTTAATCATGCTTGCTCTAGGCCCTGTATTAGTTGGCTTGAGCCACAGAGATCGGTCAGGCAAATGCTCATATGATGGAAATTACGAGAGGCTGTAGTTTACGGAAGCGCTGCTAAATAAGTTCTGCCTGCGTGGTTCTGTCATATTGTGGACTTGTAAAACACTCAAAGGTTCTTACCTGATGGGATGATCGTGCCACAGGGGAGCAATATCCAGTTATTGGCTTTTCTTGTGCAGAATACTTCAGGTAAGTGTTCCTCTTGTCTCTTGCAGATGATGAAAAGAAGATCCTGTGTAAATTTTGAGTTGAAGTTCTTGTCTAGTTGGTCAGTGAGTCTAGCCTGGGGGCAGCTTGTCGTTGTGTTGTCACCTAGTAACTGGTCAGTGTATCCCAGCTTTCTAGTCCGGTGACACGCTCCTTCTCAATCTATGGGGGGAGCTCTTGCTGGGTCTGGAGTCATAAGCCACATTCCTGCAGTTATAAATCAGGAGGCCGGGCATTTTTTGGCGTGACATTTGATTGGTCATTATGTTATTAGGGTTCTTCCATGAAGGGAGGGGTATGTCACAGCTCTGCCCCTCCACTCATTAGTTATGCACAGTAGGTGCACCTTATTTTCCATGGACAGTCTCATTACTTGGTGAAGGTGTTAATGAAGCAATGATTTGAGATATGTGAAAACAAAGTTTTTTTTTTTTTTTAAACCTTGTAATTAGGGGGCAGGGTGTTTAATCTTGGCATATTCTGTAGTGATGCTTCTTGTAGAGAGGGAGCATCAATACCAAGCATGTGGGGCAGATTTTTTTTGTTTTGGCTTTTTAAAAGGATGACTTGTTTTTAACTTTTTGTGTATAAATTTAAGGAAGTCCATTGTAATCTGTAGCACTAAATACTGTGTTATAAGAGAGGTCGTAGGGGTCATGCTCAGCATTTCAAGGCTTCTTTACAAGGTTCATGGCTGTGAGATCAAACCACAGTACATTTAATTTCCCCACGGAGTAATTTGCTGTCTGTTTCTTGTAGTGGGCAATGTACATTATAAATGTATATCATGTAAGCCCTGGGGGGACTAAGCACATATCTTCGGTGCATTTCAGAGGGAGTGGGTGCTTGTTTTCCACTGGACTTTGCTCGCCTCTGTCCAGATAAGCGGATTGAAGAAAACAGAGCCCTATTGTTCCTGGAGGAGCAAAGCCGTCTTCAGGCCTGCGGTGCTGAATATTAAAGTAATGACCCAAATCCCACTCCCCTCAGGGCTTCTGTTCTACCGTCCTGCCCAAAGTTTGGACCTCTTGCTGTTAGTGGCACGTCAGTGCATGCCCAAACCAAACAGTAGAAGGAGAAGCTACGCAGATATCTCAAACTTGTCCCTTCGTAGAGAAGTTGTCAACTATTTAACCCTTTTTAAAACTCTAATGCAGCTGTAAAGTGTCGGCTATGGTGATTAAGCCATCGTTAATAACTGTCCCCCTCCTTTTTTGGGAAAATAAAAACTGTTTCTGGAATTCCCCTCCCTGTTGCGTGTCTAATTGGAAGTAGCCACATGATGGCTTCTCTTGCCAAGGCTCCAGGAGCCCTCCCCCCAATCATGTTAAGTTATCAAAGTGGCAATCGAGAGACTCAGCACGAGGAGGATGCGGCACCTCTGTTCTGGGTTAAGAAGTTGCTGTGTTGATATGGTCATTAGTGCAAAACTCATGATTTGATGAGATAAAAAGAAATGCAGGATTAGATGCCATGGTACCTCCTGTTCTGTTGGTACAGGCTTCTAGGAAATAAGGGTGTGACCTTTAAATCAGGATGTGGGTTTTTAAAGATGGCTAACTGTGATCGGTATCTATGATGGTATAGTTTGGAGATGGGAGGGTTGGGGTTACAGTTTGATGCCATATCTTGTTTTGCATAAAGAAGACCTGTTTTTTGCTATTTGAGATTTTTTTTTTTTTTGAGGCAGACTGCTGGCTGATATTTAGATTTCATACAGTCGTGATTGGTTAATGAAACCGCACACCGCTAGCGCTATGTGGGTACATGCTCTATCTGTAATTTGCAGTTCTCCCTAAACTGTTGGGTAGAGACCTTGCTGCTGTGACTCATTGCTCCTCCTACCTTCCGCATAATCTGTAATTTGACACCTTGTCGAAAAACGGAATTCAATAGAGATTTGTGTGCAACTCTTTTTATTCAGAAGGTAGCGAGCATAAGAGCCAAGTAAGTGTAGAAAAAAAATCTTTTTTTTTTTTTGTCATAGAATGTTCTATCAACTTGATCGATATTTATTGATTTATGTAAAATTTTTTGAACAGATATTGACTATTTGTGGTCTTGATTACATCTGCACATGTTGTCTCTTGACAATTGGACTTGTCCGCTGGAATGTAACTCTGGCCGCCAAGAATACTTGAACCCCAACTAACCCCTTAGTGCAGGGCTCCATGCAAATGTCTGCACATAAAGAGGTGTTTACACCTGCATTCAGCTGGTTCCGTTCCGCGTTACGTTTTTTTAAATAGCAAAAAAAAGGGCACAGCAGTCCGTGAAATGGAAGGTCATTCATCTCCTCTCCTTTGAATGAATGTGTAACAGAAATGTGCCAATTCCCAATATTATCTGTAATATACGTTGTAAGTAGTATGGGGAATTGCCTTCTATATGCGTGTGTACTATAATTCATCAGAGATTTTGCTGAATTGTTATAAAGCTAAAATGGTTATAATTCTAAAATTCACCTAAAGAAAACTTACCATGAGAAATCTACCTGTTAAGGTAGACCTGATGGTAGTTTACTAGTGCTAAACCCTAATCTATATTTACCTAATCCGAAAATTTTTTCAAAACTGAGAAATACTTTAACTGATCGGCAAATTATCAGAGCTCTCCCGATAATAAGCATATTAGTTAAAGTATTGCTTAGCTTTGAAAATATTTTCTGATTAGGTAAATATAGATTAGGGTTTAGCATAATACTGGTAACCTACCATCAGACCTACCTTAACGGGTTGATTTCTGATAGATTTCCTATAACATAACTTTCTTTATCAGAAATCTACCTGTTAAGGTACGGTAGGTCTGATGGTAGGTTACCAGTATTATGCTAAACCCTAATCTATATTTACCTAATCAGAAAATATTTTCAAAACTAAGCAATACTTTATCTAATTAATATGCAAACTACTTCAAACTTAAAGGGCATCTACCATCAAAATCCACATTGATAAACCAGGGACGCTTCCTTCTTTCTAAAATCAACTTTTGAGTTATAAGCCAGAAGAACTCCTGAGGGTGTCACCAAAGTTCGTCCGTGCTGCATCTCACACGGTCTGAGAGGGAAGTGCTCCTGCACAGTGCAACAGCCTGCGAAGCTAAAGCACACTGGCTCTAGTGTCAGCCACCCCTTCCCAGAGACCTTGTGGCTTATTAGCATAATTCTAAAAGTTGATTTTAGTAGGAAGGAGGTCGTGGATAACACACATAAGATTACCACAGTCACAGTGCCTGGATGTAAGAGTAAGTGTCCCTGGTTTATCAGGATGGATTTTGATTGTAGATTTCCTTTTAAGTTTCTTGAATTAAAGTTTATCATGGTATTAGTACTAATACTTCGGCTGTCCCAAAATTCATTGTTTGGAGTTGTATCTTAGCCCGTTTTGTGGAACAATGTTTCAGTATAAAGCATTGTCTATGAATAAGATAGATGTTGTTTTTTCCCTATATTATAAAACCTATTTGATTGGTGAAGGTTACATTGTTTTTAGAAGCATAATTAAAGGGATTGGTTTACTAGGAACTTTTTTTTAATAAATGACCTGTATCACCCCACTACTTCCCCCCTTCTCTCTCTTGGTCTGACTCTTTCCATTTGCCCCCATGGCCTTTGATTTCCGATTCCCTTTTTAAAACATGGAAATGTTCCCCGAGCCAATCACTGAGGCAGGACACATCTAAGGCCGGTGATTGGCTCAGCAGTCATTTCCTGGGTGTTGTAATGTAGCAGTGGGCCCTATATGAAGAGGGCCCTGCCTTCCTACTGTGTCATACATGTACAGCCCCGGGCAGATAAGTGCTTTCCATACGCTTTTGTTCCATTTTAGAAGTGCTCCCTCCCCGTTTAATGCACCGTGTCATTGGATTGTCCCAATTGTTTCTTACGTCTGTCCTTCATAGGTTTTAAATGCCTTAATTTTGTAATGTCTATTTCAAAGTGGCTTTAAGAGATCCTTAATTATTTCCATTTTAGTTGACTAAACTAATCTAATGGCTGGACCGTCTCCATAATTTGGCCTTTTAGTGAGACCAGCGTAACAGAAAGCACCCCTGTCCCTTTACACACATGGCTAAAATAAATGGATCATGGCTTTGATGCTGTACGGTATTTAACTCCTACCTTGGCTGGACTCGGAGCTGTACTTTTATGCAGAGGCCCTTCACTTATTCAGTGTTTTTCTTGTGAGTGCCTTGTTATAGGCCAAGCAATGAACAGGTGAGTAGGTCTGCCATAAACATGGTCCAGACTGAGTTCCTGACCCTGTGTTCTCCCCTCCTGCCGACCACTTCACACGGCTACCGACACACACTCCTATTTTTTTTTTTTCCATAAAGAGCTCTTTTGGCTCATGGTCAAAAATACCCCACTAATGAGCGCTGGGTGCGATCCAAAGATTTTACTCCTGTTCTGACCGGATCTTGAAGCTTTGGTCACAAAGTAGGGTAAAAGTAAGAATAAATGGCAGAAAAACTACCAGCAATGTAGAGGGATGGGTAAGACTGTGGTTAGCGCTTTGGCAGAATAAAACGTTTCTAAAAACCTTTTTTTAAAAATGTATTTACAGAACTGAGTGCCTTTCTTTGAGAAGGGCTTAACCTCGTTTTGCTTCAAAATGCAAATTACAGACCTTAAAGAGAACCTGACACCAATCCTGACAGGACTGGTTTAGTAGTTTCTTGTGTTCCCTTAAGAATTAGTCACATTCTCTTCCAAAGGATTGTACTGTTACTTCTGTTGTTTAGGCCTAAATAAATGTATCCAAAACTTTAGGCTGCAAATTTTTGCATAATTGTCTAGTAAAAATAGAGAATTTGTATATTGTAAGGATATTTCACCATATATTTTTTTTTAATGTTCTCTCCGTGTTTGCGTGGGTTTCCCCCGACACTCCAAGACCTATTGTTAGGTTGATTAGATTGTGAGCCCCATTGGGGACAGGGACTAATTTGGTAAGCTCTGTATAGCGCTGCATTATCTGTGTGCGCTATATAAATAATAATTATTATTTTAATGTTCACACTACCCTTCAGATTTCCATTTACCTCTGTTACAAATCAATAACGGATGGTAAATAAACAGTAATAAAACGGAACATAACGGAGTGACTGTGTTCTTTAGGCTCTTCCACACTAGCGTTGCATTTCACTCAGGGTGCAATGCTGAAAAACTGCGTTTTTCACACGCGTGTTAGCGTTTTTTTGCGTTTTCGGCGCGTTTTTCACGCGCGTTTCAATGGGACTCGAGCATTTTTCAAGGGACCATGGTTTGGGATTAAAATGTGTTATTAATTGAAAAAGAATGTCTTCTGATAAGTAGCAAACACTGCGATCTATCTGCACTGTTCCCCGTGTATATTATTCCCGACAAGTTAGCAGTGTGAGAACAGTGAAGATAGATAAAAACATGAACACAGTGACCACAGGATCATTAAGAGAAACACAGTGCAGAATAGATTGCAGATGTTCGCACATCTGCTTACTGTCGGGAGATGCGCACGGAACGGTGCGCCAAAATAGCACGTGAAGAACAATATACTAATGTGTGGAAGGACACATTGCAGATGTTTAAATACTCTGCAATGTGTCTTCACACTATATATTGTTCTTCACATGCTATTTTGGCGGCACCGTTCCGCGCGTATCCCGCCAAGTAAGCAGATGTGCTGACATCTGTAATCTATTCTGCACTGTGTTTTCTCTTAAATGATCCTGTGGTCACTGTGTTCACTGTGTACATGATTTTATTCTATTCTTCACTGTTTCTTCATTGTGTTTTTTTTTAATTAAATGCTCGATCGCGAGCAGGGAAATAATGTATATTCTGGTCACCTAGCAACCCTTACGTTTAAACGCATTGCACTCGCATTGCACTTGCAATGATTGCGAGTGCAATGCGTTCTTGATGCATCTCATAACTTGAATGGGCGGGAAAAACGAAAAAAGAACGCAAGCACGCGCGTGAAAACCACCGCTAATGAAGAAAGACCCATTGAACAATGGGACAGAGTGCAATGCAAGTTCTGCGCGTCAAATGCACGCCAGAACTCGCGCGGAAAAACGCCAGTGTGGAAGGGGCCTTACTGTTACCACTTACTTTCACTTTCAATACATCAATCTATAGCTTTCTATCATCCCTAAATTTATCCCTCATAATAGATGTCTCATTTCTACCTACCTTTATCTCTATACCTCTATACCTACCGTCCTCCGTTATGGTCAGTTCGGCATCATCTGTTTGTTTTTTTTTATGGAAAAAAAGTACTTCCATCTAAAAAACGGAAGAATAACTGATGAGAGTCTTACAGATGACAACAAGTACATTAAAAATTGCATTGATTTCAGTGGATTTTATAACTGATCTGGTCATTTTTCGTGTTACGTGAAGCAAGAAAGGAAATCTGAATGGTATTTTGAAATGACCTAAGAGGGATCTGTAGATCGCAGAAGGCCTCTGAACATGAATACTGATCAAGTAGCTGCAGATCCAGGGCTTTAAGGGTATAATTGTAGACCGAACATTACCACTATTTACTTGATATTGAAATTAATCACAAGTAACTTGGTACACTGTCTAATCTTAACAAGCAGAAAGACAAGTAAACTCCAGTGCTGGTGTTGGAGGGCAAGGAGGAAATTGATAAATTGATACTAATATAATCTTCACATAGCCCCATCATTTCCATATGCTATACATAGAGGGCATATTTCAATTAAACAATTATTACAACGGCATTTGGAAAATAGGAGTGAGGTCCCGGCACAAGAGCTTACAGTCTATGAACCCGACAAGCTGATTTACACAGCTGCTCAAATAAGGAGAAGGAGGGAAAAGAAGGGCTGGGAACAGATTTCTTTAAAAAGTATATTACACACGTTTACTAAAATCATCTGCACTATTCACTACTAATTATTAACAAGATCAGTTATGCAAATATTGAGTCCTCCCGCCTTGCCAACACATGGAAATAAATCATTCCATAATTCCAAGTACACTGACATACTGGTGTCTCCCTCTCTGGCAGACCACTTTTCTTTAAGCTTCTTATGCCTTGTTTTTAAGGATAAAAGACTTTACAATTATGCAAGTAAACTGATACCTAACCTCATTTGCATATTTTTTTTTTTTTATATGAAGAGAAGATCCTGCCAGAGGGAGCACGCACAAGCATATAAGTTTGCTTAGTTTACAATCCTTCATCCTGGTGGTAGATTTCCTTTTAAATGAAAGTTGGCAAACCATCGTATGGTTGTGACCCAGCAAAATGGAAAACATAGGCTTGTGGCTAAGTTATAAGGCCTTTCCAGCATCTAGAAGACACAGGAGTGCGGTTCTTGAATGGACTCCCTGGTTTGGTATTTTACAATGTGACTGAGGATTTGTCTTTATAAGACCCTGTGGACAGGTATAAGCTATGTTCATATCCTTTAAGGTCCTACTCTCTCTTGGCAAATACACTTTAATACCATAGCTTCATTGCTGGTCTTGCAGCGTGTTGAGTGCATCTTTCACTGTGTGTTTATTTTAGTTCATAAGATGTGAAATATGTTCTCATGAAACTCCACAGAAACAGATTGACAAATTAACGTATAATAGGAGCCGTGCTTTATAGCATCGTAGGTACCCAACTTAATCAGCTGTGGACAGGTGACATCCACGTCTATTAGCCATCGGAATTGTTACAGTTTTACATATTATTGTCATTTTGTCAAGGTTGTTTGCCTACCATGATCTGTAGCATTAACAATTTAGTTAATAGCGCTTGATTTATAATCTGCACTTCAAACCTGAAAGATGACTGTCAGCCACATCGATGGAAGCACCCAGAATCGGCATCCTAGCCCTGGTTTCTTGAGACAGCCAAGGTTCCATTGATCAAAATTAAAGATCCATTGTGTTGGGGTCTGATCTTAGTCAGTGGAAAGCTCAAGTTGGTCCAAGTGCATTCATAAGATGTTGCCTAACCATATGAAGCTGTAGTAGAAAAGTGAGTGCTTCTGCAGGAGATGGTGTTAGATTAATTCTCTTATCACCTCCTTTAGCTCGGCCACATTTGAAGAGGCGGCACGGCACCTGCAGGGAGAAGCACGAGTTTATCCGCGCGGAGAGTGGCAACTGGCGGAGCCTAAGAGAAGAGTTAAATGGTGAGGAAGAGGAAGGTGGAGGTGTTTGGAGAACCGCAGCACCCAGAAGAGAAGGGGAGATGGTGCGCTCTCATAGTCCAGGTGAGTAATTGTGAAGATGAGTGTGTGAAATCCTTGTCTGATCTGTTATGAAACCAATAGGATCTCTTTACAGCCCTCAATCGGCAGCCCTTTTGTAATGAACGTTCTACTTTGAATGTGATGATCATATTTGTGCACAGTAACCTCCTAACCGTATTAAGGGTTGTTCGGGATCTGCAGATGAAGCGACCACAGCACTTGGGTAACACAGGGTTATTCTATAGTTGCTAATTTGTTTTCGGGGGAATTAAAAGGGCACAACACAGATCTTAGAAAAGAGAATACTGCTGTATAAAACACATCCTCCGAAGAGAGAAATGTTGTGACTTGGTCATACGGCTTTGGTGAAATCTTATCACCGGGCTTTGGCTTTGCAGCTAGCTCACCCCATGGGTCTCCGGTGCCCTAGCCAAATCCACTGGATTATAGTTGGCTCTTGGTAAAGGATGCCTTTGTTTCAATAGACAGACTCAAGGTTGAATGGAAGGTTTTTGTAGTCGAAAATAAAGTTCCATTTGGCTGCACTTTTTACCCTGATCTATAGATGTTACACTACATTAGCTACGGTTCCATTGGAGAATTATGCAGTCACATTGACTCTTCATGATGACTTGAAGATGAGAATTTGAGGTATCAGTAGTGTACTTTCTATTGGTTTTTTTTTCATCTTTCCTCATGTCCTCATCCCGCCGGCATTTGTAATAAAGGGTTGCTGTTTTAGAAAGCCTGATGGTCAGTGCGTGGCATGTTTGGGCAGGTGAGTGGTCCGATGCGTATGGTGTGGGGTGGAGGCCGGACAGGCAGAGAGATTGAGGTGAAGGACAATGACTTGTTTGTATACAGAAAGGTAATAGAGTGTGTATGTGGCTCTATCAGGGTTATTTTGTGGTGAAGTGTGTGATTATAGGAATGTGCATTTAGCAAACAGGGGAACACACATGGGGAACATGGAAACGACACTGACCCTTCAAAAATGCAGCCATTTTTACATTACAGCGCGTCCCTTTGATTTCTAAAATTAATGAAAGATGTCCTTTATGTGAATGAAGGTTTTTTTGTTGTCTTTTTTAACTTTTATTCTTTTTATTATTTTTTTATTGCTGACAAAAGTTTCTGTATTTTCCTGACTTTAAAAACTGTAGATTCACACTGAAGACATCAAAAATAGGAATAACACATGTGGAATTATATACAGCCGATCCCTACTTAAGGACACCCAACTTAGACTACCCCTAGTTACAGACAGATCCCTCTGTCCCCTGTGACCTCTGGTGAAATCTCTGGACACTTTACTATAGTCCCAGACTGCAATTATCAGCTGTAAGGTGTCTGTTATGAAGCTTTATTAATAATCCTTGGTTCCATTAAAGCAAAACATTTTGAAACGCCAATTGTCATGGCAAAGAATTTTTGTTCTAGAGCTACGATTATAAAATATACAGTTTCAACTTGCATACAAATTCAACTTAAACAAACCTATCAAACTATCTTGTACGTAACCCGGGGACTGCCTGAAACTTAATCTGAAAATGTCTTTGATTCTAGGTTCTTCAAGGTAGCCACCTTTTGCTTTGATTACTGCTTTGCACACTCTTAGCATTCTCTTGTTGAGCTTCAAGATGTAGTACCTGAAATGGTCTTCCAACAGTCCTTGAGGAGTTCCCGCGAGCTTAGCACTTGTTGGCCCTTTTGCATTCACTCTGCGGTCCAGCGCACCCCAAGCCATCTCGATTGGGTTCAGGTCTGTGACTGTGGAGGCCAGGTCTCTGGCGTAGCAACCCCACTCTCCTTCTGGTCAAATAGCCCTTACCACAGCCTGGAGGTGTTTGAGGTCATTGTCCTGTTGAAAATAAATGTTGGTCACTGCAAGGTGCGATTTTAACCATGCTGGTTCAGTATAAATCTGCAACAGTGTCACCAGCAAGCTCCCAACATCCACACTCTCTCCTCCAGCCTCACAGTGGGAACCAGGCATGTTTCATTTCTAGTTTTTTCATGAAATCCATTTCATATCCTAGTTTCTACGATTGAAAAAAGACACCTGTCCATCCAGTTCAACCAAGGAAGGGAAGGGATTGGATGAAGGGATTTAGGGGAAACAATTCTATAAAACATAATTGTCAATGTTATTTAGGTGTAAAAGCATCTAGACCCTTCTTGAAACTCTCTGCTGTCCCTGCTGTGTCCATCGCCTGATGAAGCTATTACACAGTTGACAGTCACCTTTTGATCACCTTTCTCTGCGTCGCACAAGATGGTGGTTGGAACCAAAGATCCCCATCTTTGGACTCATCAGCCAAGCACAAATTCCACTGGTTAATGTCCACTCTTCCTCTTGTTGCCTGTCCTTGGCAGTGGTTTCCTAGCAGCTATGTTACATGAGGCTGCTGCACACAGTCTCCTCTGACAGTTGTTGTAGAGATGTGTCGGCTCTGTGCGGCTGTGACCTGGTCTCTAAACCAGCTGCTGTTACCTGTGATTTCTGAGGCTGGTGACTCGGATGAACTTATCCTCCGCAGCAGAGGTGACTCTTGGTCTTCCCTTCCTTGTAGCGCTTGATGGTTTTTACAACTGCACTTGGGGACACTTTAAAAGCTTTTTCAATTTTTTTGGACTGACTGACCTTCATTTCTTAAAGTAATGATGGCCACTCGTTTCTCTTTACTTAGCTGCTTTTTTCTAGCCATATATACAATTCTACCAGTGTATTCAGTAGGACTATCAGCTGTGTATCCACATGACTCCTGCACAACACAACTGATGGTCCCAACTACATTTATAAGGCAAAAAATCCCCTTATTACACCTGACGGGCACCTATTATATGAAAACATTTTCGGTAACTACCTCTTGAAGCTCATCACAGAGAAGCCAAGAGTGTGCAAAGCATTAATCACGGCAAATGAACCTACTGTAGAATATAAGACATATTTTCAGTTGTTCACATTTTTTTGTATATAATTCAATGTGCAATAATTCATTTTGATGCCCTAAGTTGTGAATCTACATTTATAATCATGAACACGAAAACGCTTTGAATGAGGAGTGTCCAAAGTTTTGGTCTGTACTGTATTTGCAATATTTTCTAAGCTGTTCAGCAGCATGTTAGAGAGCAGGAGATCAAAAAGACTCGTGTATAGTTTGGAAAAGCTGTGCAGTAAAACTTTATTTTATTCTTTAACACCCCAGTCTCCATGACATACACATACAAAGAGCAAAGTATTCAGATTCCTTTACATTTTTCACTTTTTGTTTCATTAGAGCCATTTTTGCTCTTTATGTATACTCTGCACCCCCTGGATTGCAGAAATGTAGATCATTTTCTAATTTATTAAACAAGAAAAACTGAAATATCACTTGAGATAGTACAGCAACAGGTTTCTCACACCTGGATCTGTGGATCCTCTGCCTCTTCCTTGCAGTCCTCTCCAGTTCCCTCAGGTTGGATGGTGAACATTGGTGGAATCCATTTTCAAGTCTCTCCAGAGATCTCAATTGGGTTTAGTCCCGGCATTGGCTGCACCAGTCAGGAATGGTCACAGAGTTGTTCTGAAGCCTCTGCTTTGTTATTTTTGCTCTGTGCTTGGGGTCATTGTCCTGTTGGAAGGTGAACCTTCGCCCAGTCTGAGGTCCAACTCTGGAAGAGGTTTTCATCCAGAATACTCTGTACTTGGCGCATTCATCTTTCCTTCATTACAACCAGTGGTCCTGTCCCCATAGCGATGCTGCCACCACCATGTGTCCTGCTGGGATTGTATTTGGCAGGTGATGAGCAGCGCCTGGTTTTCTCCCACACTACCGCTTAGAATTACAACACCAAAATAGTTCCAATCTTTGTCTCACCAGACCAGAAATCTTATTTCTCATAGTCTGGAAGTCCTTCATGAGTTTTTGCCACTATATGCGGCTTCATATGTCTTGTAGTTGACTTTGGAATTTTCTCCCACTCCCCTCCTGCATCTCTGGACAAAGCCACAGTGATCTTGGGGGCCTCTCTCACCAAGGCTCTTCTCCCACTTCTCTAGTATGGCTGGACGGAAGAGCTGTGGTTGTCCCAACTTCTTCCATTTAAAGAAATCTGCCACCAGTATCAAGGATGTAACCAAGCACACTGACATGGGTCCAAGCTTCATAGGTGCTATGGAGCCTCTCAGGCTCATTTGTATACGTTTTAAAGTCTTTTTGTAAAGAAAAGGGCATAAGAAGCTAAAATAATAGTGGATCCTGTCAAGGGCAGACCACACCTGCATGTAAGTGTTTGGATTACAATCCTTAATTCTGGTGTAGATGTCCTTTAAGGATTATGGAGGCCATTCTCTTTTGGAATCTTGGGTGCTGCATAAATTGGTAATTTCCCCACTGGGACTATAAAGGATTATGTTATCTTAAAATCTTTTGTAACCTTGCCAGATCTGTGCCTTGACAAAATTCTGTCTCTGAGCTCCTTAGGCAGTTCCTTAGACCTCATGATTCTCATGTGCTCTGCCATGCTCTGTGAGCTGTGATGTCTTATATAGACAGGTGTGTGCCTTTCCTTATCTAGTCCAGTCCACTTGAATTAAACACGGGCTGAACTCCAATGAAGGATATAACAAGCTCAAGGAGGATCAGAAGGAAATGGAGTGTCAAGCAAAGGCTTCTGAATACTTATGGCCATGTGTAATTCAGTTTTTTTTTTTTTTTTTTTCTGACAAGATGAGGTGCAGAGTGTACGTTACAAGCAAAAAATAACTTTTTTGATCTTACCAATGTGGCTGCAATAACAAATTGAAAATACTTTCTGTACTGTATATGTATATAATAGGGGGTGCTTAACTCCCAGACTGCCCCATGACGAACTTGATGTAACAAGACCGGTTCCCTTTAAAATTGTTCTCCCTCTCTGCTGATCCCTGGTCTTCACATTGCAGTCCTGTAGCCGGAGGCTGTTGTGTTATGGGTATCTCATGTACTAGTTTCCTGTGCTGAGTTATTGTCACAGAGACATCGGGGAATGTAATAGCTAAATGTCCTGGTATTGTATTTCTTGCTGTGCATCAGAACACTTTTTTTTAATGAATACCTTTACACAAGCTACATAGACTTTATACTCAAATTGAGCTTTTCGATTGGTGAATTTAGAACAGTTTTTACTTGCATGTTCATTGTGTTCTGGAAAGGCTCTTTATGAGGATTGTTATTATCAGCATTTGTACCAGGAATTAATCTGCCTTTCTCCCTCGCTCCCCTTCCTATTTTAGAACACATGTACTATTGGCCATATTGAATATTGATGCGCATGATAGATACCCTGAACCAAACTGTTTGGTTTGTGGCTACATAATTTGTATGGGCATCCTAATTCCTGTATCTATGACTACGCTCAGTTTGTGAAAATATGATATATGATACAAGGAGTCGTAGGGAAGCAGGGACTCCTTTCCTCCAACTCCTCTCCTCCTCCCCCCCCTCGCCTATTATTTTAGCTTCTTATGCCCTTTTCTTTACAAAAAGACTTTAAAACGTATACAAATGAGCCTGAGGAGGCTCCATTAGCACCTATGAAGCTTGGACCCACTATGTCAGTGTGCTTGGTTTACAATCCTTGATACTGGTGGCGATTTCTTTTAAATGGAAGAAGTTTGGGACAACCACAGCTCTTCCGTCCAGCCATACTTAGAAATTGTGGGAGAAGAGCCTTGGTGAGAGAGGCCCCCAAGATCACTGTGGCTTTGCTCCAGAGATGCAGGAGGGAGATGGGAGAAAATTCCAAAGTCAACTATCAAGACATATGAAAGCCGCATATAGTGTGCAAAACTCATGAGGACTTCCAGACTATGAGAAATAAGATTTTCTGGTCTGATGAGACAAAGATGGAACTTTTTGGTTGTTAATTCTAAGCGGTAGTGTGTGGAGAAAACCAGGCTCTGCTCATCACCTGCCAAATACAATCCCAGCAGTGACACATGTGGTGGCAGTCATGCTATGGGACAGGACCACTGGTTGTAATTAAGAAGATGAATGCGCCAGTACAGAGATATCCTGGATGAAAACCTCTTCCAGAGCTTTGGACCTCAGACTGGGCCGAAGGTTCACCTTCCAACAGGACAATGACCCCAAGCACAGAGCAAAAATAACAAAGCAGAGGCTTCAGAACACTCTGTGACCATCTCTGACTGGTGCAGCCAATGCCGGGACCTAAACCCAATTGAGCATCTCTGGAGAGACTTGAAAATGGATTCCACCAATGTTCACATCCAACCTGAGGGAACTGGAGAGGATCGCAAGAAGGGCAGAGGATCCACAGATCCAGGTGTGAGAAACCTGTTGCTGTATATCTCAAGTGATATTTCAGTTTTTCTTGTTTAATAAATTAGTAAAATGATCTACATTTCTGCAATCCAGGGGGTGCAAGTATAATTAAAGAGCAAATGGCTCTAATGAAACAAAAGTGAAAAATGTAAGGAATCTGAATACTTTGCTCTTTGTATTGTATGATCATGGAGACTGGGGTGTTATGAATAAAAATAAAGTTTTACTGCACAGCTTTTCCAAACTATACACGAGTCTTCTTTGATCCTCCTGCTCTCTAACATGCTGCTGAACAGCTTAGAAATATTGCAAGTACAGTACAGACCAAAACTTTGGACACTCCTCATTCAAAGCGTTTTCTGAGTTTCATGATTAATAAAATTGTAGATTCAACACTTAGGGCATCAAAATGAATTATTGCACATTGAATTATATACAAAAAATGTGAAAACACTGAAAATATGTCTTATATTCTACAGTAGGTTCATTTTGCCGTGATTACTGCTTTGCACACTCTTGGCTTCTCTTGATGAGCTTCAAGAGGTAGTTACCAGAAAATGTTTTCATATAATAGGTGCCCTGTCAGGTGTAATAAGTGGGATTTTTTGCCTTATAAATGTAGTTGGGACCATCAGTTGTGTTGTGCAGGAGTCATGTGGATACACAGCTGATAGTCCACTGAATACACTGGTAGAATTTGTATTATGGCTAGAAAAAAGCAGCTAAGTAAAGAGAAACGAGTGGCCATCATTACTTTAAAATGAAGGTCAGTCAGTCCAAAAATTGAAAAAGTCTTTAAAGTGTCCCCAAGTGCAGTTGTAAAAACCACAAGCGCTACAAGGAAGGGAAGACCAAGAGTCACCTCTCTGCGCGAGGATAAGTTCATCCGAGTCCCAGCCTCAGAAATCACAGGTAACAGCAGCTGAGTTTAGAGACCAGGTCACAGCCGCACAGAGCCGACACATCTCTACAACAACTGCTAAGAGGAGACTGTGTGCAGCAGCCTTCATGGTAACATAGCTGCTAGGAAACCACTGCCAAGGACAGGCAACAAGAGGAAGAGTGGACATTAACCCATGAAATTGTGCTTTGTGGCTGATGAGTCAAAGATGGGATCTTTGGTTCCAACCACCATCTTGTGCGACGCAGAAAAGGTGATCAAAAGGTGACTGTCATCTGTGTAATAGCTTCATCAGGCGATGGACCACAGGGACAGCAGAGAGTTTCAAGAAGGGTCTAGATGCTTTTTACACCTAAATAACATTGACAATTATGTTATATAGAATTGTTTCCCCTAAATCCCTTCATCCAATCCCTTCCCTTCTTGGTTGAACTGGATGGACAGGTGTCTTTTTTCAATCGTAGAAACTAGGATATGAAATGGATTTCATGAAAACTAAGAAATGAAACATGCCTGGTTCCCACTGTGAGGCTTGAGAGGAGGTGTGATGTTGGGAGCTTTGCTGGTGACACTGTTGCAGATTTATACTGAACCAGCATGGTTAAAATCGCACCTTGCAGTGACCAACTTATTTTCACAGGACAATGACCTCAACACCTCCAGGCTGTGTAAGGGCTTTTGACCAAGAAGGAGAGTGATGGGGTGTGCTACGCCAGATACCTGGCCTCCACAGTCACCAGACCTGAACCCAATCGAGATGGCTTGGGGGTGCGCTGGACCGCAGAGTGAATGCAAAAGGGCCAACAAGTGCTAAGCATCTCGGGGAACTCCTTCAAGACTGTTGGAAGACCATTTCAGGTTACTACATCTTGAAGCTCAACAAGAGAATGCTAAGAGTGTGCAAAGCAGTAATCAAAGCAAAAGGTGGCTACCTTGAAGAACCTAGAATCAAAGACATTTTCAGATTCAAGTTTCAGGCAGTCCCCGGGTTACGTACAAGTATGTTTGATAGGTTTGTTCTTAATTTGAATTTGTATGCAAGTTGAAACTGTATATTTTATAATCGTAGCTCTAGACAAAAAATTCTTTGCCATGACAATTGGCGTTTCAAAATGTTTTGCTTTATGGAACCAAGGATTATTAATAAGCTTCATAACAGACACCTTACGCTGATAATTGCATCTGGGACTAGTAAAGTGTCCAGAGATTTCACCAGAGGTCACAGAGGGACAAGAGGGATCTGTCTGTAACATGGGGTAGTCTAAGTTGGGTGTCCTTAAGTAGGGGATCGGTCTGTATAAATTCCACATGTGTTAATTCCTATTTTTGATGTCTTCAGTGTGAATCTACAGTTTTTAAGTCAGGAAAATACAGAAACTTGTCAGCAATAAAAAATAATAAAAAGAATAAAATTAAAAAGACAACAAAAAAACCTTTCCATTCACATAAAGGACATCTTTCATAATTTTAGAAATCAAAAGGGACGCGCTGTAATAAATGGCTGCATTTATGAAGGGTCAGGGTCGTTTCCCCATGTGTCCACCATTTGTGTTCCCCTTTGGCTAAATGCACATTCCTATAATCACACACTTCACCACAAAATAACCCTTATAGAGCCAATACACACTCTATTACCTTTCTGTATACAAACAAGTCATTGTCCTTCACCTCAATCCTCTGCCTGTCCGGCCCTCCACCCCACACCATACGCATTAGGCATGACCAGCACTGACCATCAGGCTTTCTAAACGCAACCCTTATTACAATGCCTGGGGATGTAGGCATGAGGAAAGATGAAAAAAACCACCAATAGAAAAGTCACTACTGATACCTCAAAATTCTCATCTTCAAGTCATCATGAAGAGTCAATGTGACTGCAAAATTCTCCAATGGAACCGTAGCTAATGTAGTGTAACATCTATAGATCAGGGTAAAAAGTGCAGCCAAAATGGAACTTTATTTTCGACTACAAAACCTTCCATTCAAACCTTGAGCTGTCTATTGAAAAACAGGCCCTCCTTTACCAAGAGCCAACTATAATCCAGTGGATTTGGCTAGGGCACCGGAGACCCATGGGGTGAGCTAGCTGCAAAGCCAAAGCACCGTGATAAATTTCACCAAAGCCGTATGACCAAGTCACAACATTTCTCTCTTCGGAGGATGTGTTTTATACAGCAGTATTCTCTTTTCTAAGATCTGTTGTTGTCCTTTTAATTCCCCCGAAAACAAATTAGCATATATTGAATAACCCTGTGTTCACCCAAGTGCTGTGGTCGCTTCACTCTGCAGATCCCAGAACAACCCTTAATACGGTTAGGAGGTTACTGTGCCACAAATATGATCATCACATTCAAAGTAGAACGTTCATTACAAAAGGGCTGCCGATTGAGGGCTGTTAAAGAGATCCTATTGGTTTCATAACAGATCAGACAAGGATTTCACACACTCATCTTCACAATTACTCACCTGGACTGAGAGCGCCACCCTCTCCCCTCTCTTCTGGGTGCTGCGGTCTCCAAACACCTCCACCTTCCTCTTCCTCACCATTTAACTCTTCTCTTAGGCTCCGCCAGTTGCCACTCTCCGCGCGGATAAACTCGTGCTTCTCCCTGGCAGTGCCGTGCCGCCCTCTTCAAATGCTGGCCGAGCTAAAGGAGGTGATAAGAGAATTAATCTAACACCATCTCCTGCAGAAGCACTCACTTTTCTACTACAGCTTCATATGGTTAGGCAACATCTTATGAATGCACTTGGACCAACTTGAGCTTTCACTGACTTAATCAGACCCCAACACAATGGATCTTTAATCTTTGATCAATGGAACCTTGGCTGTCTCAAGAAACCAGGGCTAGGTGGCCGATTCGGTGCTTCCATCGATGTGGCTGACAGTCATCTTTCAGGTCTGAAGTGCAGATTATAAATCAAGCGACTATTAACTAATTGTGTTAATGCTACAGATCAGGGTATAGCAAACAACCTTGACAAAATGACAATAATATGTAAACTGTAACAATTCCGATGGCTAATAGACCGTGATGTCACCTGTCCACAGCTGATTAAGTTGTGGTACCTTACGATGCTATAAAGCACGGCTCCTAATACGTTATTTGTCAATTGTTCTGTGAGTTTCATGAGAACATATTTCACAATTCTTATGAACTAAAATAAACACACAGTGAAAGATGCATCACAACACTCTGAAGACCAGCAATGAAGCCTATGGATTAAAGTGTATTTGCCAAGAGAGTATGGACCTTAAAGGATATGAACATAGCTTATACCTGTCCACAGGGTCTTATAAAACAAATCCTCAGTCACATTGTAAAATACCAACCAGGAGTCCATTCAAAGAACCGACTCCCTGTGTCTTCTAGATGCTGGAAAAGCCTTATAACTTAGCCACAAGCCTATGTTTTTTCCATGCGGCTGGGTCACAACCATACGATGGTTGCCAACTTTCATTTAAAAGGAAATCTACCACCAGGATGAAGGATTGTAAACTAAGCAAACTTATATGCTGTGCGTGCTCCCTCTGGCAGGATCTTCTCTTCATATAAAAAAAAAAAAATATGCAAATGAGGTTAGGTATCAGTTACTTTGCATAATTGTAAGAGTCTTTTATCCTTAAAAACAAGGGATAAGAAGCTTAAAGAAAAGTGGATCCTGCCGAGGAGGTAGACACCATATGTCAGTGTACTTGGAATTATGTAATGATTTATTATCCATTTGTTGGCAAGGCGGGAGGACTCAATATTTGCAAACTGATCTTGTAATAATTAGTAGTGAATAGTGCAGATGATTTTAGTAAACGTTGTAATATACTTTATAAAGAAATGTTCCCATGCCCTTCTTTTCCCTCCTTTCTTCTTATTTGAGCAGCTTGTGTAAATCAGCTTTGTCGTTTCATAGACTGTAAGCTCTTGCGTGCAGGACCTCACCCTATTTTTCCAAATGACCGTTTGTAATAGATTGTTTAATTGAAATATGCCCTCTATGTAAGCACTATGGAAATGATGGGGCTATGTGAAGATTATATTAGTATCATTTATCAATTCTCTCCTCTTGCCCTCCAACACCAGCACTGGACGTTTACTTGTCTTTCTGCTTGTTAAAGATTAGACAGTGTACCAAGTTACTTGTGATTAATTTCAATATCAAGTAAATAGTGGTAATGTTCGGTCTACAATTATACCCTAAAGCCCTGGGATCTGCAGCTACTTGATCAGTATTCATGTTCAGAGGCTCTTCTGCGATCTACAGATCCCTCTTAGGTTCATTTCAAAATACCATTCAGATTTCCTTTCTTGCTTCCACTACACGAAAAATGACCAGATCAGTTATAAATACCACTGAAATCAATGCAATTTTTAATGTCATTGTTGTCATCTGTAAGACTCTCATCAGTTATTCTTCCGTTTTTTAGATGAAGTACTTTTTTTCCATAAAAAAAACAAACAGATGATGCCGAACTGACCATAACGGAGGACGGTAGTTTAGAGGTATAGAGATAAAGGTAGGTAGAAATGAGACATCTATTATGAGGGATAAATTTGAGGGATGATAGAAAGCTATAGATTTGATGTATGGAAAGTGAAAGTAAAGTGTAACAGTAAGGCCCCTTCCACACTGGCGTTTTCACGCGCGAGTTCTGCTCGTGCATTTTGACGCGCAGAACTTGCATTGCACTCTGTCCCATTGTTTCAATGGGTCTTTCTTCATTAGCGTTGGTTTTCACGCGCGTGCTTGCGTTCGTTTTTTTTTCGTTTTTCCCGCCCATTCAAGTCTATGAGATGCATCAAGAACGCATTGCACTCGCAATCATTGCAAGTGCAATGCGAGTCATGCGTTTTAACGAGGGTTGCTAGGTGACCAGAATACAATTTTCCCTGCTCGCGATCGAGCATTTAATTAAAAAACACAATGAAAGACACGTGAAGAATAGAATAAAATCATTGTACACAGTGAACACAGTGACCACAGGATCTTTAAGAGAAAACACAGTGCAGAATAGATTACAGATGTTCAGCACATCTGCTTACTTGCGGGAGATACGGCGGAACGGTGCGCCCAAAATAGCATGTGAAGAACATATATATGTGTGAAAGACACATTGCAGATGTATTTAAACATCTGCATTGTGTCCTTCACACACATATATATGTTCTTCACGTGCTATTTTGGCGCACCGTTCCGTGCCATCTCCGACAATAGCAGTGTGCGAACATCTGCAATCTATTCTGCACTGTGTTTTCTCTTAATATCCTGTGGCCACTGTGTTCAATGTTTTTATCTATCTTCACTGTTCTCACATCTGCTAACTTGTCGGGAGATAATACACGGGGAACAGTGCAGCATAGATCGCATGTTTGCTACTTATCAGAAGACATTCTTTTTCAATTAAATACACATTTTAATCCAAACCATGGTCCCTTTGAAAAATGCTCGAGTCTCCCATGAATCGCGCGTGAAAAACGCGCCGAAAACGCAAAAAACGCTAACACGCGTGAAAAACGCAGTTTTTCACCATTGCACCCTGACGTGAAATGTCACGCTAGTGTGGAAGAGCCTAAAGAACACAGTCATACGTTTGTTCCGTTTTATTACTGTTTATTTACCATCCTTATTGATTGTAACAGAGGTAAATGGAAATCTGAAGGGTATAGTGAACATTAAAATAATAATTATTATTTATATCGCACACAGATATGCAGCGCTATACAGAGCTTACCAATTAGTCCCTGTCCCCATGGGGCTCACAATCTAATCACCTACAATAGGTCTTGGAGTGTCGGGGAAACCGGAGGACCGGGAGGAAACCCACGCAAACACGGAGAGAACTTAAAAAATATATGGTGAAATATCCTTACAATATACAATTCTCTATTTTCTAGACAATTATGCAAAATTTGCAGCCTAAGTTTTGGATACATTATTAGGCCTAAACAACAGAAGTAACATACAATCCTTGGAAGA
Source organism: Engystomops pustulosus (assembly GCA_019512145.1). Lineage (NCBI taxonomy): Eukaryota > Metazoa > Chordata > Amphibia > Anura > Leptodactylidae > Engystomops > Engystomops pustulosus. The sequence continues at coordinate 32,593,949 of CM033643.1, read as the reverse complement.
GAATGTGACTAATTCTTAAGGAACACAAGAAACTACTAAACCAGTCCTGTCAGGATTGTGTCAGTTCTCTTTAAGGTCTGTAATTTGCATTTGAAGCAAAACGAGGTTAAGCCCTTCTCAAAGAAAGGCACTCAGTTCTTGTAAATACATTTTTAAAAAAAGGTTTTAGAAACGTTTTATTCTGCCAAAGCGCTAACCACAGTCTTACCCATCCCTCTACATTGCTGGTAGTTTTTCTGCCATTTATTCTTACTTTTACCCTACTTGGTGACCAAAGCTCAAGATCCGGTCAGAACAGAGTAAAATCTTTGGATCGCACCCAGCGCTCATTAGTGGGTGTTATTTTGACCATGAGCCAAAGAGCTCTTTATGGAAAAAAAAAAAAATAGGATGTGTGGTCGGTAGCCGGGTGAAGTGGTCGGCAGGTAGGGGAAACACAGGGTCAGGAACTCGTCTGGACCATGTTTATGGCAGACCTACTCACCTGTTCATTGCTGGCCTATAACAAGGCACTCACAAGAAAAAACACTGAATAGTGAAGGGCCTTCGCATAAAAGTACATCTCGAGTCCAGCCAAGGTAGGGTTTAAATACCGTACAGCATCAAAGCCATGATCCATTTATTTTAGCCATGTGTGTAAAGGGACAGGGTGCTTTCTGTTACGCTGGTCTCACTAAAAGCCAAATTATGGAGACGGTCCACCATTAGATAGTTTTAGTCAACTAAAATGGAAATAATTAGGATCTCTTAAAGCCACTTTGAAATAGACATTACAAAATTAGGCATTTAAAACCTATGAAGGACAGACGTAAGAAACAATTGACATCCAATGACACGGTGCATAAACGGGGAGGGAGCACTCTCTAAAATGGAACAAAAGCGATGGAAAGCACTTATCTGCCCGGGGCTGTACATGTATGACACAGTAGGAGCAGGGCCCTCTTCATATAGGGCCCACTGCTACATTACAAACACCAGGAAATGACTGCTGAGCCAATCACCGGCCTTAGATGTGTCCTGCCTCAGTGATTGGCTCGGGGAACATTTCCATGTTTTAAAAAGGGAATCGGAAATCAAAGGCCATGGGCAATGGAAAGTGTCAGACCAAGAGAGAGAGGGGGAAGTAGTGGGGGGCGAAACAGGTCATTTATTAAAAAAAAGTTCCTAGTAAACCAATCCCTTTTATGCTTCTAAAAACAATGTAACCTTCACCAATCAATAGGTTTTATAATATAGGGAAAAACAACATCTATCTATTCATAGACAATGCTTTATACTGAAAACTTGTTCCACAAAACGGGCTAAGATACAACTCCACAATGAATTTTGGGACAGCCGAAGTTTTAGTACTAATACCATGATAATTTTAATTCAAGAAACTTAAAAGGAAATCTACAATCAAAATCCAGCATGATAACCAGGGACACTACTCTTACATCCAGGCACTGTGACTGTGTAATCTTATGTGTGTTATCCACGACCTCCTTCCTACTAAACAACACTTTAGAATTATGCTAATAAGCCACAGGTCTGTGGAAGGGGTGGCTGACACTAGAGCCAGTGTGCTTAGCTTCGCGAGCTGTTGCACTGTGCAGGAGCCCTTCCCTCTCAGACCGTGTGAGATGCAGCACGGACGAACTTTGGTGACACCCTCAAGTTCTTCTGGCTTATAACTCAAAAGTTGATTTTAGAAAGAAGGAAGCGTCCCTGGTTATCAATGTGGATTTGATGGTAGATGCCCTTTAAGTTTGAAGTAGTTTGCATATTAATTAGATAAAGTATTGCTTAGTTTTGAAATATTTTCTGATTAGGTAAATATAGATTAGGGTTTAGCATAATACTGGTAACCTACTCTCAGACCTACCGTACCTTAACAGGTAGATTTCTGAATTAAAGAAAGTTATGTTATAGGAAATCTATCAGAAATCAACCCGTTAGGTAGGTCTGATGGTAGGTTACCAGTATTATGTCTAAACCCTAATCTATATTTACCTAATCAAAATATTTTCAAAGCTAAGCATACTTTAACTAATATGCTTATTATCGGGAGAGCTCTGATAATTTGCCGATCAGTTAAAGTATTTCTCAGTTTAAAAAATTTTCGGTTAGGTAAATATAGTTAGGGTTTAGCACTAGTAAACCTACCATGGTCTACCTTAACAGGTAGATTTCTCATGGTAAGTTTCTTTAGGTGATTTTAGAATTATAACCATTTAGCTTTATACAATTCAGCAAAATCTCTGATGAATATAGTACACACGCATATAGAAGGCAATTCCCCATACTACTTCAACGTATATTACAGATAATATGGGAATTGGCACATTTCGTTACACATTCATTCAAGGAGAGGAGATGAATGACCTTCCATTTCACGGACTGCTGTGCCCTTTTTTTTGCTATTTAAAAAAAACGAACGCGAACGGAACCAGCTGAATGCAGGTGTAAACACCTCTTTATATGCAGACATTTGCATGGAGCCCTGCACTAAGGGGTTAGTTGGGGTTCAAGTATTCTTGGCGGCCAGAGTTACATTCCAGCGGACAAGTCCAATTGTCAACAGACAACATGTGCAGATGTTATCAAGACCTCAAAATAGTCAATATCTGTTCCAAAATTTACATAAAATCAATAAAATCGATCAAGTTGATAGAAGTAACATTCTATGACAAAAAAAAAAAAAAAAAAAAATTTTTTTTTCTACACTTACTTGGCTCTTATGCTCGCTACCTTCTGAATAAAAAAGAGTTGCAACACAAATCTCTATTGAATTCCGTTTTTCGACAAGGTGTCAAATTACAGATTATGCGGAAGGTAGGAGGAGCAATGAGTCACAGCAGCTAGGTCTCTACCCAACAACTCAAGGAGAACTGCAAATTACAGATAGAGCATGTACCCACATAGCGCTAGCGGTGTGCGGTTTCATTAACCAATCACGACTGTATGAAATCTAAATATCAGCCAGCAGTCTGCCTCAAAAAAAAAAAAAAATCTCAAATAAGCAAAACAGGTCTTCTTTATGCAAAACAAGATATGGCATCAAACTGTAACCAACCTCCATCTCCAAACTATACCATCATAGATAACCGATCACGTTAGCCATCTTTAAAAACCCACATCCTATTTAAAGGTAACACCCTTATTTCCTAGAAGCCTGTACCAACAGAACAGGAGGTACCATGGCATCTAATCCTGCATTTCTTTTATCTCATCAAATCATGAGTTTTGCACTAATGACCATATACAACACAGCAACTTCTTAACCCAGAACAGAGGTGCCGCATCCTCGGTGCTGAGTCTCTCGATTGCCACTTTGATAACTTTACATGATTGGGGGGAGGGCTCCTGGAGCCTTGGCAAGAGAAGCCATCATGTGGCACTTCCAATTAGACACGCAACAGGGAGGGGAATTCCAGAAAACAGTTTTTATTTCCCAAAAAAGGAGGGGGACAGTTATTAACGATGGCTTAATCACCATAGCCGACACTTTACACGCTGCATTAGAGTTTTAAAAGAGTGTAAATAGTTGACAACTTCTCTACGAGGGACAATTTTGAGATATCTGCGTAGCTTCTCCTTCTACTGTTTGGTTTGGGCATGCACTGACGTGCCAACTAACAGCAAGAGGTCCAAACTTTGGCAGGACGTGTAGAACAGAACCCTGAGGGAGTGGGATTTGGTCATTACTTTAATATTCAGCACCGCGCCTGAAGACGGCTTTGCTCCTCCAGGAACAATTGGGCTCTGTTTTCTTCATCATCCCGCTTACTGGACGAGGCGAGCAAAGTCCAGTGGAAAACAGCACCCACTCCTCTGAAATGCAACCGAAATATGTGCTTAGTCCCCCAGGGCTTACATGATATACATTTAAATGTACATTGCCCACTACAAAGAAACAGACCAAATTACTCCGTGGGGAATTAAATGTACTGTGGTTTGATCTCACAGCCATGAACCTTGTAAAGAAGCCTTGAAATGCTGACAGACCCCTACGACCTCTCTTATAACCAGTATTTGTGCTACAGATTACAATGGACTTCCTTAAATTTATACACAAAAAGTTAAAAACAAGTCATCCTTTTAAAAAGCCAAAACAAAAAAATCTGCCCCACAGCTTGGTATTGATGCTCCCTCTCTACAAGAAGCATCACTAAGAATATGCCAGATTAAACACCCTGCCCCTAATTACAAGGTTTAAAAAAAAAAAAAAAAACTTTGTTTTCACATATCTCAAATCATGCTTCATTAACACCTTCACAGTAATGAGACTGTCATGGAAAATAAGGTGCACCTACTGTGCATAACTAATGAGTGGAGGGGCAGAGCTGTGACATACCCTCCCTTCATGGAAGAAACCCTAAAAACATAATGACCATCAAATGTCACGCCACAAAAAGCCGGCTCCTGATTTATAACTGCAGGAATGTGGCTTATGACTCCAGACCCAGCAAGAGCTCCCCCCATATTGAGAAGGAGCGTGCACCGGACTAGAAAGCTGGGATACACTGACCAGTTACTAGGTGACAACACAACGACAAGCTGCCCCAGGCTAGACTCACTGACCAACTAGACAAGAACTTCAACTCAAAATTTACACAGGATCTTCTTTTCATCATCTGCAAGAGACAAGAGGAACACTTACCTGAAGTATTCTGCACAAGAAAAGCCAATAACTGGATATTGCTCCCTGTGGCACGATCATCCCTCAGGTAAGAACTTTGAGTGTTTTACAAGTCCACAATATGACAGAACCACGCAGGCAGAACTTATTTAGCAGCGCTTCCGTAAACTACAGCCTCTCGTATTTCCATCATATGAGCATTGCCTGACCGATCTCTGTGGCTCAAGCAACTAATACAGGGCCAGAGCAAGCATGATTAACAGTAGTACCAGTGTGTTAAGGCTCCCCCTGTCCCTCACTCATCTAGCATGGACAGCCAACACTGCCGACCATGTGATGTTCCTATAATGAATTGAGCTTGTGTGCAAGACCCGGTGAGCGAGTCTAAAAACTGGATAAATCTCTGGAAATCTTAAGATAACCCCGGATGTATGGTTTAGGGATTAAATAATTAAAGAACAATGACATCCTGCAAAAAAGGATCAGTCCTATAGCACGACCCCTAGTAACACTAATGCCCTTTATCAACAGGCCAAATGAATGAAATTCTAGATCATTTACTAGATGTAGCCAGGAGTGGGGGCAAAGAAAAAAAAAAACCATCCACTATGTAATGCACAACTCTTGTGTATATGGTCAGAACTTAAGTTTCAATGAATTTTGCAAGCAGGAAAAAAGTTTCTTCTCTCCGGCACCGCATGACAGAGGAATCAGAGTTGATAAAAACACATGTCACATCTGTGACAAGAAGGTGCGGGCAAACAGGGAAGGATCGGGCTTAGCGCATCCAGCAAATGGTAAAAGCAGGAAGGATGTGCAGTGTCCGGTGAATCCTACCTGTCCATCCAAATGATCAAGAGGGAACAAAGCCAGGATATTTTCCCGCAGCGCGACTAGTCACATGACGCTCATGATGTGTGCGTCTATAAAAGCAGCTTATCCCTGAGCGTGAAATCTAACACAAACACTCTTTCCCCCCTCCCTTTCCAATCTGGCAACCGCTCATGACCCGGGGTTTTAAACAGGCACAGGCCCCTGCTTGCCTCAGGGAATGAGCCAAGAGTCAGCTCAGGTGCCTCAGATGGAGGTGGTGGGAGGTGGTGTAATAGACAAGTAGAATTTAACACTCACTGCTATCAGCTAGGCCTCAGAAGTTGTTGGGCCCCACGACTTACACCCTGTTCATTTTGCTCAGGTGGTCAAGCGAAGAGGACAATAGGTCGCTGCTAGAAGTCGGCACAGGTAGCCGGTTCCATCACTTACAAGCTGCAGGACACACATCACCTTCCTACGCTCTGGATGTGGCCATCTCAGTGACCAGGGAGACCGTGGTGCACCAGGTTCCTGATCGACTGAAAATAATAACACCACAGCCCCCCGACCCTCGGTTTATGTCTGCTAATGGCCGGCTAGAATATGTTCTTAGATGGCTACAAAGATGTAACGTATGATCAATCCTAGAACCAGGTCACACAGAACAGTTAAGCCACCTGTATGTAAAGGGTGGCCATAAATATTGGCTAGGAGAAACCCTCTCATCCTGCGGAGGATAGCATTCAAGTGCAATGTGTATGGAAGCCTCAAGTCACCACAATGTCCCCCACATCCCCCAGTGTAAGATGACAGGGAACTGAGGCATTCAATACTGCAATGCTTCGGTTTTGGAACCATTGCAAATATAGCTGTATATTAGAGGAGGAAGGAGGGTTAGTAGACACCACTGTAGAGCAGAGTGAGCAATCTGCACACAAGTATATTTTATGTATGGTCAATCTCAGAAAGGATATAGTAATAGCAAAAGAAACTTGACGAGTTTGTCTCAGGAAGACTTTTGACTATGGGCCCCGTCCTATAGACCGTTTCCACATGTGTGCAATTTACTCAGTTTTTTGATGTATTAACGCAAGATTTATGCACCCTATAATCATGCATTAATACCAGGATATAGAAGTACACCATGACTTCCTCATCCCCTCCGTTTTGTCTTACTGATCAAACACAGAATGAAAATGGTCATGAATGTGGAAAGATACTGTCCTCATTCCCAACTTGCAAACAGCCCAAAACAGCTCAGATAGCAGAGGATAGCGGAAGAGAGAACTGTTAAAATGAGGAAATCCATCAGTTCTGGTCTAAAATCATAAATGATCTATTATTAGAATTCTGTACATCTTGTTAATACTGTGTGTTGAAAGGACATTTATTTACAGTATCTGATCAACTAAACTTTAACATATAACATATGCAGTGAAGTTTAGTTTATAAGTGGGATTTTAAAGGGTTGTCCACCTTTACAAAATAATTGACATCGTTTGTGAAATAAAATGTTAGAGTTTTCCAATATACTTCTGTTATCAACTTCTCACGGTTTTATAGAGCTTTACTTGCTGTCATTTAGAGGAAGCTTCAATGTTTACTTCCTGGTTAAAAAACACGGCCATGGTCACGTCACACAGGTGCATGCTCGACCCTATTACTCTGTATAATGAGCCATGCATTTGTGTGACATGTGACCAAGGATATAACGAGCCCTGCACCTGTGTGACATCACATACATGGGCCGTTTTTATCCACAGGAAGTAAAACAATGACGGCTTCCTGTTAAATGACAGCAAGCAGAGATCTAGAAAGCTGCTAGTACACAAAAGCATATTGGAAAATTGAACAACTTTTCCCTACACAAACACAATATCAATAATGGACCTCCCCTTTATGTATTATTTTATGACTGCTTTTATTTGATACAATAATAAAGCATGCTTAGGGTCAAAACACCATTCTTCCCTTACTTCCCAGTGGTGCTGCAGGTCAGCACAGATCGGGAGATGGACTCTCACAGTCGGTCTCCAAGATGTACTTGCTCAAACCCGGGGTTCATCGACTGGTAACCAAAGATGGACACAGCCACCATAAAAGCTGTTGGGATCCAGGGCAGGGACTGTCCTACCTGCGTGCATTGGGGGTTACTTCTTGACATGCTCTGGCGATGGATGATCTGGCCTTTTTGGCTTCCTTCTTAGCACACTGGCTCCTTTTTGCAGTTTTTGGTATCTTTGGCGAGAATGAATGGGGAATTGGCCCTGGATCATGATGCCCACACCAGAGATCATACCATCTGTGTGAATAATACATAACTAGCTTCACCGCTGCCTTCTCATTTCTCTTTGGAGACACAGCTCACCATTGGATATGGTTCCATGTTTCCAAGCGGAGTTGCCCAGTGCCATCGCTCTTCTGCTGTGCAGATGCTGCTTGGACTCATGCTGGAGGCGTTCATCACAGGTCAGAAAGTGCATGTGTATCTTAACTAAGTACTCAAGTTCCCTCTGTGTATTTTCCCTAATTCATGATATATTTTCTATAGGTGTTTTGTGTGGCAAAAATTGCCCCGACCAAAGAATCCACCCCTTCAATCATCTTCTCGAGGTTGGCCGTGGTGGGGAGTCAGAGGGAAGCCGTATGATGTTCCAAGTGGCCAACACACCGTCCCAAGCCCATTAACCATGTGCGAGTCAGTGGAATCCTCTACCAACCAGAGAAGGAGAGGGGACAAATCCAAGACCATCAGTGTTGTTACTTTTCATGGGAGGGTTCAAACAAGCGCGTGGAGTGTCCTTTCTTCTCCTTCCCCTCTCACTACACTCACAGTCTCTCTCCTGGAAGTCCTCTTGCGGCTTTTTGTTGCTTCGTGAAACTATATCTCTTCAGTTCCTTGGAGCTGGTGGTCTGTCTATCGCTACACAGGAAAGTCAGGGAATAGGCCTGAGTCGTACTCTTACTTACAAGTGAGATACTTCAAGGACAACCCTTTACCCCCCTGGCTCACTGCGCCAGCTGAAGGTGGTACCGCATCTCTATGGAAATGGTTTGGTCTTCCGCAACCAAGAAATAGTGGATCCTGTCAAAGGGCAGACACACCTGCATGTAAGTGTATTTGGATTACAATCCTTAATTCTGGTGGTAGATGTCCTTTAAGGATTATGGAGGCCATTCTTCTTTTAGGAATCTTGGGTGCTGCATAAATTGGTAATTTCCCCACTGGGACTAATAAAGGATTATGTTATCTTAAAATCTTTTGTAACCTTGGCCAGATCTGTGCCTTGACAAAATTCTGTCTCTGAGCTCCTTAGGCAGTTCCTTAGACCTCATGATTCTCATGTGCTCTGACATGCTCTGTGAGCTGTGATGTCTTATATAGACAGGTGTGTGCCTTTCCTTATCTAGTCCAGTCACTTGAATTAAACACGGCTGAACTCCAATGAAGGAGTATAACAAGCTCAAGGAGGATCAGAAGGAAATGGAGTGTCACAGCAAAGGCTCTGAATACTTATGGCCATGTGATAATTCAGTTTTTTTTTTTTTTTTCTGACAAGATGAGGTGCAGAGTGTACGTTAACAAGCAAAAAATAACTTTTTTGATCTTACCAATTGGCTGCAATAAAACAAAATTGAATAAATACTTTCTGTACTGTATATGTATATATATAGGGGGTGCTTAACTCCCAGACTGCCCCATGATCGAACTTGATGTAACAAGACCGGTTCCCTTTAAAATTGTTCTCCTCTCTGCTGATCCCTGGTGCTTCACATTGCAGTCCTGTAGCCGGAGGCTGTTGTGTTATGGTGATCTCATGACTAGATTTCCTGTGCTGAGTTTATTGTCACAGAGACATCGGGGAATGTAATAAGCTAAATGTCCTGGTATTGTATTTCTTGCTGCATCAGACAACTTTTTTTTAATGAATACCTTTACACAAGATACATAGACTTTATACTCAAATTTGAGCATTCGATTGGTGAATATGTAGAACAGTTTTTACTTGCATGTTCATTGTGTTCTGGAAAGGCTCTTTATATGAGGATTGTTATTTATCAGCATTTGTACCAGGAATTAATCTGCCCTTTCTCCCTCGCTCCCCTTCCTATTTTAGAACACATGTACATTGGCCATATTGAATATTGATGCGCATGATAGATAACCCCTGAACCAATGACTGTTTGGTTTGTGGCTACATAATTTGTATGGGCATCCTAATTCCTGTATCATATGACTACGCTCAGTTTGTGAAAATATGATATATGATACAAGGAGTCAGTAGGGAAGCAGGGACTCCTTTCCTCCAACTCCTCTCCTCCTCCTCGCTTCCGCCTCCGCCTCCTCGCTTCCGCCTCCGCCTCCTCGCTTCCGCCTCCTCCTCCTCGCTTCCGCCTCCTCCTCCTCGCTGCCGCCTCCTCCTCCTCGCTGCCGCCTCCTCCTCCTCGCTGCCGCCGCCTCCTCCCCGCTGCCGCCGCCTCCTCCCTCCTCCTGCTATTAAGTATCTTTTTTACAGACCACTTTAGGGGAAAAATGCCAGTTCTCCATAATTTCTTTTGGAAATTGTGTGGCATTGATGTCACAGGATTTTTAACTGCATCTTTTTTCACTTCAAAATGAATCTGTCAGCAGAAACGTGATTTTTTGCTGTTTCCAATGACTTTGCTATTTTGCTTTTAAAAATGTGTTTGTCAGCATTCTGAATCATTTCAGCAGTTTATATAAGTTTGACGTTCCAGGTGACAGGTTCCCTTTATGAAAGAAAAAGTGCATGGGGGTATTAGGAAGAGAGACAGGGAAGTGCTGAGGGACCAGATTGAAGGGTAAAACGGTGTGAAGTTACAGTACAAAGAACAGCCTGTGAAGTTACAGTACAAAGGGCCTCTGGTAATTTTTCGGAAGCCCATCAGGCCCATAAGTGTAAAAGTTAATTTTAGAAGGGAGGAGGTCGGGGCCTTATGGAACTCCGAAAGTTACCAGAAAGGCCCTCCCATACTGTACACTTTCACAGGCTGTACACAACACCGTTTTAACCCGCCAATCTGGTCCCTAAGCACTTCCCTGTCTCTCTTCCTAAACCCCCATGCACTTTTCTTCATAAAGGGAACCTTCACCTGGAACTCAAACTTTATAACGCTGAAATGATTCAGAATGCTGACAACACATTTTTAAAAGCAAAAATACAAAGTCTGGAACCAGCAAAAAATCACGTTTTCTGCTGACGATTCCATTTTGAAGTGAAAAAGATGCAGTTAAAAATCCGTGACATCAATGCACACAATTTCCATCAGAAATTATGGAAAAACTGGCATTTTTCCCCTAAAGTGATCTGTAAAAAAGATACTTAATAGCATAAATACGCCTGCAAAAACTAGGTAAAATGTGTGCAGAAAAAAAAGTCTAAAGAGCACTTAACACTCCGGAGAGGAGGAAGAGGCGGCGAGGGAGGAGGAGGAAGAGGCGGCGAGGGAGGAGGAGGAAGAGGCGGCGAGGAGGGAGGGAAAGAGTGCGGCCGAGGGAGGGAGGAGGAAGGGCTGAAAGCGCAGAGGAATGAAGATGGTTCGAGAGGAGAGGATTAGAGGGGGGGCGATGAGGAGGAGAGAGGGGCAGGAGGAGGAGGAAGAGGGGCGAGGAGGAGCCATCAGGCCCATAAGTGTAAAAGTTAATTTTAGAAGGGAGGAGGTCACAGATAGCACATACAAGAATATTGCCACAGTCCCGGTGCCTGGATCTATGAGTAAGTGTCCCTGGTTTATCATGATGGATTTTGATAGAAGATGGTAAAAACTGAACCCCGTTGATATATGTGGTGCAAGTGTTTTTAGACCGTTTTTTTTTCAAGTAAATTGCAACAGAATGCTGTACTTGTGTGAAATCCACCTTGGGTCCCGTTCACATGGGTTTATTTAATCCGAAAAATGCAAATGATATGGTGGGTTCAGAAAATACTACCTTTCCCTTATCCTTAGGGTCTCAACAGATTTTTTTTTTTTCATGCAAGTGCAGTCCAAGTCTACATCAGACAGAACTCTGTGCAAGCAGCAAATGTTTTTCACTATCCAATGGCTGCCATTCCAACTTTTCACTGATGGTCAATATCACCTATATATTGTTACAGTCATGTAACCACATTAACCAGTAGGTTTTCTGCCTAAGACAAATTGGCTTGTACTGTATTCGGTAATTTTCTCCAGAGATGGACCTAATAGACTTTCAGCAGCAAGTCACTATATAAATATTTGAAATGACCGCAAGTTAGATTACTGACGCATTTTATCTCTGCCATACACACTAGAGGAATTCCAGTAATGTATAAGCACCTTGACAGCCAGGGATTTGGATTATTTGGCATGGCGTGAAAAGATTATTAACTGCAGCCTTGCTTTGTCCATTATACAATAAAGGAATATTAGTCTCGCTTATACAGTGCACTAGCACGTTGCCTGTCATTACAGCATAGTCTCGGGATTATAGAGGTGGGTGTGCAGTAGAAAATGCACAGTCAAATTCATAAGAAACTCTGCTTGAAGACCACTCACTGCTTTCTCTGCTTTGCTATTAATCTCATGATGCCTCAGAAAAAGCATCTTTCTATCCCTGCATTTCCCACTTAAGTACATCAAATTGTAAACTTGTATCATGCATGCTTCACTCAGTCTTGATTTTTAGTTTTCCTCTGCTTTCTCTGCTTCTGTCAATCTTATGATGCCTCAGCAAAGTATTACATGACAATGCAAAGGCTGTATAATCTGAGCTAGTTGGTGCACCATGTTTATCTATAGCATAAGTACACAGTAAGGGAGGCTGAACTCGGAGTGTCTTATTAACTGTGTGACTGTTAAGTGGCTTCACACTCATGCTTGATGTCTGTGTGCATACTGATGATAGAGCAGAGAATCAGCAGTGCGCACAATGCTGGTATGTCTTGGTAATACAGGCAGTCCCCGGGTTACATACAAGATAGGGTCTGTAGGTTTGTTCTTAAGTTGAGTTTGTATGTAAGTCGGAACTATATATTTTATCATTGTAATCCCAGCCAGAACTTTTTTGGTCTCTGTGACAATTGCATTTTAAAAATTTTGGATTGTCATAAGAATCAATATTAACACTAAATCTTCATTACAGACACCTGTGATAACTGTTATAGCTGTTTATTATAGCCTAGGACTAAAGTACAATGAATTACCAATATCCAGAGGTCCGTCTGTAACTAGGGGTCGTATGTAAGTCGAGTGTTCTTAAGTAGGGGACCGCCTGTACTTCGGCTCCCATTACCTTGTATTGGCTTCTCTGGGGTATCTTAGAGATTTGCTCTGTGACCTGTGTGTTTTCTGCTTACGGTTTCTCTTTGCACTGTTTTAAAAATCCCCTTGTTTCTCTTCTGTTTTAACAAAGATGGTGCTCGAGGTCCAGGTTGGAGAGAGCATCCAGACCGCCGTAGGCGTTTTGACTTTGATTTTCGAGAACGTGACGATGAGCGAGGCTATCGCAGGACTCGTAGCGGCTCAGGGAGCGCAGAAGACGAAAGAGACAGTCTACCAGAATGGTGCCTGGAGGATGCGGAAGATGAGACGGGAACATTTGATTCCTCAGGGGCATTCCTACCTTCCAAGGTATACTTTAAAGGGGTTGGAGATTTTATTTTATTTTTTTTTCTTTTGTTAAAATTGAAAGGATTGTACCAAGTGTTCAATCTATTTCCTATCTACTGTGAATTTCTGGCTGCTGGGACCCCCACCGGATCATGAGAATGTCGCTGAATCTGGAGGTTCTGTCACGGTTCACACTAAAGAGTGGAGTGAATGGTCAAGCATGTGTCCTTCTACTGCATACTATTGTATGGGAGTGTTGGAAATTTTTCCAGGACTCGTGTGCATTTTGCAGGCCACAAAAGGATGCTTGTTCTCTTCTTTGTGGGTAGCCTGTTTGACACCAGCAGTTGGGGGCCCCACTCACACTGCCGATGTCAATAAAAAAAGTGAGTGCCCAGGTGCAAAGATGGGCAGGTATACCTGCTCTAAAATATTTGTGCAGGCAGATGCATGCACAGGCTGTGCGCATGACCACATATAAACAAATGGGGCCTTGTGTTCTCTATAACAAAGGCCAATAACAAAGTATATAGCCCCATTACACATTTGTGCGCATGAGGCCAAGTGCGGGCAATAGATGAGCACAGCGCCTGGCAATGTACAATACTCTTATTCTCCTATGGTAGTTCCCAGCAGTCCAGCCCTCACTGAGATTGATTTGGTATCCTGTGGATAGATCATTTCTTTCACACTTGGTACACTCCCTTTAAGTGGGAGGATTATTTTGGTAAATTGCTGTACCTATCTTTAGTGGCTAAATTTTTCCGACTTTCAACTTCTCTTTCTAGAAGGTACAAAAGGAATGCATTCCCGAGGAGCAGGAGCTGGACTTTCGTCCTTCTTTGGATGGGGAAGAACGTTCAGATTCTGAAGGAAGCAACTTGGAAGATGCCAAAGAGGCAGATGTGGTACAGGTACCAGAGCAGTCCAGTGAGAGAAACAAAAATGACAGCTTTGGAGAAAGACCAGGTACAGCCTTTTGTAATTGTGAGTGTAATTTTAAGATGTTGGGTTTCTTCCGATTTGGGTTTATTTATTTTTTTTGTGCTTTTTTTTTTTTTATCTTATCAGTGACCACACCTCCAGAGTTGGAGCATAGGACACCTTCCCCTGTAAAGAAAACTGAATCTAAAGCCGACTCTCCAGTCCAGAAGAGTACTACTCCCCCTGTGTCCAGTAACCATGAGCAGGAAGCAAAATTGCATACAACCCCCTCAGCCTCAATTCCACCCACACAGAAGGAAGGTAAGACAACATATCTGTGCATGAGTACTGTATAGTGTTACATGCTTTCAAATCTAGAGGAGCACACATCACAGATTTCATTTTATTTGTCCCACAAAGTGTTGTGAAGGGCTGAAATTATCCAGTCCCATCATGCGATGTCCCTGAGCTCTTAGTTAGTTGTACTATCCTGTCACCTGGCACAGAATTCTGTCCCGGTCTTTGTAGTGCAGCAATTTCACCAGCAAACGTCATGGCTAGCTGTTGGCTGGTCCAGGCAGGTGGGCACCCTATGTGCCGTTTCCACAGCGAATTAGGGCCTCAAGTTATCTCTGCCAAACACATCCAGGAGCCATTTCTTAAAGTACCCCTCTACCCACTCAGGCACCCCCACCAGCCTCACATTATTGTGGCGTAACCTTTTAACGCGGTCATTAGCTTTTGCTTGTAAAGTCATAACTCTCTGGAAATAATCCCTCACTTCCTGCTGTAGTGGGGGAATATTCCTCTCCACCGCAGTGGTGCCCTCCGCCACCTTTTCCAAAGCAGTATGTCCTCCTACAGACTCCCCACCTGGACAGTCAATTTAAAGGCAGTCTGCCACCAGGATCAGGGACTGTATGCAAATAAACCTGAGGGGCTCCAGGCTCCATAGGTGTTAATTTAATCTACACACAGTCTTCCACCTCCTCCTTTGACATATGGGCAGCCAGCACTGAGTACCTGGAACCAGATGCAGCACATGCACGTTGTAGGTCCGGCTGCCTTCTGGATTTCCACCCCGGTGTGTCTCTGGCAAAGCTGCCGAGGCACGCTGGTGTTTCTGCTCTTATCTCTGCCTCCTCCGTGGATGTGCGGAAAACATCTTGGATTTGGAGATTGGCCGGTTTGTCTGCCGATCGCTTGCCTTGAGAGTTTGTCACGTCAGGGATCTGCAATTCACATGCTCCTCCCCCATCTACAGCTTTTGGTTTTACGGGTACAGTATGGCTTGTCAGGATCCCTGCGGCGGAGCTCTGGCTCTCAACCTCCTTCTACATTCATGGCTAGGCCATGCCCGCCAATGTCCCTAAACTCTCGTGCAGAGGATCGGTTATTTCGGTCGTGAGCTACACACTTTGGAGAACTCACAGACGCCATTCGATTAAATTATACATGGTCACAGTGTGGGAGTAGTGGTGAGAGGTTTGCGGATATTTAAAGATCTCTGATAACTATTACAAAATACCTCTTACCATTACATCACTGATATCTGTATATAAAATAGATGTGTTCCCTGCAAACCCGGTTAATGCCTAGATGTGAATACCCCTTAAAGGGGTATTCTCATTTCAGCAAATTAATGTTATTGTTTGCTTCATGAAAAATTATATGATATTCCAGTATACTTTCTATATCAATTCCTCAGTTTTCTAGATCTCTGCTTGCTGTCATTCTATAGAAAGCTTTTGTGTTTACTATCAGTGGCCAGGAATCTGACCATGGTCACACAGGTGCACGGCTCGTTAGTATCAGAGTAATCAGAGCTGTGTGATATAATGAGCCGCAGACCTGTGTGGAAATAAACAATGAGGTTTTCTATTGAATGACAGCAAGCAGAGATCTAGAAAACCGTTAGGAATTGATAAACAATTATACAAACAATAACATTCGACCCATCTAAATATATTTATATATTTTTAAGCCCCTCATACACATACTTTACAGTATTTTGAAAGTTTGGAGATGCATTTAAGACAAAAGTTCTATATATACTTGAGTATAAGCCGACCTGTGTATAAGCCAAGGTACCTAATTTTAACTCAAACTGGCAAAACCCTATTGACTTGCGTGTAAGCCTATGGTGGGAAATGCATTGGTCACAACCTACACCCAGTATATGGCCTGCCCATGCCCCCAGTATATAGCCAGCCAGTATATAGCCTGCCCCTTGACCCCTCGTATATATAGCCATTCAGACCCCTGGCCATGGTATGCCCAGCCTAAATGAAAAAAAAAACAGGCACTGCACTCTCCTTCCCGATGCCCCCACAGGTCCTCTTATTTTCTTTGTTCTGTGTCCCTGTGGGTGCTGCCCTCATGGTATATGCGGCGGTACAGCGCAGGGATAGGAAGTCGTAGCATCGCCGAAGAAAGAGGACCTGCGGTAGGGTGAATGCAATGTTTTTTTAGACTCGAGTATAAGCAGAGTTAGTGTTTTTTCAGCACAATTTTTGTGCTTAAAAACTCTGCTTATTCTAGAGTATATATGGTATTTTTTTAAACATCAGTGGCTTGCATAGAGGAATAAGGATTAAAGGGATACAGTCGGTCCCCTACTTAAGGACACCCGACTTACAGACAACCCATAGTTACAGACGGACCCCTCTGCCCACTGTGACCTCTGGTGAAGCTCTCTGGATGCTTTACTATAGTCCCAGACTGTAATGATCAGCTGTAAGATGTCTGTAATGAAGCTTTATTGATAATTCTTGGTCCAATGACACCAAAAATTTTGAAACTCCAATTGTCACTGGGGCAAAAGAAAAAAAATTGTCTAGAACTTCCATTATAAAATATACAGTTTCGACTTACATATAAATTCAACTTAAGAACAAACCTCCAGACCCTATCTTGTATGTAACCCGGGGACTGCCTGTATTGCTATTGCTTCTCCCTTGATTTGTCACTAATCTTTTCTTGTCTCCTTTGATCTTCCAGAGCCTGCGTCTCGTAGTTCCAGAGGTTCACTTGAGTCGACGGCTCCTTTAATACCTCACTCCCCTTCTCCTGCATATAGCCAAAGCACTGCAGTCAAAGATCCTCAGCAAGGACCAGCCATGCATTCCCCCTCTACTCAGACTGACCTCTCCTCAGGGCCTCCTCCTCCCTCAGTCTGTGCAGCACCAGGCATGGGTGCACTCATACCTGAACCTGATGAAGAAGATGGATTGGAACACCTGGAGCAGGTGAAAGCCTAGGAATTTAAGAAACGCATAACTTGGGGTATTGTACATAATTTGGTAAAATGTTTAATTTCTACCCAAACACGGGTCACCCATATTGTACTAGTAAAGTTTCCCCTTTTGCCCGTCTCAGCTGTGGGTCACATGACTGTGTCCTGTGGACTTCTGATAGGTCCGAGGGCCTTGTGCTCATTACTGTATGTACGCCCTAAGGCCAGTTTTTGTATTTTATAAATGGTCCCAGATAAGTTTACACTTATAAAATGGATTCAAGAACTTTTGGAACGAATGGACATATCATAGTTATAGGACAGAGTTATTGTGCAATTTGTGTATACAGTTTTATGGTAAAGAAAAATTCTTCTCCAGCAAGCACAGCAGATGGTGGCGTACCTGCAGGACGGGGCGCTAGACGACGACAGGTTAACAGGAAAAGCACCAGATCACAGAGTTAAAGGACATTCTCCAGAAAACCAGCAGAAGTGGTACTACAAAGATCCGCAGGGGGAAATCCAGGGTGAGTCTTGTCACTGTCCTGTTTCTAGCTGCCTCCAGGTAATATTTCATGATGTCTTAATAATATATTCATTTTGTAGGTCCCTTTAGTAATAGAGAGATGGCAGAATGGTATCAGGCGGGCTACTTTCCTATGACTTTGCTGTTACGGAGAGTATGTGATGAGGCGTTTCAGCCGCTTGGAGACATCATTAAATTATGGGGCAGAGTCCCTTTCATCACGCCTCCGCCTTCAAGACTAGTAAGTGATCCTACTCAATTCTTATCATTCCTTTTTTTTTTTTCTGTATTTTTGTATTTAATGTTTTGCACTTAGAGGATTATAGTTTTGTTTGTCTTGTGACCCGGGTCCTCACTCCTAGTCTTCCATTTTTTGGTCAAAATTCATGTTTGAAAGCCAGACTGAGTTTCACCCGGATTTGATTAGGATGCTTATTGGACCCAGCCAGAAGCACAGTCCTTGTATCTAGACTGGCTGTCACTCTTAGGCCTCATGCACACAAACAAATACTCGTCGGGGCTGCCCATACATCTGGGTGCAGGGGGAGGAGAGGTTAGCATTGCATGCTGTGCGACTGCACCGTATAAAATGGCAGAATATAGGACATGCACTATATTTTGTGATGTATTGGTTGGGTCACAGTGTGGTAAGACAGTGGGGCAGATTTATAAAAAAGTGTCCTAAGGTTAGACAGTGCAGAGTTATACTGGACAGTGTTATTCTGGACCAGATTTATAAGTGTCTGGTGCTGTATGATAAACCTGTCCTAGTACAGGCGGTCCCCTACTTGAGAACACTCGACTTGCATACGACCCCTAGTTACAAACGGACCTCTGGATGTTGGTAATTTATTGTACTTTAGTCCTAGGCTACAATAATCAGCTATAACAGATATCACAGGTGTCTGTAATGAAGCTTTAGTGTTAATATTGATTCTTATGACAACCCAACATTTTTAAAATCCAATTGTCACAGAGACCAAAAAAGTTCTGGCTCGGATTACAATGATAAAATATACAGTTCCGACTTACATACAGATTCAACTTAAGAACAAACCTACAGACCCTATCTTGTATGTAACCTGGGGACTGCCTGTATACTCTGCTCCGCCTATTAGTTGGCGTACTTTACTTTATGGCTTCTGCACTTGCGTGAGTTACTTATAGGAGAGCCAGAAAATGGTGTAAAGCCGCTTTATAAATGTGGTGCAGACAGTGTTTTTAGTGGAAACTATGACAGAATTCTGTCGTGGACAGATTAATAAATCTCACCGCACTGTGACCGTCTGCCATAGACGTCTATGGGGGCCCCCATATGTTCGTCTGCATGACGCCTTATACAAGTATTATACACTTCTTTACCAAAGTGCTGCAGTGCATTATTTAACATGAAAAATTGAAAAGAAAAAAATTTATATATTTTCCTTCTCGTGACAATACCAAACCCTTTTTATGGTCAAAACGGCTCTTTTCCTACTTTTAAAGGGGTTGCTGGGGATTATGCTTGGGAGGCCTTAAAATACAATAAGCTACTTATACTCGCCTCCCCCAGTGCTCCTGTTCACTTGCGGTGCTGCCCGTCACTGCCGTTCTCGATTTTTTTTATTTATTTTTTTAAACAATGGTGGGCCGTGCCGCCCCGGCCACTGCTGTGTACCTGCTCCTGTCTGAACACTTGTTCTAGGAGACATGTGGCAGTGGACAGGACGGCACTGCAGACATTTGTACAGAAAAAAAAGACTGACGGACGAGCCCTTTAAATGCAAAATTAGGAAGAAAAAAAACCTGTATCACTGTAATAATCATACTGAATAATCTCTGTGAACAGAATTGCTTTTTCATTCCATTCCAGCCCCAGAGGGAGTTAAGAAAGTTTAGTGTGTAATTTTTCCCTAAAAAGGTGCCATTGAGTAAAATATAACCCAAAGCCTTCATACTTCTATGCCAAAAAAAAGCAATTCGGAAGCAAATTAATATTATATGTCTATATACAACATAAACAATGTTGGGTGGTTCTAAGCTGTGTACACTTTTGCAGACTTTTTTTTTCTCCTTTTTGGCCTATTGTATTTATTAAGAGACCATTAATAAACCTTATTACCAATAGGGATGTAATTAAAATGTTCCTTCCTGCCAGATTTTATGTACGGCCATACACAGCACAGCTCCATTGTTGTACCAAGTACATTAATGAATTCCCTCTCTAAGGGGAATAAGCACCACAAGCCTGGCAGCTCAGCTATATCCCCTCCTATATCACAGCAGACCACTCCGTCTGATAGTCCTACTTCTATCCTCCATCAGCTATGCCCCTTCCCCACCATGTGTAACACTCACTCACTGCCCAGCATTTCCTCCTCCACGTCTTCCATTGTTGATATATTAAAGACAAGACCTTGTGATTAATCTCTGTCTATAGCCCTTGTTTCTTTTATAGCAGCGTCACAATTCACAACCCACATATTTATATTTTTACATGACTAATATGTCTGTGGCCTCACATGAGTTGTCCAGCAATCAGCACTTATATTCAAGGGATAGTTATAATCTACATTGGACCTGATGAGATTACCTGTATTTTCTGGGCCATTAGGCGCACCGGACTATAAGGCGCATAAGTAGAAAATGCCTTATATATGGAAAAATTCCATATATAAGGCGCACTAGTCGCCAGGACTATAAGGGCAGGGTGCCAGGGGGTGGCCAGTAAATGGGAGCGGAGGTGAGGCTCAAGGAGGGTCTACGGGGGAAGGGGGTCCGTTCAGGTGGAGGAGGGCAGGGACCCTACTTACATAGATCCCCGCTACCGGAGACAGCAGATCTCCCAGCGGGTATGCAGACCGACGCAGCAGAAGTTGTTCGCCTATACGCCGTTGTTCTGCTGGTCTGCAGTTCCGATGGGGATCTGCTGCTCCGGTCTCAGTAGCGGGGACTATGTAAGTCGGGTCCGCTGCCCTCCTCCATACATAGGCGACACCGGACTATAAGGCGCAACTTTGGATTTCTAAGGAAAACCTAGGCTTTTTATGGTGCCTTATGTCCGGAAATACGGTAGGTTGGACCTGCATCGACTACTGTGCTCAGTCCATGAATCACTTGAGTGTGTTTCATTTCATTCATTCTTTGTACACAGGCAAGATTCGTCTGATGTGTTTTTGTTGGATTTTTTAATGATTTTAATAATCTTTACAGGGTGAATGGCTCCTGAGCATATAGGCGCCGGCACCAAGATTGACAGCACTTTACCAGTTACAGCAGCTGCATTATCAACAATTCTTATCCAGTAAGATCTCATATTGTAAGACGCCCCATTTATCCTTCTATAAGGAGTCTAAAATTTCAAGCAAAAATGACTTAGTTGACCATAAGACGGAAAACTAAAAGCTGTTGCCCAAACGGTTTTTCAAGAACTTTTTTGCACCATCCTGCACGTCTATTATAGGCACTTGATTTTGAATATAATTGCTCCATCATGAGTCTTAAAATCCTTTGTCGTTTCTTCCTCAGACAGCAATATGCCCAGGTGATGGCGCAGCAGCCGAAGGCGGCAATGTCCGCACAGCAGCAGCAGCAGTTGGCTCTTCTATTGGCGCTTTCAGACTCTAAAAATGTAGGTAGTGTCTCATAGCTTAAAGGGAGTGCACCTCACATGGTATTTTTATCTTGACATGCTGAGTGTCTTTTTGCATCGGTAGGATATCTGAGCAGCCGGTTATTCCAACGATACCAAGGCAAATGTCAGTGCCAGATCAACATCATTGTGGGAGCTTTCAAAGTGCTGCCCCCCCCACCACAAGTAAGTGTCATGCTTGATGACACAAATGGGTGACATCATACATGAGTGTCCACCACTTATTGTTACCTAAATGAATCAGTGGATATAGGCTTGAGTTTATGGTGCTGCGATAAACAAGTAAAGACCAACAATATCTAATTATCTATTTTGGGGAAATGTTTTTTGTGTTAAATGTACCGTATTTTCCGGCCATAGGCGCACCGGAATATAAGGCGCAACAGTCCGATGCGCCTTATATATGTAATAATTCCTATATAAGGCGCATCGGACTATAGGCGCAGGGTCGGGGGCGTGGCGGAGTCCGGGGCGGAGCGGAGAACCCGACGGGACGCGACGCCGACAAGAGAGCGGAATGCGGGAAGGGAGGAGGCTGGAGAATAGCATACTTACATGGTCCCGCTACGGCGACAGCCGATCTCCAGGGGAACTGCAGACCACGCGGCAGAATTGTTCGTCCGCGTGTCTGGCAGTTCCCAGCTGAGATCTGCTGTCTCCGGTAGCGGGGACCTATGTAAGTATGGTCCGGCCCTCATATAGGGCGCACCGCGACTATAAGGCGCACTTTGGATTTCCAAGGAAATCCAAGGCGTTTTAAGTGCGCCTTATAGTCCGGAAAATACGGTATTTTTGTTTTATGTGGTCAATATGAGAAAAGTCTAACCACAATTGTGGAAAAAAAAATTTTCCTAAGGAAACTACCGTCAAAATCCATTGTGATAAACCAGGGACAATTACTCATAGATTGAAATCGTGGCCTCTCTGTAAAATACACTTTAAAAATTATGCTAGAAGGGCTCCAGGGATGTTACCGAGAGCCTCTTTGTGCGTAGCTTCACATTGTCACACTGTCTTCTCTTGACTGCTAAGGTTAGGATTAAAAGTGGAGTCCAGAGACCATCTGTTCCTCCTCACTGTTTCACTGAGCAGATAGCCAGCTGCAGTGTCATGGCATAGGTGTTTAAATGGCTCCTTAAAGGTGTTCTTCCATGAATATAAGAAGGCCCGGGTTGTGGGATAGAAAAATTAATGGTTTTAGCTCTTGGGCTTGTATGTAAAGTCCTTGGGGTCAAGTGACCTGATTCATTCAATGACTGGCTTCCCGAACATAGGATGTCATTCCAATCTCCAGGGGACTTCACTTCCTGTGTTGCCCCTGGTCCTTGATGCAGCCATTGGATAAAGCGGTCTGTAACCCCCTTAACTAGTACCGAAACTGCTATGTCTTTATGTTGTGTCATGACTCACCCTCCCTTATTGATTCTAGTGTGGGAAGGAGCAGTGTGGGGGACCTGCCTGTAGAGTCGGCATCTCAGGGAGTATCCAGAGAGCAAGCTGAACAGCTGGAGAAGGCCAAGGCGCCAAGGTTTTGGACTCAACTCATTTCTTCTTTCATTTGTCCTGCGTGGCGGTGCAAACTTTACTACAACAAAACAAATGCCTTTAATACTGCTCAATATTTTTTTTGTATTATGTTTCCCTTAACCTGTTCAATACATGGACAATAATCTGCCAACATATACCCCTGCAGCGATAGCAAATACATACACAGGGTACCTGAAGTGCACATATTTATGTGCTTAACCTTTTAATGCAACATCAAATGTTACCGGTAATAAAGGCAAGGTAGAGACAACTCCGAATTCCATCCAGTACCAACTTTCTCTCTATTATGTGTCATATTCACCCTATAATGGGATAGAATTTGTCAATGTTCTTAGGAAGGGTATAACAAATCATGTACCAAAACTCATCTTACTATATATACTACTACTATTTACTATACTTTGTTCTGTTACATGGTCCGCAAGTAGAATCACGATCCCTCAGAATGCCCTGTTATGTAAACTTTAATAATATCGTTATTGTATTAAACAAGAAAAAAAAAATATGCCTTTGGCAAATTGTTATGGTATAGATTCTATAAAATGAAGCCCTATGCTGAAGCGGTTATTTATTTTAGAAAGTCTGATTCTATCCCTGGCTGGAGCACAGTCTGAAACTGAGGGCTCTAATAGTATGGACGGTCAGAGGTGAATTTAGGCATGTGACCCGAGATAACAATATGATGCATCAGATTGAGCCATGTAGAAGAAGAGCTTTTGTGTCTCATTTAAATATAGTTTCTAGGATGTCCTGATAGCTACACATCCATTCACAATACATTAACACAGTTTTTTTGTGGCACCACACATGGTTACGGACTTCATTCACATATCACTTGTATCGCACCATTCACATTTTCAAGTTTTCTTATGTGTATGTAATAACATTACCTGGCAAGTTATAATGTATATGTGTCAGCATCTCTGAGGTTTTATCTTCCAAAAATGATATTTTTATGAATTAGTATATATGTTATTCATGGTCTACATTTAATATTGAAACTAAACTGTTTTTAACAGATTGAGCAGGAGAGGAGGAAGCAGAGCTGAGGGCAAAAACAGGAAGAGAAGAAAACTCAGGGCGCCTAGAAGGAGGAGGAGAGAAGAGGAAAGAAGAGCTAGAACTGGCTCGTCGCAAGCAGGTTTTTATTTAGTATACCTCTATTTTTTTTTTTTTTTGTGATATGGGATATGGTAAACAATGGTGAAGGGGTGGCTGGTGGTGGTCATCTTTTAATTTTGGATTTAGTTTGGAGATCTCTCTGCTAAAGGAGTATTCCTTTAGTTTCTTTTTAGATAAGGGTCTCACCTCTGGGACCCATTCTCTGTAGGACCCATTTCACTTTCAATGAGAGAAGGTGGATGCAATGTTGGCTTCATACAATCTTCTTAGGAGTTACAGACCTGCTACTCGGGTGTCTTTAAAAGTTTCATCATCTAAAGCAATTCTACCATTGATGGCAGCTTACAGATGTGGTCCCTCACCTCTAAGACACGTGTCTTACAATTGAAATATACTATTTTAAATTGTAAGGAGGAAGCCCTGCGGTCGACAGAGAGAAACAGGAGTGGCCGCTCAGGAGGCAAATCGAGAGGGAGGGAGAGAAAAAGGGAGGAAGAGCGAATCTCCTGGACGAATAAAGGAGGCGGCAGGAAAGGAGAGGAGAAGACAAGAAGAGGAAAGGAGACAACAAGAGGAGGAAAGGAGGAACTCGAGGAGAGAGGAAAAGGATAGAGGAAGAAAGGAGGAGAAAAGGGAGTAAAGGAAACGGAAGAGGAGGATAAAAGAAAAAGAGAAGAGCTTCAAAAAAGCAGGTACAACGGAAACACCTAATGGGCTGTTGTGTAACCTACAATAATTTTTTTTCTCTCTCTCTCTCTACACACACATTAATATATAATGATATATAAATACCCTGGAGCAGGTGTCAGGCGAGGTCCCCTAGTGCTAATGATTTAGTTCAGGCCGAGGTGCCAGATATCGATGGATGACTCGAGTTGCTGCATAAAGAGTCTCAGAAAATCCTATTAACTCTTTACACATTCTCACATTCACAAAACTTGCATATAAGTGAGAATTTTTTAAATATATGGTGAAAGGCTTGTACACCAGTTGTTTTGCACAAAATCACAAAAAGCTGCCTTATTTACATCAGTAAAACTGTTTTTGAAGAACGTTCTGACCAGACAGGATGGTAAGAGGACAGCCGCAGCTTGAAAACCCGAACTCGTGTTTCTTGTACAGTTGTGGATAGTTTTTACAACTTTGCTTTTCCACAAGCACTATCACCTGTAATATGTCTATTTTACACTGTTCGATAGGAGGAAAGTCTCAAGAGGGCGAACGGGAAGAGGAGAACGCTGCAAAGGCGACTTCAGAAGAAACGCGATTACGGGAGGAAGAGGAGCGCAAGAAGCGGAAGAGGCTCAGAGACAGAACGAGCTTCAAGACAAAGGCAGCAGCAACAGGAGCTTTAAGGCGACTGCACAACACAGCAGCAGCAGCAAAACTTGCACAGATTGAAGGTACTGGGAAACTTACTGGGAGTGTTTATTTTATAACTTATGACTGACACTCTTGTAGATGGGGGCAAAAACGCAGAGATGGAAATGCCCTCAGAAGAAGTATGTATACAGAAGACTTCCTGACTCTCCCGTGATGTGGTCACGAAGAGGCATAAGAAAAGTTTAGATTTAAAGGCATCTACCCACCAGGATGAAGGAAAAGTGTTAATGGAGCCTGGAGCCCTCAGGCTCATTTGCATACAGTCCATCCTGGTGGTAGATGGTTTAAGGAAAATTTGTAATGCTCCAAAGGACATTGGTAGCTGATGTCATGGCAGAAAAGTCAGTGGTGTGAATTTTATCTTTGCAGTCCCTCTTCTCACAACATTCAGCATATTTTTTACTCTTCTCTATTCACGTCTGCTGGCCAAACTTGTATGCTTGTGTATGCGGCTTGAAAGGAATTCGTTCTGGTTTTCCTTTGAAATATGTGGGCATCATTACTGGCTATACCTACATTCTTGTATTAAGATGCAAAATCACATTGTTGTCATTCACGCCCACACTGCGAATGTGAACTCATCCAAAGGTGTATATGATACAAGGAGTCCCTGCTTTTCATGAACTGCAGCCAAACTCCTCGATCACCAGCGGGAAAAGGGGACTCAATGTGTTATAAGTCTCTATTCACAAGGCCAAAATCATGTGTTTGTCCCTTATGGATAGTGAAATAAGCCGTTAAGTATGTCAGTATTTTAAGTGACGTTTATCTCTAAATTTATCTTCAGTTACCATCTTCATCCACAAGGGGGCAGCAGGGAATTCTGGAGGGCCTCTCAATCTGCTTAATTCACACTACCCTTCAGATTTCCATTTACCTCTGTTACAAATCAATAACGGATGGTAAATAAACAGTAATAAAACGGAACATAACGGATGACTGTGTTCTTTAGGCCTCTTCCACACTAGCGTTGCATTTCACGTCAGGGTGCAATGCGTGAAAAACTGCGTTTTTCACACGCGTGTTAGCGTTTTTGCGTTTTCGGCGCGTTTTTCACGCGCGATTCAATGGGAGACTCGAGCATTTTTCAAAGGGACCATGGTTTGGGATTAAAATGTGTTATTTAATTGAAAAAGAATGTCTTCTGATAAGTAGCAAACATCTGCGATCTATTCTGCACTGTTCCCCGTGTATATTATCTCCCGACAAGTTAGCAGATGTGAAGAACAGTGAAGATAGACTAAAAAGCATGGTCACACAGTGACCACAGGATCATTAAGAGAAACACAGTGCAGAATAGATTGCAGATGTTCGGCACATCTGCTTACTGTCGGGAGATGCGCACGGAACGGTGCGCCAAAATAGCACGTGAAGACAATATATAATGTGTGGAAGGACACATTGCAGATGTTTAAATACTCTGCAATGTGTCTTCACACTATATATTGTTCTTCACATGCTATTTTGGCGGCACCGTTCCGCGCGTATCCCGCCAAGTAAGCAGATGTGCTGACATCTGTAATCTATTCTGCACTGTGTTTTCTCTTAAATGATCCTGTGGTCACTGTGTTCACTGTGTACATGATTTTATTCTATTCTTCACTGTTTCTTCATTGTGTTTTTTTTTAATTAAATGCTCGATCGCGAGCAGGGAAATAATGTATATTCTGGTCACCTAGCAACCCTTACGTTTAAACGCATTGCACTCGCATTGCACTTGCAATGATTGCGAGTGCAATGCGTTCTTGATGCATCTCCATAGACTTGAATGGGGCGGGAAAAACGAAAAACGAACGCAAGCACGCGCGTGAAAACCAACGCTAATGAAGAAAGACCCATTGAATACAATGGGACAGAGTGCAATGCAAGTTCTGCGCGTCAAATGCACGCGCAGAACTCGCGCGTGAAAAACGCCAGTGTGGAAGGGGCCTTACTGTTACACTTTACTTTCACTTTCAATACATCAATCTATAGCTTTCTATCATCCCTCAAATTTATCCCTCATAATAGATGTCTCATTTCTACCTACCTTTATCTCTATACCTCTATAACCTACCGTCCTCCGTTATGGTCAGTTCGGCATCATCTGTTTGTTTTTTTTATGGAAAAAAAGTACTTCATCCTAAAAAACGGAAGAATAACTGATGAGAGTCTTACAGATGACAACAAATGACATTAAAAATTGCATTGATTTCAGTGGTATTTATAACTGATCTGGTCATTTTTCGTGTTACGTGGAAGCAAGAAAGGAAATCTGAATGGTATTTTGAAATGAACCTAAGAGGGATCTGTAGATCGCAGAAGAGCCTCTGAACATGAATACTGATCAAGTAGCTGCAGATCCAAGGGCTTTAAGGGTATAATTGTAGACCGAACATTACCACTATTTACTTGATATTGAAATTAATCACAAGTAACTTGGTACACTGTCTAATCTTTAACAAGCAGAAAGACAAGTAAACGTCCAGTGCTGGTGTTGGAGGGCAAGGAGGAAATTGATAAATTGATACTAATATAATCTTCACATAGCCCCATCATTTTCCATAGTGCTATACATAGAGGGCATATTTCAATTAAACAATCTATTACAAACGGTCATTTGGAAAAATAGGAGTGAGGTCCCTGCACGCAAGAGCTTACAGTCTATGAAACCGACAAAGCTGATTTACACAAGCTGCTCAAATAAGGAAGAAAGGAGGGAAAAGAAGGGCATGGGAACAGATTTCTTTAATAAAGTATATTACAACGTTTACTAAAATCATCTGCACTATTCACTACTAATTATTACAAGATCAGTTATGCAAATATTGAGTCCTCCCGCCTTGCCAACACATGGATAATAAATCATTACATAATTCCAAGTACACTGACATACTGGTGTCTACCTCCTCTGGCAGGATCCACTTTTCTTTAAGCTTCTTATGCCCTTGTTTTTAAGGATAAAAGACTTTACAATTATGCAAAGTAACCTGATACCTAACCTCATTTGCATATTTTTTTTTTTTTATATGAAGAGAAGATCCTGCCAGAGGGAGCACGCACAAGCATATAAGTTTGCTTAGTTTACAATCCTTCATCCTGGTGGTAGATTTCCTTTTAAATGAAAGTTGGCAAACCATCGTATGGTTGTGACCCAGCAGAATGGAAAACATAGGCTTGTGGCTATAAGTTATAAGGCCTTTTCCAGCATCTAGAAGACACAGGGAGTCGGTTCTTTGAATGGACTCCCTGGTTTGGTATTTTACAATGTGACTGAGGATTTTGTCTTTATAAGACCCTGTGGACAGGTATAAGCTATGTTCATATCCTTTAAGGTCCATACTCTCTTGGCAAATACACTTTTAATCCAGTAGGCTTCATTGCTGGTCTTCAGCGTGTTGAGTGCATCTTTCACTGTGTGTTTATTTTAGTTCATAAGAATTGTGAAATATGTTCTCATGAAACTCCACAGAACAGATTGACAAATTAACGTATAATAGGAGCCGTGCTTTATAGCATCGTAAGGTACCACAACTTAATCAGCTGTGGACAGGTGACATCCACGGTCTATTAGCCATCGGAATTGTTACAGTTTTACATATTATTGTCATTTTGTCAAGGTTGTTTGCCTACCCTGATCTGTAGCATTAACAAATATTAGTTAATAGTCGCTTGATTTATAATCTGCACTTCAGACCTGAAAGATGACTGTCAGCCACATCGATGGAAGCACCCAGAATCGGCCATGCCTAGCCCTGGTTTCTTGAGACAGCCAAGGTTCCATTGATCAAAGATTAAAGATCCATTGCGTTGGGGTCTGATCTTAAGTCAGTGGAAAGCTCAAGTTGTGTCCAAGTGCATTCAAAAGATGTTGCCTAACCATATGAAGCTGTAGTAGAAGAGTGAGTGCTTCTGCAGGAGATGGTGTTAGATTAATTCTCTTATCACCTCCTTTAGCTCGGCCAGCATTTGAAGAGGGCGGCACGGCACCTGCAGGGAGAAAGCACGAGTTTATCCGCGCGGAGAGTGGCAACTGGCGGAGCCTAAGAGAAGAGTTAAATGGTGAGGAAGAGGAAGGTGGAGGTGTTTGGAGAACCGCAGCACCCAGAAGAGAAGGGGAGAGGTGGCGCTCTCATAGTCCAGGTGAGTAATTGTGACAGATGAGTGTGTGAAATCCTTGTCTGATCTGTTATGAAACCAATAGGATCTCTTTAACAGCCCTCAATCGGCAGCCCTTTTGTAATGAACGTTCTACTTTGAATGTGATGATCATATTTGTGCACAGTAACCTCCTAACCGTATTAAGGGTTGTTCTGGGATCTGCAGAGTGAAGCGACCACAGCACTTGGGTGAACACAGGGTTATTCAATATAGTTGCTAATTTGTTTTCGGGGGAATTAAAAGGGCACAACACAGATCTTAGAAAAGAGAATACTGCTGTATAAAACACATCCTCCGAAGAGAGAAATGTTGTGACTTGGTCATACGGCTTTGGTGAAATCTTATCACCGTGCTTTGGCTTTGCAGCTAGCTCACCCCATGGGTCTCCGGTGCCCTAGCCAAATCCACTGGATTATAGTTGGCTCTTGGTAAAGGATGGGCCTTTTTTCAATAGACAGACTCAAGGTTGAATGGAAGGTTTTTGTAGTCGAAAATAAAGTTCCATTTTGGCTGCACTTTTTACCCCGATCTATGGATGTTACACTACATTTAGCTACGGTTCCATTGGAGAATTTATGCAGTCACATTGACTCTTCATGATGACTTGAAGATGAGAATTTTGAGGTTATCAGTAGGTGACTTTTCTATTGGGTTTTTTTTTTCATCTTTCCTCATGCCTACATCCCCCAGGCATTGTAATAAAGGGTTGCTGTTTTAGAAAGCCTGATGGTCAGTGCTGGTCATGCCTAATGCGTATGGTGTGGGGTGGAGGGCCGGACAGGCAGAGAGATTGAGGTGAAGGACAATGACTTGTTTGTATACAGAAAGGTAATAGAGTGTGTATGTGGCTTCTATCAGGGTTATTTTGTGGTGAAGTGTGTGATTATAGGAATGTGCATTTAGCCAAAGGGGAACACACATGGTGGAACATGGGGAAACGACACTGACCCTTCATAAATGCAGCCATTTATTACAGCGCGTCCCTTTTATGATTTCTAAAATTAATGAAAGATGTCCTTTTATGTGAATGGAAAGGTTTTTTTGTTGTCTTTTTTTAACTTTGCTTTTATTCTTTTTTTTTTCTTTTTTTTATTGCTGACAAAAGTTTCTGTATTTTCCTGACTTTAAAAACTGTAGATTCACACTGAAGACATCAAAAATAGGAATTAACACATGTGGAATTTATATACAGCCGATCCCCTACTTAAGGACACCCGACTTAGATGACCCCTAGTTACAGACAGACCCCTCTTCCCCCTGTGACCTCTGGTGAAATCTCTGGACACTTTACTATAGTCCCAGACTGCAATTATCAGCTGTAAGGTGTCTGTTATGAAGCTTTATTAATAATCCTTGGTTCCATTAAAGCAAAACATTTTGAAACGCCAATTGTCATGGGCAAAGAATTTTTTTGTCTAGAGCTACGATTATAAAATATACAGTTTCAAGCTGCAAACAAATTCAACTTAAGAACAAACCTATCAAACATATCTTGTACGTAACCCGGGGACTGCCTGAAACTTGAATCTGAAAATGTCTTAGATGCTAGGTTCTTCAAGGTAGCCACCTTTTGCTGTGATTACTGCTTTGCACACTTTTGGCATTCTCTTGTTGAGCTTCAAGATGTAGTAACCTGAAATGGTCTTCCAACAATCTTGAAGGAGTTCCCAGAGATGCTTAGCACTTGTTGGCCCTCTTGCCTTCACTCTGCGGTCCAGCTCACCCCAAGCCATCTCGATTGGGTTCAGGTCTGGTGACTGTGGAGAACAGGTCATCTGGTATAGCACCCCATCACTCTCCTTCTTGGTCAAATAGCCCTTACACTGCCTGGAGGTCTGTTTGAGGTCATTGCCCTGTTGAAAAATAAATGATTATCACTGCAAGAAGCTGTGGTAACCATGCTGGTTCAGTATAAATCTGCAACAATGTCACCAGCAAAGCTCCCAGCATCACACCACCTCCTCCAAGCCTCACGTTGGGAACCAGGCGTGTTTCATTTCATAGTTTTCATGAAATCCATTTCATATCATAGTTTATACGATTGAAAAAAGACACCTGTCCATCCAGTTCAACCAAGGAAGGAAAGGGATTGGATGAAGGATTTAATGGAAACAATTCTATATAACATAATTGTCAGTGTTATTTAGGTGTAAAAAGGCATCTAGACCCTTATTGCAGCTCTCTGCTGTCCCTGCTGTGTCCATCGCCTGATGAAGGCTATTACACAGATTGACAGTCACCTTTTGATCACCTTTTCTGCGTCGCACAAAGATGGTGGTTGGAACCAAAGATCCCCATCTTTGGACTCATCAGCCAAAGCACAAATTTCCACTGGTGTAATGTCCACTCTTCCTCTTGTTGCCTGTCCTTGGCAGTGGTTTCCTAGCAGCTATGTTACCATGAAGGCTGCTGCACACAGTCTCCTCTTAGCAGTTGTTGTAGAGATGTGTCGGCTCTGTGCGGCTGTGACCTGGTCTCTAAACTCAGCTGCTGTTACCTGTGATTTCTGAGGCTGGTGACTCGGATGAACTTATCCTCCGCAGCAGAGGTGACTCTTGGTCTTCCCTTCCTTGTAGCGCTTGATGGTTTTTACAACTGCACTTGGGGACACTTTAAAAGCTTTTTCAATTTTTTGGACTGACTGACCTTCATTTCTTAAAGTAATGATGGCCACTCGTTTCTCTTTACTTAGCTGCTTTTTTCTAGCCATAATACAAATTCTACCAGTGTATTCAGTAGGACTATCAGCTGTGTATCCACATGACTCCTGCACAACACAACTGATGGTCCCAACTACATTTATAAGGCAAAAAATCCCACTTATTACACCTGACAGGGCACCTATTATATGAAAACATTTTCTGGTAACTACCTCTTGAAGCTCATCAAGAGAAGCCAAGAGTGTGCAAAGCAGTAATCACAGCAAAATGAACCTAGTGTAGAATATAAGACATATTTTCAGTTGTTTCACACTTTTTTTGTATATAATTCAATGTGCAATAATTCATTTTGATGCCCTAAGTGTGAATCTACAATTTTTATAATCATGAAACTACAGAAAACGCTTTGAATGAGGAGTGTCCAAAGTTTTGGTCTGTACTGTACTTGCAATATTTCTAAGCTGTTCAGCAGCATGTTAGAGAGCAGGAGGATCAAAGAAGACTCGTGTATAGTTTTGGAAAAGCTGTGCAGTAAAACTTTATTTTATTCATTTAACACCCCAGTCTCCATGATCGTACACATACAAAGAGCAAAGTATTCAGATTCCTTTTAAATTTTTCACTTTTTGTTTCATTAGAGCCATTTTTTGCTCTTTTAATGTATACTCTGCAGAAATGTAGATCATTTTACTAATTTATTAAACAAGAAAAACTGAAATAGCACAGCAACAAGTTTTTCACACCTGGATTTGCGGATAGTCAGCCTCTTCCCTGGAGATCCTCTCCTTCAGATTGGATGGTGAACATTGGTGGAAGCCATTTTCAAGTCTCTCCAGAGATGCTCAATTGGGTTTAGGTCTAATGTAAAGGGGTCTAAATACTTTCTGGACCCACTATATACAGTGGGTGCTTAACTCCCAGACTGCCCCTTGATAGAACTTGATGTAACAAGACGGGTTCCCTTTAAAATTGTTCTCCTCTCTGCTGATCCCTGGTGCTTCACATTGCAGTCCCGTAGCCGGAGGCTGTTGTGTTATGGTGATCTCATGACTAGATTTCCTGTGCTGAGTTTATTGTCACAGAGACATCGGGGAATGTAATAAGCTAAATGTCCTGGCATTGTATTTCTTGCTGCATCAGACAACTTTTTTTTAATGAATACCCTTACACAAATTACATAGACTTTATACTCAAATTTGAGCATTGATTGGTGAATATGTAGAACAGTTTTTACTTGCTTGTACATTGTGTCCTGGAAAGATTCTTTATATGAGTATTGTTATTTATCAGCATTTGTACCAGGAATAAATCTGCCCTTTCTCCCTCGCTCCCCTTACTATTTTAGAACACATGTACATTGGCCATATTGAATATTGATGCGCATGATAGATAACCCCTGAACCAATGACTGTTTGATTTGTGGCTACGTAATGGGCATCCTAATTCCTGTAGCATATGACTACGCTCAGTCTGTGAAAATATGTATATGATACAAGGAGTCAGTAGGGAAGCAGGGACTCCTTTCCTCCAACTCCTCCTCGCCGCCTCTTCCTCCTCCTCCTCGCCGCCTCTTCCTCCTCCTCCTCGCCCCCTCTTTCTCCTCCTCCTCCTCGCCCCCTCTTTGGGATGACACGAGCTTTCAGTCTATGAGGATGAGGGGATGAAACAAGAGCTTACAGTCTATGAGGATGAGGGGGTGATACAAGAGCTTACAGTCTATGAGGATGATGGGATGACACAATAGCTTACAGTCTATGAGGATGATGGGATGACACAAGAGCTTACAGTCTATGAGGCTGAGGGGTAACACAAGAGCTTACAGTCTATGAGGATGAGGCGGTGACACAAGAGCTTACAGTCTATGAGGCTGAGGGGTAACACAAGAGCTTACAGTCTATGAGGCTGAGGGGTAACACAAGAGCCTACAGTCTGAAGCTGAGGGGTTGACACAAGAGCTTTCAGTCTATGAGGATGATGAGATGACACAAGAGCTTTCAGTCTATGAGGATGAGGGGGTGATACAAGAGCTTAATAATGCTGAGCTTGAACCAGTCATCGCCCAATGTTGGTAGAACTACAGAGAAGCCCATTGCTTGGTATCTGGTGGCAGGAGGGGGACATAGGATGGTTAGTAAAGAGAGAGTTGAGGTTTCATGCACTTAGGGAATGTGATAAGTTTTAAGAGCATGTTTGAAGCTTTGGAGATTGGGTATTAGTCTGATAGTCTAAGTAAGTGCATTCCAGATAATTGATGCAGTTCAGGAGAAGTCATAGGAACAATCATGAATATATATTGTTTTAAATGTTAAAGTTCGTGTGGCCATTCTATCTAGACATGGCCACACGACTCAATTAGGTAAGTACCAATTTAGGCATCGGCCATAATTGGTTTAGATTTGTGTTAAACTCGAAATGATTGCCTACATTCTACCAACCCAATCAGGTGTACAAGTAGAGTAGTTCTTGTGAGGCTTTCCTGTCTCTGAGTGTAAGTGCTTATCAGCCATATTTGACGTCATTCCCCCCATTTGCTCCCTTCTGGATCAACACGGTAACGTTATGGTTGGATGTGCGTCTTTGTACAACTGTGGAGTAATCCATTGTAAATTGTCGTGTGCATTGAAGGTCTCTTACCTGATATCGTATATAATGTATTTCTTGAACTGTACAGAATGTGTTGGCTACTGTTGGATCTATTTTTTTTTTTTGGGTGGTTTGTAAAGGAATTTGCTGGGTGGTACTGGTCCCTGACGTGATGGAGTAGGAGGGCTATGAGGGGTGTGTGAGGTGTCTGGGGTGTGTGTGCGCCTTCTCTCTTGATCCTCAGCTAAACATTTCCATCCTTACTGGACAGAGACACCTTTGTTAACCCAGAGGCTGCAAGGTCTCCGTAGCGTCTCACCTCTCGCACTTCACATCTTCCCAGCAGTAGATAAACATGTCTTGCTCGGGGACCTCACAGCTTGTGCTGCTCCTGCTTTTTACAGGAATTCTCCTCCCAGCGTTCCTTACAGGTAATACGATGGCGACAATCTTACTAGTTACTGGGGCTCAGAATTGGTTTTGTTGGTGGTTCCCCGTTTCAATAGATTTGATAAAAAAAAATTGTACCCACCTTTTCGCTATTTTTTTTTTTTTTATCCGTGCTGATTTAGATTATTGTGGTACAAGTGGATAAGTCTTGTTAGATGCTTATATTCTTGTCATGTACCTTTTTGCTTTTCTGTAAATAAGTTGATGTAAGATTTGTGGCTGGACACTGGGCTGGGTCCACGCAGGACTCTACTAGCGGACAAGGTATCCTTTGTATAAGGTAACAGCGCGCCTTTCATGCTACCACTGGCCATTTGCCCATTGTGGCTACTAACTGCACACTGACGCCGGCCATGGCTCTGACCAATGGCCTTTTTGCTTGTATACATGTACGAAGGTATGTTATTAACCCTACCTGTGCTGAAAATTCTTATAAATTGCCTATTTTGTAAGGCGATAAGAGAAGCCAGAACAGAATATATCCAGATTGGGGGAGAAAAATTAGCAGGGAGGTGTGACCCTCAGAACAGATAGCTTTACCCATTGAGGCATTGTCACAAATGTGCTGTGTGCACTGTATATCTTCACACGCTGGTGTGTAAAGACACATTGCCGCCTTCCAACCTATGCCGTCAGCAGATTCACCAGGAAGAAGACGAGCCGTGTTTTCTAATGCAATCTTACAGAGAACAAGATGAAGGGATCTAGTCTGTAAGGGTTTAGTGTTGAGCTGATATTTTGGGGTTATATTTGATACCTGCATGGATGCTTCTTGCACATGTGCTACACAATCTCTTTAATTTTGGTATCACGTTGTATGTAACTCTTTATACAAGGATCCTTTTTGTGGCGATTATTAATTTACTCCTCTTTATTAATTCCTTGGCGCCATACACTCGAAAAGTGGTTCACATCCCCAAAATTAAAACTACACAAACAAGTATAAAATTCAGGCTAGGATAACCAATGGAAGGTGAAAAGAGAGAAGGGGTAATTACAGGACTTGTAGTACCACACTGCACTGTAGAGGGGGCACTACTGGTTTGCTGATCTCTGCAAGTACAGGGAAAGTACAGTTTTACCGGGAAATGGCCTATGCTGATTGGTTGAATCGTTCTGCCAATCACAAGGCTGATTTTAGATAATGGGGGCAATGTTGGAAACCTTGTAACCTGAGGTTATTTTGCATCGGTCTGGGATCCATTTTTTCACAGATTCTCAAACTCTTGTCTTTTTCTACCTATATAT
Source organism: Engystomops pustulosus (assembly GCA_019512145.1). NCBI lineage: Eukaryota > Metazoa > Chordata > Amphibia > Anura > Leptodactylidae > Engystomops > Engystomops pustulosus. Next base: position 32,557,472 of record CM033643.1, on the reverse strand, counting down.
ATATATATAGGTCTCCTGGTCCGTTATATAACATCCATGGGCACGGAACCATTATGAAGTATTGTATATAGTGCAGCCATGTCCCCTCCTTTCAAAAATATTTAGTTGCTTTCTTTCTATTGTCCGTTTTTTATATTTGGTTATTGTAGTAGTACATTGTAGAGATGGTGCAGTGTGATAACTTCTAGCAGAATTTGTGTCAGTTGTGCCATTACCACACAGTAATAATTATACTGGACTGGTTTTTCCACCGATGAAATGTTTCCTGTAAAGACGGTTCTATCTTGGGCATGTGGAAAAGTCACTATGGAAGGTGCGTGATGTGGATTAGGGACCAAACCCTGCCTCATATCATTGCTTCTGACGTACCCTAGCTCTCTGATGATCGCCATCATTTGGCATATTGGGTCTAGTTCACACCTGAGTGAGGGGTTTCTGCTCGGAAAGTGTATTAAAAAAAAAACCTGAAGGAGAATGGAAAGTCTTTTACATTCCGTTTCCCATAGACTTTCCATTAGGCAGCTGTTATTTATATACAGGAGAAAAGATCTGGGCTGCCGGACTATTTCTTACTGCTATTAGTAACGGAAGGTGTGATGGAACCTGCTGAACACACATGTGAAATAATATATATAACCTCACATAACTATAATGGAACATATTTAGTTCCTAAACAGAAAACCCTCCAATGTCTAGTGTGAACTGGGTCTGAGTGGTAATGTGTGCGAAGAATCCTTTCTGTACTGTAAGGATCAGTAAAGCTAAGTTCACACCTGAGCTCTGCAGGTTGTCTTACACCTTCCTTTATTAAGAAAAAAAACACTGCAGCAGTTCATGGCTTCCCCCTGTTATTAATAGCTACATAATGGAAGATGTATAGGAGTCTACGGGGAGCAGAAGGTAAATTGAAGCCCTTTAGTTAGTGTTATGTTTCCCTTAGACCTCCTGTACGGGCTTGTGTGTAGCTTGTATGTCAAAACATGATGCAAGGACTTCTCGTCTGATGGCTGGACTCCAGCACAATCATCCTATTAACTGGCAAATTGACATTGTCCAACCGGCAGACGAGTCCTTGCATCTGTCTTTGATAAACTGAATTCGCTTACGTGCTCTGACATCAAAGATGGCCGCCCCACTCCAAGAAAAAACACTGTGCATGCACGAATGGTGACAGGAGATCATACACTGGTCATTACTGTGGAAATCAAGGAGTATACAAGTGAAGGTCTATACAAAGAGTATACAGCGCCTTGCAAAAATATTGGGTCCCCTTGAGCTTTTCTACCTTTTGCCACATTTCAGGCTTCAAACATAAAGCTTCTGAGGTAAAACTGTTCTAGTTGCCCATGGAAACCAATCAGAACTCACCTTTAATTTTACAAACCGCTGTGGGAAAATGAAAGCTGAGCTCTGATTGGTTGCCAAGGGCAACTAGAACAGTTCTGCTCTAAGAGACTCATGATAAAGCGCTCACATAAAATTGTAATTTTTTTGATTAAAGAATCAACAACAAGTGGGACACAATTGTGAAGTGGAACGAAAATGTATTGCTTTTTTTTTTTTTTTTTTTTTTTTTTTAAGTGGGGTTTGCAGTATTATATGGCTCCTTTACTTTCAGTGCAGCAAACTCACTCCAGAAGTTTAGTGAGGATCTCTGACTGATCCAATGTTGTCCTATGTGACTGATGATAAATATAATCCCCCTGCTCTGTGATAGTCTCATTTTGAACACTTTTTTGGTCCGTTTTAAGCAGTCTATTAAAAAACAAATGCGTTAAACCCATGCATTTTTGACCAGTTTGAATTAAGATAATTGGTCAAACCTGTCAAAAACGCATGCGCCATCACCTTTAGGGTTCTGTTTAAAGGTGAATACTTTCGCTCTCTACATTTCATATCTTAAAAACTGTTTAATACATTCAATCACGGGTAATTAGGTATTTGTACTATATACAAAGATGATGTACTGTAAAGTTATCTTTGCCAGTAGAGAACCCCTTTAGTGTGAACTGGGTCTAACTCTCCCAGGGCAAATGAATTTTATATAAGACACAAAACACGCCCCGCTTCTGTATGCCGTTGCTATCATCTGTGTTCCGAGCATTTGCCTTTCAGACATTCTCTTTGATGGTATTTAGGCTTCTACTAGGTTACGTTCAGCTTAGAATTATTCATTCTGCTATTTTTGGTGTCCAAACAAATCAGACGAAGGCCCCCGTCTGCTCTGCTGCCTGTGTAATACATAGAGGCAGTGTTCACCTCCAAGACTTTTATCGACCAAAACACTTTATTTCAAGGTCTCCAAATATTAGGTTGAGAAACATTACTGTGCTTCAAAAACTGGTCAACATTGACTCACCAATGAATGTGTCCAACCCGAAGAAGAAAGTCCACGTTTCATTTTTGCAGGAGAGTTTAGAAAACGGATTCTAATCTAAAAGACACATGGTCCGTTTCCAGTCCCTCTACATTGGGTCCTGCAAGACCAATCCTTATAAGCTTTACATAATGTATATCCTGTGTCTCAATTTTTTCCCCTGAATAAAGTTTGTCGATTTTTAAAAAAAAAAAGAAAGAAAAGAAAAATAAGACATGTTCCACCGCAGCACTCAACAGCAGGAGCAGATTAAGACTGCCATTGGCTGTAGGAATATTTTAGCCCCAATATGTCCGGAATTAACTTTCTACATGTGGTTCTAGAATCGGCTTTTTTGGGGAATGGGGGATTTGTCCCTTCTCCCTGCTCTTGTGTACATGTTTTTTAAGAGCATTAACAGATGAACAAGGATTTCATGGTGAAAAGTCCTTCTTAGTATAAAATTTGGTGGGTGGCGTGGAGGTTTTTCGCCTGACGAAATTATATTATAATTTGACTACAGCACTTCAAACTTCTTTTTTTTTTTTACTATGCAGTTCTTTTGGTTTTTATGTGAACCCCTTTTACATAAACTGAAGGCAATTAACACTCATGTAGTAAAATTACCACTAGACGGTATTTTTGAGCTGTTGATTGAAAATATTCCCTCCATGTCTCTCTAGCAGCTCTAAATTGAGATAATGATGCAGTGATTGCCTTATGACTATGGTTCTTATGGTTGATTTACTGTTTAAGCATCCAGTGTGAATGTCCATGACCACCTCATTGCAGGAAATCACAAAATCATCAGCAAAATCTCATGTCTACAGCCACAAATTATGGCATTCATTTTGAAAATTTACATTAATTTCCCAAATTTCTTGAGTACACTATTCAGGGCCCCAAACATACTAAAAGAGTTCCAACTTTTGAGATGCCATAATGAGTGTTCCCCAATGTACTAGTCACATAACATACACACCATATGAACCAGGGTTACATAAGGGACGCCACCGACTGAAAACCAGGAGTGGATGACATTAGTTGCGGAGATGGTTTATTGACACATTGAGGCAAAATGTTGAGTCGTACGGTTGGGTCTTCATCAATCCACAAGATGTAAATTGGTGTTTGCGCTGGCAGCCTCAGAAAACGCCTCACCTTGCATGGTGAAGACACTATCCCAGTGTCCAAACACTTTGATTTCTCAATAAATATTCATGTATCAGCAACTCCTGATGGGATTTCCTGATCAGAACCTTATAACACTGGACTGATGATTTCACTCCAGTGATACAAGCTTCAGTCTGGCAGGAAATCCCTCCAGTGCTTGGAACGTTTTTCTTGGACCAAACTTAGGCAATTGGCCCAACTAATATAAAAGTTTAGTATAATTAGCAAAAAATAGCTGATTACTATCGAGCCTATTCATAATGGCATAAGAATTGGGATGAAAACACATCTATGTGGTCCCTCATTGCTGATGTTGGTCCGTTTTGGGTATGTACTGTTTAGGCTACTTTCACATGGATCTGGAAATCGTACACGTTCAGGTGGAGAGGCGGTGGGATAAGTACCGCTTACCACTACCTTCTCCATAGGGACGCCTTGTACCCACCAGTACTTACGGGAAAAGATAGAGCACTTGTGACATACCAGGGTACTCACCGCACTGCGGCCGGCGCCATAGGCATCTTTGGGGACGTATATCATATGTCCACAGAGTTCTTACAATAACTATGTTGCTTAAGTAGTTTTGTACGCATATTGTACGTCCTGCCCTAGTCTCTGCAGGTGTAGCATCACTTCATATCTGTTGTATGCCTGAGGATTAATTGGTTTCCGAAAATTGTAGAAATCACATTACTGAGAAGACCTCAATCTAGATTTCCACTATTCGCCTAATGCTTATCGAGACATGGCAAAGTGATGAAGAGGCAAGTTACTGAAAGTTTTAGGTAAAAAGAAAGTTTTTTTTTAAACAAGTATTGAAATGCGTCCCTGTGCTGTCCAACAACATGGGGCTTAAAGTTTCATTTATTCATTCATGTGTTCATATAAATGCTGTCCAGTTTTTAAGGATCCCTCAATCTTCAGTCCATCAGAGGGTATTCATTTGGTCAATCAGCTCTAATCTGTGTGAGACACATAAGGGGGGAAATAACGGAAGTTTAACAGGAGACTATTTATTGTCCTAAATTTAAAAAAAAAATTTCCGATGGAATATGGATGGTCTTGATTTCTATCAGTTAAAGCGTGCTCAGGTTTTTAATTCCAGATATTCAACGCAACCTCTAGAGGCCAAAGCAGAGAAATTTTAAAACATGGATGGCTCTAAAATAATGAAAATCAGGAATTTACGGACATTAAGAAAAAGCGAGCTATCTGTTTTTTAAAGGATCTGTTGAAGGTATCTTATAAACTGATACTTTTGCAATTGATGGATCCATCCAGACATTTGCTAAAATCGCAATCCGTTACTTCCAAATATGGAAACTACTAAACGGAAGTTGGAACGCAGATGTGAACTTGGCCTAACTCTGCACTGGTGTAATGTGCTACATCTTGAGAAATCTCCCCAAAGTCCTTTGCTTCTTTACATTGCCTTCACGGGGTAAAGATGTATTACATGGAGTCCATCTTTTTAGACATTCTATATTCTAGAATGGACGTCTGAGACCCCCATGCAGCTTCTCTGTTTTATATGGGTTTGTGCCCTCATATCTTCCTTGTTCATGTAGCGTCTCCACATTTACTTTCGCTTCCAGCCTAGCTGGCGTTTGTATAATTTGTTCTTGAAGTTGGATCTGTTCCTATGCCTGACCGGGCTGTTCTTACAGCAGTGTGCAAGATTTGTCATCCGTATGTGGAATGTGTGCGCATTCACTGCAGGAGTGTGAAGACGGGGACAATTTTATACAGAGAATTTGCTATTATTTATGGGTCAATTTTTTGGGACACTTGTAATCTCTAGAAACTGTCATTTTTGTCTCTTATTTTTAATTGGGGGGGGGGGGCATTTATTCCAATCCTATTGCAATTTAACATACCTATAGCCAGGCTTAAATAAGGTTGTATAAGTGAGATGTCATCTAGAGATTTCCATGGAAGTATACTATACCAAACACACTTTGACAAATGCAACTGGAGCACTTCCAACATACTGAATGTTGCAATTAGATGTTATTAATATTGTGGAATACAGGTCCACCATAAATTATTGCAAGAGTTTATTAATATAAATAATTACAATATAGTTACAACATAATATACAATAGAGTGCATAGAATGCCCAAGGGAAAACATGGGGCTTATTTCAGTTCTGTTTCCTACAGGAGCGCAAAAGTTACATTACCAATAGTCTCTAAAGTTTCTTTAGAGATATAGAGAAGCATTTTAGATTTCTATCTCTCTATCTATATAGTTATGACTACTCAAATCTAGTTGACACATTATGGGCTAATGGGGGGGTGACTAATACTGGTTTTACTTGATGATCTGTCAGTAGATTCCACTATATAAACTGGGTATGTTACATTCTTACACAGGGATCTTAGGCCACATTCACATGATGGTAATGGGTGCTGTAATCTGCCCACACAATTTACAGCCATTTATAACCATTTATGACACCCGCGACTGGGCCTGGGCAGCTGCTCCGTAAAATATAGGACATGTCCTATATTTGGGCAGATTTGTAGCCACTCATTTTTCAATGCAAAGGGGAAGGGTGAGGAGCCCTCATTCCACCTCCCTTCTCCACCCGACCCTGCGCTCACGGCCTTGTGAATGTAGCCTTAGACCTGCTGTGGAGGTTAAAATACATTTCTTTAAAAGTGTTTCCACTTGATATTAAAATTTTTCCTTCAAATAGTAATTATTTAGTCAGGAATGATTTGAAAAGAACCATTTATTAAATTTTACATCCATACAGGTGGCCCCCTACTTAAGAACACCCAACTTACAGATGACCCCTAGTTACAAACAGACCTCTGGATGTTGGTAATTTACTGTACTTTATTCTTAGGCTACAATAAACAGCTGTAACAGTTATCACAGGTGTCTGTAATGAAGCTTTATTCTTAATCCTGGTTCTTATGACAACCCAACATTTTTTTAATCTAATTGTCACCGAGACCAAAAGAAATTTGGCTGGGGTTACAATTATAAAATATAGAGTTCTGACTTACATCCAAATTCAACTTAAGAACAAACCTACAGAACCTATCTTGCACTTAACCCGGGGACTGCCTGTATAGTGGATTTACATTTTTTCACTCTTTGTTTTATTGCAGCCAATTGATTACATTTTTTTTTCTTTTGCTCTTTAATTTGCACTCTGCTCCTCGTCACAGAAATGTAGCTATTTTTGCTAATTTATTAAACAAGAAAAACTGAATCACATGGTCATAAAACGCCTTGCTGTGATATTCAACTTACATGATGTTAATTTCCTTCTGATTCTCCGAGAGATGGTTCTATTTCTTCATTGCAGTCGAACTGTGTTTAATTAAACTGATTGGACTAGATTAAGACCTCACAGCTCACAGAGCATGTCAGAGCACATGAAAATCATGAGGTCTAAGGAACTGCCCAGGGAGCTCAGAGTCAGAATTACAGAGTCAGGCCAAGATTACTAAAGAATTTCTGCAGCACACAAGGTCCCTAAGAGCACAGTGGCCTCTATAATCCTTAAATGGAAGCAGTTCGGGACAGACACAACTCTTTCTCAGCCCGTCCAGCCAAACTATGCAATAATGGGAGAAGAGCCTTGGTGAGAGAGGTAAAAACTACAGCCTCCACCAGTTGGGGCTTTATGGCAGTCTGCCGACAGAAGCCTCTCCACAGTGCAAGACATATGAAAGCTGCATACAGTGTGCAAAAAAACCACACGAAGGACTGTGAGAAATAAAATTTCTGGTTTCATGAGATGAAGATTGAACTTTTTGGTGTTAAGCGGTATGTGTGGAGAAAAGCAGGCGCCGCTCATCACGGGCAAAATACAATCCCAGCAGTGACACATGGTGGTGGCAGCATCATTCTATGGGGGCAGGGACAGGACGACTGGTTGTAATTGAAGGAAAGATGCATGCGGCAAGCAGGGCTGGCGCCAGCACTGGGCATTCAAGGGCAAGTGCCAGGGCCCAGAGCTGCAGGGGGGGGGCACATAAGGCTGTACTTAATGGATCTATAGGGAGTGGGCTTTTTAAAAAATAACCATGAGGGGGCTGTTTGGTATGATAAATTAGGGAATATTTTAGGGAACAGGAGACTGTTTTAGCTTCTGAAATGTTAATACTGCCACATGAGTTCCCAGCAAACGGGCCTACGGAAACCTGGCGGCAAGTACGGAAATATCCTGGATGAAAACCTCTTCCAGAGCTCTGGACCTCAGACTGGGCCGAAGCTTCGCCTTCCAACACGACAATGACCCTAAGCACAGAGCAAAAATAGCACAGTACAACTCTGTGCCCATTCCTGACTGGCCCAGCCAGAGCCCGGACCTAAACCTAATTGAGCATCTCTGGAAAGTCTTGAAAATGGCTTCCACCAACATTCATCACCCAACCTGAGGGAACTGGAGAGGATCTGCAGGGAAGAGGCAAAGAATCCGCAAATCCAGGTGTGAGAAACTTGTTTCATCTCCCCAAGAAGACTCCTGGCTGTACTGGCTCCAAAGCTGCTTCTACCCAATACTGAGCAAAGGGGCTGAATACTTATGAATATGTGATATTTCAGTTTTTCTTGTTTAATAAATTAGTAAAAATACCTACATTTCAGTCAAGATGGGGGCAGAGTGCACATTAATGAGCAAAAAGAGAACTTTTTGATCTTGCCAATTGGGGTGTTTTTTTATGCAGCAATGAAATGTTTAAATTAGAGTATCCCACCAAAATATGAAAACTGCATTATGGTTGGCCACAAATAGCTTCTACACTTTTCATCAGTTTGGAGACATGTCCCAAATGATCTCCAAATGGGCCAATAGAACCTTTTTTTTACCGCAATCTTATGGTGTAGCATGTACATCAATAATACGTCTGCATCTTTGGTTTAGCCATGGGAATGAAAACATTTCCTCTGGCTTTTTAGACAATCAAAGAAGCGCAATACGATGACAGATTCCAATAAAAATGTAAGATCTGGTATATAGGGGCTGATTCATTATGTCGTCTATGCCAGGTTTCTGGAGGAGAGTGACCATGAATCTCCCCCTCATTGCCAGTTTTTGGACTTCTCCTACCTGCACATCACTTATGGTGTGTCGGGGTGGGCAGGGTCATGAACCAGTTAAAGTGGACCTGACACCAGAATTTTATGCCCCTGGCTATCAGGGCTTGCTGATAAAGGGTTACAAGTCCTCCCCATATCGGCTATAGTTATGCCAGTGGTGCACTGTACCCTAATTAGTCGTTTTCTGATATGCAAATTAGATTTCCTGACTAATATCTGCTGGCTCTGACTCTTCTCTCTCCTGGGATGACAGCTCTGTCTTGTGTTACATTCATCTCATATGACCAGAGTGACTTAATTTCAGGTCCTTTTGCCTCCTCACATTAGTAAACTGTAACTGCACTGTACTGTGCTGTATGTATCTGATCACATGAAATCACAGCAGAATCCATGGAGAATGGAGAGAAGTAGAAATCCATGGAGGCTTCTGTAATTTCATGTCATCAGATACATACATAAGGTATATTTTGCAAATGTAAATGGTACAAGACCTTTGATGTCATTGCCCTGGTCACATGACATGAACTGCTGAATAGTAAGGAGTCATAAGGCATGGGGAGGAGTAGATGGGAGGGCCGGCTTAGCAAGACACGCCCCCTCTAATTCCAGGTAAAATAAGATAAAATGTATTTTTTGGTGATGTGAAGGAAACAATTTTTAACTATAAAAAGGGTATCAGTTAGTTAATAGGGCTTTATAGGAACCTGTCACTGGCTGTATATGTGCAAATGTGGTGACAGGTTCCCTTTAAGGACCAGGTAATTTTTTTTTGCATTCCTGTCTTTAAAAATCCATAACTTTTTTTATTTATTTATTTTTTTTTCTGTGTAACAAATTGTCTTTATTAGGAAGCTGCAATGTGATCCCTGGGATCCGACCGTAAATCTTCTGACTATGGCTGGGTTCTTGAATAGCTTTTCCTGCCTGCACACATCCTGCCCCTTCCCCTTCCCCTGAATTACAAGACCAGCTGAGACACAGCAACTTCCTGTTGTCAAACAGCATTGTGCAGAGACTTACTCTATTACAGTGGTTCTCAACCTTTCTAATGCTGTGACCCCACAATACAGTTCCTCATGTTGCGGTGACCCCAAATCATGTACAAAAATATTGTATTTGTGCCTAAAAATGCTATAAAATCGTGGCTCCGATGGCTTTAGGCGACCCCTGTGTTTTGGTCGTTCGACCCCCGCCGGGGTCGCGACCCACAGGTTGAGAACCACTGCTCTATTAGCTACAGGCAAAATAGGGCCCTATAGCAGACTTCTGAACGGGTCCCCTACCTCCTCAGAAAATATACATATTTATATGTTCACACATTTATACAATTGATATATTGATATATTTTATGCACAGATATATTTATACACTATTTCTACATTTATGCAGATCTGTCCCAGTAGCTGCTGACCACATGGGGGAAGTAGACGGCAAGAATTAGGAATGAGAGATCCCTAGTCCTGTTGTTCTGCTGTCCCCTCCCTCAACATTTCTTCTCTGTGCTGACGATTCATGCCATGTACTGTGGAAGATGTGCAGCATAATATGTATATAATGGTGCACATGCTCCATTCTTTAGTGTGTCAGGTTGGACGCCAGGGGACCCTGACACTGCAGGCCCCATAGCAGCTGCTATGGCTGCTACCATCGTAGTTACACCCCTGTCCAAGAGGGAGGCATGTACGTCCCCATAGACGGCAATAGCAGCACGGCGTGCTCTATCTTTTGGCGTGTGTGAGTTCACCTTCTTCTTCCTGGTGCAGGTAAGTGCTGGGGCTTGAGACACAATTAAAAGTTAAATCCTGCGCTCAGTCCGAATCAGTCGGATCCTCCGTTGGCCCGTCCCCCGATTTCTGTCGCATGAAAGTCAGAGCAGCTGCACCACAATCAGATCCCGAAAACATTGGAAAATCCGACATAAATGCATCCGCGGACCCTTAATAGATAAGCACCATTGTGTTACATTTAATGATAGCCAGGTAACGATAGTGAGCAGGGAGTATCCAGGGGGGCTGCCTCATTAAAAGCACCAAGGCTGATAATATCAGATATTGCATGGGTTTCCTCCAGGTCCTCCCGTTTCCTCCCACACTCCAAAACATACTGTTAGGCTGTTTAGATTGTGAGCCCCATGGGGACAGGCAACAATTTTACATGCTTTGTGCAGCGTTGTGTGATCTGTAGGCGCTATATAAAGAATTATTATTATTATTAATAAGTATTGTAATGTTTCCACTGTGTGTAAGTAAATGGGGCATGCTATGACTTGTAGTTCCACAACATAAGCAGAAGAGGGTAAGTTGTGCTATCAGGTCATAAGACTCCCCAAAGTGGTAAAGTCAGGCAACTTTTTGAAGTGATGGAGAAAATAAGTGACATTAGACAAGACGATAATTAGGTATCTCATTAATTTCTTGGCCTTTTAGGGGTCTAAGGGCTTGCCATGACATTTCCAGACACATGTGGATATTTCTTGTGGATATTTTGTGATATTTCTGCTACAAGAAAAGATGCAATGAGTGGATATTACACTAGTTTATTAAATGAAAGATGAGCTTTGATTAGTTGCCATGAACAGGCCTTGTTGAACAGTTCCAGGCCTTGTTGTATAATGTACAGATACATCCTGCAAATGGACATAAGTTGCAAAATTGTACCAACCCTGAGCAGACGAGAGCAAACATCACAGTGATAATCATATAATTACCACATGATTTATGCATATTATACATCCAGGCCTTATAAAATGATGTTACTATTGTAGTGACAAAACAAATCCTCCTCCTCCTAAGATCAGGGCACGTATATATATGTATGGGCACAAATATACTCCAAAACTGTGACATCACAGACAGCACATGACATCATAATTGGTGTAGAACGTGTAAACCTATCAAGTGGGAGCCATTCTGTCACGAACACATTATAGAGCTGAGCATATGTGCAGTACAGACCTTGACTACTAACTTTACGAAAATCTCAGTAGAATGTTTGACGTGTTCCTTGCTGTGAAAGTCCAGAAGATACTTTAAAGAAAGATGTTTCTAAGAATTGTCTCTCTACCTGATAATGTGTTTAGCCTTTCAACATTGCATATACCGCACCTTCCTGAGGTTGTAGCCCCTGGACAGCCCCTTCTCTGAATTGGGACATGCTGGTAAACTGGGGTACATTTATGGGGGCCTCAATGATCAGCTGTTATCATTGTGGGAGATTGCTGCCTCTCCTGGACACATGTGGTATTACATGGCCTTGAACATTCAGAGATAGACTTGCCATTTCTGGGGCTTTATGCAATGTTATGTCTGGAGCAGCCTAGAATGGCAGAGCAGGGAGTCTGCAATAGCCCTAACTCCTCCTGCACACAATAGTTGTTTTTATATGGGCGCAAAAAAAGGTTCTCCTCAGCATGTTAAAAGTATCCCCCCACCCTGGGAGGTTCCCCTTATATGGCTGCAAAATAGGCCCGTGTGAAGATCATGTAATGCAGTTTTTGGATCCACAAATAAAAATTCCCAAAAAGTTTGGCAAATGTCAAGTCGGTAACTTGTCCCAACCCTGCAGTGTCACATGATTGAATAACTCACAACTTTTGGGCGTGTTTTTTCCAAACCATGCCCTTTGCTCCACCCTCAAGCATAGTATAATATTGACCTTAATCGCCCTCACATAGTAAAATGCCCCCTTACAGTGGCCAACCCCCCCCAATACCCCCCTAATGCAACTCTGCAACATATAAAACCCCTCTTTAATTTTATTATATTTTACATTTGGGTGTTCCACTTTTATTTATCTCCACAAACATTTACATAATACTATGTGTACTCCTACCCCCTCCCCTCCTCACATGGTGTGGCCAATGCTCTCCATCCTCCTCTTTCTGTGGCTCCCTATCCTCCAGCCTCCTCATTGTGTGTCCTCCAGCCTCCACTTTCTGTTGCCCTCTGACCTCAAGCCTTCCTGTAGCCTCCTGTCTTCTAGCCTCCTCTTTCTGTGGCCTCCTGTCCTCCAGACTCCTTTTCTCTGTCCTCCAGCCCCCTCATACTGTGGCCTCCTGTCCTCTATCCTCCTCATATTGTGTCCTTCTGTCCTCCATCCTTCTCATATTCTGGCCTCCTCTCCTTTACCCTCCTCATACTGTAACCTCCTGTCCTCCAGCTTCCTCATGCTGTGGTCTCCTGTCATCTATCCTCCTCATATTGTGTCCTTCTGTCCTCCATCCTTCTCATATTCTGGCCTCCTCTCCTTCACCCTCCTCATACTGTAACCTCCTGTCCTCCAGCTTCCTCATGCTGTGGTCTCCTGTCCTCCAGCCTGCTCTTTCTATAGCCCCATGTCCCCTTTTATTAAAAAAAAAACTCTGTTACTTACCTTTTCTGTTCCCCCGCAGCAGGCTAGCTTCCTCTTCCCCCAGGCTCTGAGGGCGCTTTCACATGATACCTTTTTTTATGCTTTTTTGATGCATTATTGCAAAGACTTCAGTCTTGATCACATGGTGAGGTTACATTGCATTTCCACTGCACCTGCTAAAACGAATTTAACCTCAACATGTGATCAAGGCTGAAGCCTTTGGAATGTGTCAAAAACGCTTAAAAAAACTCAACAGAACGCAATGCATGTGAAAGTGCCCTGACTGTGATGCACTCCAAAAGCCATAACTTTGGAATTATGGGAGATAGACAAAAATCACATAAAAGTGAATTGAGCACTGGTCGAGCATGTGGAACACTGCTTCATTTGTATGGATTCACTTTGGGGCATTTACATGGCCCATTTTCCTATTATGTGGCTAGGGGAACAAGCAGGGGCAACCGGGCCCGATAGGTCTAGGGGGTCCATATGGTGTACCTTTCTATATGAGAAGACTAGAACTGTAATTTTGATCCCCATTGTATATTATCTCCTATAAGCTGCTGCAGACAGTGACACTACAGCTACGGCTTCATATAGGGTCATTCCCACATTGCGGTGAAAACTGCATCATATAGAACAGCATCCGGTTTTGATGATTTTGGTGGAGTTTTTGATATTGGAGGTTCAATAAATCTGTCTGACCTGTAAATTCAGGTGCTTTCAGGTTCTAAATGAAGAGGCTGAATTCAACACATTGCAGTTAGAACTGCATCATAATCAGTTTTGATGGGGTTTTAGGTGCATTTTTATAATTTAAGGGTGAAAGACATGAAATGAACAGGTTTCTCCTTCAAAATCAAATCCTCCTGTTCAGTTCATGTCTTTCACCTTTTAAATTAAGAAACTGCACCTTAAACCTCCTCCAAACTGATTACGATGAATGTGGATTATTGCCCCATCAAAGATTAAAGCAGTTCTTTATGAAGCCTATTTAACGTGTGACCGTACCCATGTAGAGAGCAAAGAACAAAGAGTTTAACTCCTCATGATATCATCTTCTATCTCTGGTTACACTACAAGTACACTTCTGCACAAAATACTTTGTTAAAAAAGACTTAGAGTTGGAGAAGACAAATGAATACAAAAGGCAGAGAGGGCCTCATATACAGAATGGAAGCCGTCACAGAGATGTCTTCAGAGAGTCTCGCCTTCTTAAGGTGATGTCAAACTTTCAATATTGACCTCTTGGTCATTGGTATGTAAAGAGAGCTGCAGAAATTAGCCCTGCTGTGTGTGAGGGAGCCCGTGGCATTGCAAAGGCGATACACAGCGCTATGATATTGTTGCAGGAGTCCCGCTATCTATTTAACTTAATAACCCCGCCCCCTTTTTTTTCCTTCTTCTTACTAAGGCAGTTCTGCATCTCAAACCCAGGCACGCCTATACAGGAGCCTAATAAGAACACAAACTGATATCCAGACATCTATCTTTAAGTGCCAGTATACAATTAAAAAAAAATGAATTGTATCTATGTTGCTAAAACTTTGCTTAAAGAAAATCTAACATCAAATTTAAGCGTGATAAATCAGGGACCTGCGTAATCTTCTTATTTGTTATCTTTGACCTCCTTTCTTATAAAAGCTAAATTATGCTAATGAGCCTGAAGGCTCTGAGAGGAGTTACCAGGGCCCCTCTGTGCTCCAGATTCACAGACTGGCTCACCCTCCCTCCCCCCTGCTCCATTAGCTCTTAGCTCCCAAAGCCCTTCTGGCATTAGCATAATTTTAAAAGTTGATTTTAGAAGGAAGGAGAGGATGGATAATAGAAATAAGAAGATTATCACAGTTACAGTGCCTGGGTCTATGAGTACGCTGGTTTATCGTGCCTAACATCAGGTAGATGGTAGATTAGGTTACACACACAGGACTGTAAATTTTGTCACATGAGCAGGCCGCACAAACAGCGTCCAGGTCATGGTTCCTATAGACCAGTGGTGGTGAACCTATGGCACGGGTGCCAGAGATGGCACTGAGAGCCCTTACTGTGGGCACCCAGGCTATCACCAAGATGACGCAAGGAATCTTCATGGATTCCCAGACAGCCCAGGACTTGTTGCGCTAAGTGCTTTCTTAAAACGACAGTGCTGCCTGAGATTACAGGAGGAATGGGAAGGTGTGGGCAGGTCTGGATTATCATTTTAGCACCGGCTCCAGGTCCGAAAATTCTTTCTAATTGGGGAAACCTGAATTTATCACTCCTTTTTTCTACTGTATTGGTGTTCTCAGGATACTGATACGATTGAAAGCTACGACATAGAAGAGAGCAAGAGGTTACTGCTGAAATTGCCACATTGGCACTTTGCGATAAATAACTGGGTTTTGCTTGTAGTTTGGGCACTCTGTGTCTAAAAGGTTCGCCATCACTGCTATAGACCTTTATGTGCCTCCCTGCTAATGTTCCCTGAAGGAAACAGGCCACAAACAAGCCCTAGTGAGCAAGAGGCCTTAGCAATACACTTTATTAAATACTAAACACAGGATTGTAAATAACTTAGACATAACAGCAACCCCTACAATACAGTTATAGAAATCGCTAAATAGTGCAGGTAAAAATTGTAGCCTCCACCTCATTACAATGTACATACATGTTACCGCCGTAGTGTTCATACACTGTGTTTGTTAAGGAACATAACATTTTCTTATATGAATCATTTTTATAGTTTATTCTCGGTATGAGATTTCAAGATGAGGTGTTCCCATCTGTCACAAATAGGGGGCACTACCTGACCAAGTAACTCCCCGTATTGCCATGGATTCAGTACAAACTTTTCAGCATCTATATATGTTATCAGAAAAATTAAGGGAAATATAATTAATGATGTTTTTATGATATAATCGTAAGTAAAAGCCATACAGGATCTGAAAGCATCATAAAAGTAAGGAAAGCCTGCCCCACATCCAATACCTATCACGTGTCATTCCCAAACCTGCAGGTTATTTAGGGAATAAGCTACTTTCAAACAGCCTGAGCTACAGCCTGTGCGAGCATACAGCGTGCGCTGGAGAGGAGGAGGATAAGCTCTGCTCCCCCCCCCCCTCTCCATAGCGAAGTATGGCGCCCGGCCGTAAATGCGGGAAAATTTAGAGCAGGCTCCATATTTTCCCAGTGCATGGTACAGTACGGTGCTCTCCGTACTGCGGCCAGGCACTGTTGCTGTCTATAGGGACATATATATGGATAAACTTGTGGATAGTTGAAATACAAGTCCGCACAGTGTGGATACTCCTCAAAAAGAGGGATGTGGTGCCTCTACAGGTCCTGGCTTGGGCCTTCCAATATTCAAAATGCAAAAACAAAGGCAGCGCTCCAAGGTTCCAAAAATTCAAAAGAGAACTTTATTGAAACTGTAGCAACGTTTCGTTGTCAATCACCTTTCTCAGCCTCGTTGCCACAGTTTCAATAAAGTTCACCTGTTTTGAATTTTTGGATCCTTGGAGAGCTACCTGCGTTTTTGCATTTTGACTTTTGGATAAACTTGTTGATATACTCCCCTACAACGACAGTGTGAAAGGGGTCTTAGCCATATTTTAGCCACTTTTGCCAGACGTAAAAGACAATACAGGGGCATAACCTGAGTTATGTTCGAGCGACTGTGCGAGTGAATGTGAAGCGCTGAGTTTTTATTTTATTTGAAGATATTGGTACACAAATGTAATCATTACAAAAGTGATAGTGCATCACATGGTCCTTCTCATAACTGGTCTTCTCATCCTTCAGTAGGCTACCCACAAGCAGCAGCACCCACTGTTTGGCAAGAACCCCCAGAGCTTCCATCTGGAGCAGAACCCATTGAAACGACCCCATCTGTACCCCTCTCTGATGTCACTGGTATTCTACCTGACGCACCCGAGCCAGACCCCACATATGAAGACCCGCTGAGTAACAGTGATGGTATGTAGACTCATTGATGAATATGTTCTCGTTCAAGAAAAATGTATGCCATAAAATCATTGGTAAAGTAATTTACATGGCTGCCAAGCCCCCTTCACGTCTGTATATAGATGGGGGTTATTTATCATTAGGCGGCTCCTTGGGACAGTTCTATGTTTATTTTTGGAGCTCTGCTGCCCATCAGATTCATTAAAGTGGCTTTGACCAAGAATAAATGTTCTTCTGGTCTACTTTCTGTCTGGGATTTTTTTTTTTCAAAAAGTCCCAAAAAAGTGGGACCAGAAGGGGACTTTAAAAGTCCCAAATCATGACTCTGGCATTGCTCTAGCAGTAGTTTTATGTTTATACCAGATTAATGAAGTGATGGAAATAGTCCTGTGAGACTTTTTAGCAGTGGAAAGTCTCAAAAAACCTCAATGCAACTTTTTTGAGACTTTTCTACACCAAAAGAGCCCAGGAAAACCAATGATAAATAACCCCCAACATCTAATACACAATGTGGGGGGATTTATCATTTGCTGGCGCATGTTGCGTGTGATGTTACCGCATCCCCCACTAAACATGCTGGACTTATCTAGAGGCTCTGGCCTCCTGATCTGTCGGATGGGAATTCTGAGCCAGGCGTAGAATTAGTTTCTGGTGCAGCCTATATCTAGTGCACATGTCTACTTCACACCCCTCCACAGAGAGAAGATCAGCTGCCATCACCAAAATATGTTTCCTTCACTTCATTGGAAGCAAAAATACATAGGAATAGAATTGTCATGGGCTGGCACATCGTGCACAAGCAAATCATGTTACCCCCGATTCCCGGTGGTTGGCCGTGCGGATGGCTATCGCTAGTGCGCAGGAGTGGATTTGATTTTTAGCATTAAGTTTTAGGGCTATTGCATGGGCAGAACACATTCATTTTTACAATTTATTGTGTGGTATAAACCTCCCATAATTCTGATGGCTATATTTAGTTTAGGACATAGACAAATCAGACTTGTGGCTCCGCCCACTCTATCAACACTAGTTTAGTTTAGGAGGCAGATCCTAGGACTTTCCCATACACAGAAGCCATTGCCATAACCCTGAAATCCAACGCGAGACCATGTGCGCCCATTGCCGTCTATGGGGGATGTATATAGGCCGTATATACATCACCCGTATATTTATGTCCCCCATACGGCAGTGTGAGTGTAGCCTTAGTGTTAATCCTGCTTCTTATGACAATCCAACATTTTTAAAATCCAATTGTCACAGAGACCAAAAAAATTCTGGCTGGGGTTACAATTATAAAATATACAGTTCCGACTTACATACAAATTCAACTTAAGAGCAAACCTACAGAACCTATCTTGTATGAAGCCAGGGGACTGCCTGTAT